>JAJOZX010000471.1:0-425000 GCA_023014485.1 Bathynomus jamesi | reverse complement strand
GGCAATAATTTCCTGACACCCTTTACTATATTTGCTTTCGGGGTGACATTTTTTTTAATTCTGAGGAATTAGGCACTTTTTTATTGTTTTCAAGCAAATGTTCATCGATTGATGATACAGGAAACAATATTTATGACAAAAAAATTAAAAAGTCATAACCCTAATGTATATACTGTATATATATAATATATATATGTATGTATATATTATATATATATAGATATATATATATATATATATATATATATATATATATATATATATATATATTACCTTTTCAACTGCCAGATTGCGCTATTCATATATTCTTGACAGTCGGCTTAGAAATCCGTCAGCCTTTTTAGAAGGCAGCCATTTGATATAATTAAATAATAATGTCGTTTAACAAAAAAGAATTAAATAAAACACCATTATATCATTCTGTTTATTTAGAGGAATTATTGGAATCAATTTCACGAAATATATTGAAAATAAATATACAATCAAACGATGGAATATATATGATCAAAAAATAAAATAAAAATAATAATATCATAAGAAATACGAACGAACGAGGAATATATATATATATATATAATATATATATATATATATATATATATAAAACCCTCCGTCTATGGCCCTGGGGTGGTTCGGAGTCGACGGGGGTTCTGGTTAGGAGGCAGCAACGGCTATTTCTTCTATAACACTCTAATTCTTTTCCGCCGGTCAAATGGTGGGTCGGCACTCTGTTAAACTCTTGGCTACAGACTCGCCAGACTGTTATGCCAATATCTTCTATGGTGCTTGGGTTGTCTCTTTCTTAATTTGGGCAAAGGGTCACCAGTTGTTAATTCGTCTCTTTTTATAATACTCTGATACTTTCTCTGATACTAAAATTATCGACTTTTCTTTTATAACTTATCGACTTAACTGACTAAGTTCTTCTGAAGAGAGCACGGCTCGAAGGGGAAAATATAAAGTTTCTCTTACTGTAATTTACTTCTTAAAAATTTACAGGTAGTGGTCTGAATTTTACAGGGGTAGAGGTTCGACCTCTTTCGACCATGGCAGCGAGGCTGCTAACAAGGGAGTCGTAGCAGTGACCAAAGCCGAGAGCCGTAATGAAGTGAAGTTCATTTTACAAATACATGTATAATATAAGCCTAAATGTTGGGGGAAGGCAGTTGAAGGTTAAGTTCCCCCCTTTTAAACACATGATCAGATGTTTGAAAAATTCCAAATAAAAATAGTAAAAAAAATAAAAAAAAAAAAACTAATTTGTATTTTTCGCCAAGTCTACATTTATGAAGGCGATATAATTTCATAGTAGTACATAAGTACAATTTGAGTACATGACTGAGTAAGTATTAATTTTGGTTCATTACAATTACGATTACAATTATGGATTACTTCACGTTCGCTTATGATTGTCCATTACAGTTCTATTAAAGTACATTCTTACATTATATATTAAGTCATTACATTCAATTACAGTTTCATTGAAGTACATTACAAGTTATTATTAATTACAGTTCCATTAAAGTACATTACGTTATATTAAATTAAAGTATTACAGTTAATTACAATTAAACAGTTACTATAACTTTGTTTTGTTTTTACAGTGTTTCATATTAATAGACAATTAAGATGTTAGAAATGTAATACAAAGTACATGGGCACATACGGTATGGATTTATATACAACATAATATGTTATAATATGTTATAACATGTTATAAATTTGAAATCAGAGCGAAAGGAGATTTTTATCTTAGAAGCGTTCGCTTCTGTCGTAGTGAGCGGAATTTGATCACTTACCTCAGCATTTTCGAGTTCATTGCGAGAGGTGATATAAATAAAAATAAAAATAAAAAATAATACGAGAACGTATTTGTGCGTTTTAGAACGAATGCAGAAAGTTTTGCGTTTCATTGACTGACACGAGTAAAAATGAATATTTAATAAAATTTATATAGGACAGTGGTCAAGATAAGATATGGACGTATAGATGAATATGGTTGAACAATAATATTTATAATACATAACACCACAACATTATTATTAAAGAATTTACCATACATTGAATACGGAAGATGTCCAAATACTAAGCACATGATTCAGTGTACAAGGTATGGGAAACGTAAAGAGAATCAAGTTATTTTATGACGTCATAGTGTATAAGTCATTATTAGAAAAGATGAATTAGAGAAACACAGTAATGAATAAAGAAGTACAAATCGAAATTCTATCCAAAACTCGCTTATGCGATTTTTGGTTTCTCATGTGGAAATGAATATGGATTGTTCATTGTTCATTTATATATATATATATATATATATATATATATATATATATATATATAGTGTGTGTGTGTGTGTGTGTGTGTGTAAAAATGAACCATGAATAATTCCCATATTCCTATACTATCTTATTCTTTCGTGTAATTCTTATATTCATTTATATAGTTCTTGTATCCATTTTTAAGATTCATGTGTTTATATGGTTCATGTATTTATATAATCCTATATATTCGTATATATTCGTACATACCTGTATTCATATGTATGTACGTGTATGTATTCATTTTTACATAAGGACCAAAATCGCCTAACGCGAATTTGGATAAAATTTTTGATTTGCCTTCTACTTTGCCAAATAATTGGTGACTTGTTCTTTTTAAAATCTCTTAATCATTTTCTTTAGATTTCGCTTAATAATGAATCCTACTTTTGCTTTGCAATGTTCATATTTTGTATACATTCTCTCTTCGTTATAAAAGATGAGATCATGTCTTGCCTAAGCATTTAATTGTAAATCGTAAACCTTTAATTTTTACTCATATGCATATTTTCGTGTAAAGATGCACAGTTCAATTTCCACTTTTAGTTAACTTGGCAGATCATGATAACATCAGATCTGAAAATACGCGGTTTAAGATAAAAATATAGTTTCATCTTCAAATATCTTGTTTATTCGTTTAAACATTACCACAGCTAAAAGATTTACTTTATTTTCAAATATTGTGCAAAAATAATGCAGCCTCTTCAATAATGGTGATGTTAGTAGAATCGTGGTATGTAAACCCCCAATAATTTCTTCCATATTCATTGAGAAATAGATTCAAAGGCTGAGCACTGCCTGTACATTTTAGCAGTAAAATACAGTAAGAAATAGTCTTTATCTTCTTCTTCGAGCCTTGCTCTCTTCAGAGAACGTAGTCATTAAAACTTCCCGATACGTTATAAGAATCCGGGAATCTTCACAGAATTTAGTAAGCCTCCCAGAATCCTCCGAGCCACTATAGAAGAACTCGGAGAATAATATAGAAGAAACTACTGCAAGTAACACATCCGTTGCTGCCACCTAACTAGAACCCCCGTCGACCTCGAACCAACCCAGGCCATAGACGGAGGGGTTAACATATATATATATATTAATAAAAATATACAAAAAGATGTAGTATAACCATCAATATATTAGTAGAGGAAAAAAAATATATAGTTATATTAAATAATTAAATATATTGAAAATAATTATATTGAAAATAAAATAATAATAATATACAAAACGAAGGAGTATAATTAGCAACATATTAGTACAGGAAAAAAAAAATATATACACACACAATTATATTAAATAATTAAATATATTGAAAATAAACATACATCAAAATACTTTATTTTCTACGGCGCAAAACACTAAACTCACACGTAATCGAGTCTACGGTCACATCATTATTGCTTTGCACTATGCGGTAAATACGCCTTAACAACATTTCACCGCTCAAGTTATACGGCTACCTATACTCAATATAAATGCCCTTCATATCGTTCAATACTATTTTTGTGCCCACTTTACATTCGGTTGGCAAGTTATCTTTAAACACGGATAGAATACAATCAAAAGCACGCACAAAGAGGTCATCGTTAGCCACAACATCATTATTAAATACAAGTTTATAAACACTCCTTTCCAATCGAGGGCTTTTTCTTACCGTCCCGAGCTTTTCAATCGTGAACTCTTCTTCACTCTGCATAGCGGCAACTGAAATAATCTTCCAAGTCGTAACGACAGCTACTCATTATATAGAGATATAGCTCTTCAGGGTGAACAGTGTAGGCGAGCTCTGCCCTGTACCGCTCAAGTGCTCTGTACCAAAGTTCGAGATATTTCGAAGAGTCTAAACCTTTTAAATAAGCATCCAAGTTTAGACCATTCTCGCCTTGTTCATTTCTACATTCGATAAATCCGTCGAGCAGAGCGGTGTATGCGTATTCAAGAACCGTGTCAAAATAAATCACATCCGTAGCACGAGCGTCTAATATAGGCTTCAGCTTGCGGAATCCGACGATTTCAAACATTCTGTCGAGGCTGAATCGGTTTCGCGTAGGGACAAGAACGTTATTATCAGATGCATTCTCCCATATCAGTCGTATATGAATGCGTGGTTGGTCGTTATTTATACACAACGTAAAAACAACGGCATTTGAGGGGCATCACTAATCTGCTCTCTTCTTGTACCTACACCTGCAGGTATTTTATAACGGTCCTCACCCCACTTTTCAACTCTCAGGAAGATCCTATTCATCTACTCAACACTTAAATAAATAACATTACGTTTAACAGAGTTTGCTTGCCTGCAAATCGTTTCAATTACATAGTTAATGGCACCGGTTTCGCGCCTGAACACGCGCAATGACTTCGTCACGGACACATCGTACATGGCGTCGAGAATGCTTCTCAAAGGAAGTTCCATCGTATTCGCACGTCCAGTCGGTTCAAGCTATGAGATGACTATGAACCACAGGTGGGCGGATCAGCTCGACGGGCGGAGTGAGACACGCTATAAGCTGATGAAACGTGAACGGGTTTGTTCGAACTCGTGTGTTTCGGAGAGGTGAAGTACACGGGTGGGCGGCTCGACGGGGGGAGCGAGTCACACCATAAACTGCTGAAGCGTGTACGGGTTT
Source organism: Bathynomus jamesi (assembly GCA_023014485.1). Taxonomy (NCBI): domain Eukaryota; kingdom Metazoa; phylum Arthropoda; class Malacostraca; order Isopoda; family Cirolanidae; genus Bathynomus; species Bathynomus jamesi. The sequence goes on along the minus strand of JAJOZX010000471.1, from coordinate 420,049 downwards.
GTTCCAACATAAAAGAGAATACTTGTGCCCATTATACTGGGCAATCAGAATTTTTCCGCTACATGATGCAATACCGATTTTAATGTTTTACCGGAATGCTCACCAGACGTTCATTTCCACAAACTAAACACATCTTATACACAATCCGGGGCACTATTTGAGAGAAACATATGCCCATATTTTTCCTTTTTGTTTAACAATCGATACTCGTCTCTGAAGTCTGTTAAAAACTCGCACAGGCCATTAGCCACAACCTCATTACAAACCTCGTCATAATATATATTAATACAGTGGTAAAAATACATAAGATTCTCCATGATGAGAAGATATACATTCTCAACCGTAGGGTACAGGTACTCGGTATGATGTAACATGACATAATATCGCTTGTCACACCACTCATCAACAAGACTCACTAACCATAACCGTTGCTTATCTTCTGCACGTTTTGTTTCTTCTACTTCGCGGTATATGTGAGCTTTCATAAAGGTTAGGTCTACAACATACTTCAATACATCGTTTGTACTACGAAATCCTACAATGCCCTCGCCAGAATAGCCGTAGAGTGATTGAACATCTTGTTCCTTCGCACGGTTCAATGTAACCTTAAAAGTATCAAAGTAGAGTGGAATAGGGAGTTTTTCAGTATCCACCATATCATCGCACTTTGCCGAATACCACTTCATAAACGTTGAACACGCAAAATAAAAGGTAGCCATTACTAATTTTCGTCTACGTGGGAAAATACACATCTGAGATCCAGGGCTTGCAGAGGACAACTGAACACAGGGAATACATATGCTCAGGTAGTGGCAGGAGTCACGTGACCGATCTTACAGTGGGCGGAGCTTAGGAATGTGTACACGCACGCAAAGGAGAAAATGAAACCTTAATTGATGCAAATATACGTAATAAATAAACATATCGTTAACAATACACATATATATAAATAAAATCAAGGATTAAGGTATCCACAGGGTACGGTATCGTAGGTACCAGGCACCTGGTAACGTTTCCTGTAGGTGTTACGGCATATCTTCGTGCCACTAAATTCCTTCACACCCAAGTTTCTGCGCCCGAAAATTGTGGGTCCCACAATTAGTTGGGGTGGCTGTGCGCCCTCATCTTCCAAGCACTCTAGATCCTTCAACGAGCCAAAGTTAATGACTCGTCGGTTCGCATGGTTAAGCGTGATACCCTTAGCCATCACGATATATTTCATATCCTCCCCACCCTCACCCGTACCCCATAGGTTTTTGGCCCTGTTCTTACAAATGAGTCTGCGGATGCACCATCACCATACTCATCCTTGATATCGTCAGTTAGCTCTCCGAGGAATTCCCCAATAGCAGGTATGTATTCACTCTCCCTAGCTGTGAATATCACGCTATCTGCTTCAGCGTACAGCACCCTCCGCCCAAGAGAGTGCAGTAGTCCCCAAAGCTTGATGCGGGCGTAGGCCGTTGTGAAGCTGGCTACAGGTGTTTGTTATCCGTAAGGTATCTGTGACCAGTTCGGTGATGTACTTTATTATGTAAGTATTACCTACATTCATGATCTCCATAACCTCTTTATCGGGAGCGTTGGCATAATCCCTGACTTCAAGAAAATTTTGTGCCAAATAAACGTTCCCTTTGCCAGTACTCTGTGCAAATTTCCCCCAAAGACTATTTAGACACAACTTTGCACTAAGGCGCTTGCCAGGATTCTTAATACGGTAACGCTGAATATAAGCCGTTTCATCATTTTCGGTATCAACCCATCGAGGATATCCCGATGCTTCTACCTTATCCTTCAAAAAAGCATTTATATATGGTGTGAAAAGTTTGGGTAGCTTCTGAAACCTCCACACTTCATGTATCTTCAATATTCTGTACCCATGGCGAACGGCTAGGGCCAGCTCAGGGCTTGTATATACACCTCTGATCTAACGCTGTTGGGTTGTATGGTTACAATCTCCGTTGTTCTCCTCTGCGCACTTCACGCACAGGGGAAACATGAGCTTGTGATCTATAACGCGGGTAAGATCGGCATCCATAAATCGCGAGGGGGGACCACGTCTACGTAAGAGAGTCCAAAATAGCGCTCACTCAAGTTAGCTGAAAACTCCTCGATGGTTGGTATGGTGGGACCCACCAGTTTTTCAGGCGCACCTACGGGATACGGATTGTTCTTCATCACGTAGGGGTATAAAGAACAGATGTCGTAGTAATGGAGTTTCACGCCCTCTGTAGGCGGAAAGTATAGCTTGAATGGGTTTGTACGCCCTCCAAACAAGCTGTCACCGCATTTGAGGGGTGCCAACACTATTGAACGTTTGATGGCCCTTATTTCTTCACGGTACTGGTCATCTGTTTCCATCCGTGCATCATACTCATGCTCCCACACGATCTTGTGAATGAACTGGGAGCCTATAAGTTGATCGCGGTTACGGGTCCATGGAGGGCTGTCGGAGGGGTTTTTCCATGGAGGTCCCCTGCGACGGAACACTCAGCACGCGGGCATCCATGCCACCAGCAGCCGTTAAAGGAATACACAGTATTCTCACCAGTGGTTGGATCCTCACTTAGGCCATCATCCCAAAAAACACGACCATCACCCGTGTTGAGGGCATGTTTTATGTATAAACTGGTCTGTTGTTGTAGGTGTATGAGCCAGTAAATAGCCTTGTGCCCATAACTGCGGGGATTGTTTCTGTGAATGACTGGAAAGGTGTCTTTAGGCATGAAGTTATTCTTGAACACCGTAAAACATAATGAGGCGATCGTGGTTGTCACTTGCAGCGGATCGCATTTGAAACGTGCTATGTACATCCTTCTAAAGGCCTGGAAACATACTCTGAGCACACGCACATCATTCACGCAATAACGTTCATATTCATCAGCTATATTGTATGGACTAGCTTCGTTAAACTGTTGTAGTAGTGGTCAAAATCTTCACGCTCACTATCATTCATGTTGGTGTAGTTAAAGTAATGTTTGGGTGGAAGTAGTCCCACGTAATTTAAAGTTTCACTAGTGAGGAATGTGTAAGGGAAATACCCTTTTGAAACTTCAGCGGCTACGCCCATGACCTTGGGTAGTTTGCTAATTTACAAGGTGTGAACAGCAGGGTCTTTAAACTGTACATTGCCTCTTATCTGCATCTGTATTAGTTTGTTGCCTCTTTTCAAGGGATCACCTGTAAATATCGCAGACCACTCGTGTTCAAGCAACTCCTTATGAAGGAACTGTGTATCAAATTTTGCCCCGTTATGGGGAAGAATATACAGTCATTTTTTTTAAATTGTTCGCTAATTTGACAGTATAGGATACAAAGAGATTCACAGGGCTGTTGTGTACAGTCGTTTTAAAAACGTTTGTCCGTTTTTCACATTTGTGACATTCATCACACTCGATCTCCATGCACTCATCACAGATAGTCTGACTTACAAGTAAATGTGGAATAACCTCTTTGGTTTCAGCGTTCATGTAAGTTTCTATTTCGTAGTACACGGTTATACAAGGGCTATTTTTAGGTTTAGCATCTTTCATATAACATACATGCTTCACTCCATCCGCCTTATATTTTTCATGACATGTAGAACAGTGAATTTCATCGCATTTATGTTTGAAATTTCCCCAATTATCCATCATGTGAAACATACCGCACTTACAAATCCTCATTTTCCTGCAAGTGCCAATTGATTTATGGAGTTCAAAGCATTTATTATTGAAAAATGTACGTGTACACACATTACCTTCCCTCTTCTTGTTTACTACCTGACTTTCACATTTGGGGCTTTTACACTGCTCACATACCATGTAGCAATCCTTACAATGTTTCACTATATGATCAGCAAACTCGAGACATCCCATACACAAACCATAATGCCTTCCATATTTTCGACTTTTATCATAACTAGCGTAGATAGCCCTTATGTTACGGATGGGGAGATACGATGTTCCTTACAATCCTAAAATAAGTAGAGGTCTTGTACGATCTCTCACGCAGCTTTTAAAAACATATACAGTTCTACGACGATCATCCATTCCAAATACGACTATACGTGCATTCATTTCCTGCTCGACCCTTCCCAGTTTTTCAGGACCCATATTACACTCAAACTCAAGCTTACAGTCTGAAGCCAGTTTACGAGCACGCTGCACAACCGCAGGCAGCCAAATTTTTTGCGTCCATGTATTTAGCACAGTGAACATATCATATGAGTTAAGACTGTTGCTATAAAGCCGCAACCACGATCGACGTTTAAATGCTTTCGGTAAATAACCGGAGAATTGTAATTAAGAGTATAGGGTGTGGCACTATGACCCGCAACCTGGAATACTCTGTCAATATCTACCATGAAGTTGTTCATATTGAAGTCTGTACTAATTTGAGAGGCCTGCACTACATGCCCAAAGATATATTCTATGTCTACAGCCGCCAAACGTCTGAACGGTATTACTACCCAAAAATCATCTACGTCCCCGTCATCTGACACGAACCTGAAGGACAACCTCGTCCTGACTTCACGTTCGTCGCGGTTCTGAAGGGCAAACTCCACAACACGTTCAACTACGCGTCGCAGTCCAACACCGTTCGTATACAGGGAGCCAGGGTCAACCCTGACCACGTAACGATTTCTAGTCAGGGCAGGGGTGTGGGTAGCGGTGCGCACCAACTTGAATGTTATACCATCCTCAACAGTGTGAGAAGCTGCTGCTGCTGTGGAGGAAGTACCCGGAACTGAACAGGAATAATGGGGCATACTTGAGGAAGGTTCTATTGTGGGGGTTGTGTCGTAAGACGTAGAGTGTTGGGGCTCTATTACTGCTGGTCTAACAACCGGCAGAATCCTGGCACGCTTTATACCTGACGTGGAGGGTTCTTCATCATGCTTCCGCTTTGAATTGTCGCATGCTACAGGTATCGCTGGTGAGGGTTCGTCAGCGGGGAAGGATTCTGTAGCTACACGGTCATCATTAAGGATAATGGGGAGATGTTCTCAAAATTTGTGCATAAAGTAATATGGTGCTTTTCGACGTATCAATCAGTGTTCAACGAGTACCAAGATGAAATTTTGTTCCACAAAGGTGTATATATATATGACGTTAATTTGATAAGGGTAATGAGCATATAGTCATTATAATTGATGATCTTATGTTGGAAATGGATAAAACGTCTGCTAAGACATTTACAGTGTTCTCCCACCATCTTAACATAAGAATTCTTCATGAACCAGAATCTATTTTTCAAAAATGGATACATGCGCGATGTGTCGTTAAATACACAATATCTAGTCTTATTCGCACAACGTAGAGATGTGTCACAAATTGGGGTATTAGCCAATCAAATGTTCCCGATTCAGCGTAAGGAGTTTTTGGAGGTTTATAAAGAAGCCACAAGTCAGCGTTACGAATATTTGCTTTGCTTTGCGAATTAATAAAAATCAATCAACGACTTCCCCGGGCGCTGCAACAGATGTTTGTTAAAAATATCGACCGATACAGGCGAGGTCATTGTTGAAGGAACAAGGGTACAGGGATCCAATATCGTCGACATTGTCCATGATCTGGTGAGAAAGTGGGACAGGCTGGAAACATTAAAGCAGGACTACAACAAATAAATGTCCCCAAAACATTGATAGGAAATCTGAATAGGTTAAAAGACTTGGAGCAAGTCTCGCATGTGTCACAACTCAGTACGCCATCACCCCCAGCAGTAGCATCTCTGAAGAGGAGAAGAAAGAGAACAAACGGCCAACCTTATACACGTATCTCTAAAATACGCAAATGGCTAACATATTAAGTAAACGCTATTATGACATTTCTAACCCCTCCTCTTCTGGCGGCGTTAATAGACTGTACAGAGGTGTTTAAGGAGTAAGGAAAAAAGATGTTGAGATGTTTTGCGTGAGCTGGATGCTTATACACTTCATAAGCCGGTGAGAAAAAGGTTTAAAACCGCCAAGACAACAGCGGCTTCGATTGACTCTATTTGGCAAGCGGATTTAACAGACATACAAAGATATTCAGTTTATAACTATAGTTACCGCTACATCCTATTCATAATAGATGTATTCTTCAGATATCTGTGGTTAATTCCACTGAAAAATAAATCGCCTGAAACAGTTGCTAAAGTGACCAAAACGTTTATGTTAAAAGAAGATAGGGTTCCTGGCTATTTTTGTACGGATATGGGGAATGAATTTGTCGGTCGCGCTTTTCAGAACATGCTGATAGAGTTTAATATCAGTTACTATACTATCAGTTCTACACATAAGCAGTGGCGGCTCGTGACTAAAAATTCTAGGGGTGCTGTCTCTAAGAATGGGTTGAAATAATTACTGAAATAAAAGGATGAGCATTGAACAATGAATAAAAGTTTCAAAAGTTATTGAAAAAGTTATTCAGTGAGCTCATCCTTATAATGTTCTTGATTATTTCAATTGTAAATAAAAACTTTAGGGGTGCTGCAGTTCCGCAGTGTCTATCAACGAGCCGCCACTGTACATAAGGCCTCTTTAGGTGAAAGAGTTCAACGAACCATAAAGGAGCGCATGCATCGCTATTTTACACTTAAAAACACATACAGATATATAAACATTCTGGGGTCATTGGCTTCGTAATACAACCGTCCACACCACCGTACGATTGGCACAACACCTAACGAAGACGAAGTTTTAGAAAGAGGTACGCACCCAGAGGTGAGAAGAGATGGAGACCGCCACCACACTCTACACATTTCAAAACCAATGATTATGTAAGGCTATCACGTTCGGAAAATAAACTCGCGAAGGGATTTCAGCAAGGATGGACACGTGAGATTTTTAAAGTTAGTGCTATGAGACCTAAAGGCGAGATAATGATGTATTACGTTCAAGATTTGAATGGGAAAGAGATCGCTGGGGGCTTTTACCGCAAGGAGTTGCAGAAAGTGACATTTAATTTAGGAAAAAGTGTTTAAAATTGAAACAATTTTAGGCAGCAAAGGTTCAGGAAAGAGAAAAATGTACCTGGTGAAATGGCTAGGATACCCAGAAAGCTTCAACACCTATATAAAAGCTGCTGCAATAATGAAGCTTAAATAGTATGCATCATGGCTCCTAGCCACTTCTATGTCACACTCCCGTCCTCTTCTTCTCTGTCTGTACATCCTAACAACACCCTCGCCCACTTTGTAACAGAACTCCACAGACCCATTGAATTGGAGCGTGATATGTATGAGGTATGTTTATGTGAACTCCAGTTAGCTAACAAATTTTAACTCTTGAAAATGAGAAAATCATATTTCTGATCCTTAGAAGAATCGATGAGTGTGAAAAATTAGGCATAAACTTAGACAACACTATGCGATCAGTCCTGTTCGGGGAGATACAGTACTATAGTACAAATGTAACGCTAGGGATCGGTCATTATGGCACAGCCATGGACATTGTGACGGAGTTAAACAAGCGTTTTGAAAAGTCGTACCTGACAAACGATTTACTTCTTGAAGTCGTAAACATAGACACGCCTGCATGCATATTGAAGTTAAAATCAACGCTTAGTAGAAATATTAAAGATAAAGAGCTGTTCACAATTGTGGCTGAGGGCCGATATAGTGCAGCTCTCCAAAGAGATACCTTTCACGAGGCACAACATGACTTGTCCAGCTTAATGTATCAGTTGAAGATGGAGAAATTGGGTGAAAGCTGCCCATCCCCAGACATGTGCTATATTTACAGCAATATCGTAGAGCATCAATTTGTTGGGGATACCCAGGCGCGCCTGCTGCGCATTGCACACATCCCCTACCATAGAGGGAAAAGTTTGAGCATTACATATGAGAAACCCCATTATGTGAATGTTGCGACCAATCTGTTAACCAATATCCCGGTACATATAAGAACGATTGAGGGAAAAAATTTCCAATTCGGTGATGGGAGCTTAACAGTGAAGCTACACTTTCGTCACATTCAGTTATAATGACCCGAAGTCCTTTCACAGTCTATCGAGGGATGAGATATCAGGGTGGGAGTGGTCTTGGTTCCATTTTTTCAACCATACTACGCACCACTGTCCCACTGTTGAAGAGGGGTGCTAGATACCTCAGGAGGAAGGCGTTACAATCAGGTTTTAAAGCTGTAGAAGACAATGGGTGGAACTAAACCTAAAGAAGCTCTGAAAAACATTTAAAACAGACACGGGACGAAATCATCAAAGATGCAAAGAGAAAAATGCGTGATGGCGGAAAGGAGAGGGTTGTCCCCAACACGTGGCGCTAAACGTAAATCGAAATCAAAAAGAAGAGTTCTAAGCGTATGAAGCCTATGGCTGATCATTTTTTTTAACTGATATAAGCTGAGGACACTACTCTCACGAATCATAGGCTGAGTACTAGTTGTCGAGAGAGGTGGTACTATTTCTGACTCGTAATGGCGTGTTTCATCCATCCGTGTAGTTCACAATGTTGTAAATCGGAACTGTCCCTCTTTGATATGCCCCCACTCAGGTCTCTATTGAGCATAGCGACTTTATTACAATTAACCCACTAAACACAATTAGTTCACCGAATGCCCCTATAGAATTCGTGATACCCAGCTCGGGCCCTTACTTTTTTGACCCGAACTGCATGCACATGTGCGCTAAACTGCGTATAGCCCATTCAGATGGAACGGACTGCGATGATAGTTACTTTGCATACCCTGAAACCAACTTTCTACACTCCATATTCAGCCAGTGTGAGGTGTATTTAGATCAGGTTAACATCTCGGCAGGAACGGGGTATTATCACCTACGAGCCTATCTGGAAAATGTCCTCAACTTTTGAAATAAAGCGAAGGACACCTTTTTAACCGCCGAGGGCTATTATCAGACTAAAGATGAAAGTAGTATAAAGGTCAAATTTAAAAATTCTAAAAAAAAAGATATACGAGTTTTAGGTCGTCTTCATACAGCCTTCACGTTCCAGGAGAAACTGCTTATGTACGGCGTCGATCTGAAACTAAAGCTCAACCGCACGAGTCCTGAGATCTGCATAAATCTGGGGCCTGATCAAGAAGAGAGCGCAAAACCCGTTGTGATTCACATCATGGAGACATATTTACGTGTACTGCGAGTGAAATTAAGTTCTCCGAAATATGTAGAAATTCAAAAAAAATTAATACACGCAACAGTAAAATACCCAATTAAAGAGTACAGATCAAACTACACACGGTGCCTGCCGGGTTGGCCTCGAAGCAGCTAGAAAACGTGGCCCTTGGAGTTCTACCTAAAAGGATATTAACTGGAATGCAGGATCACGCTTCGACGAAGGGAAAATATAAAAAGAGCGCCTTTAAATTCGAGAATTTCGGCCTTAAAAATATAACTCTATACGCAAATGGCGTCGCATTGGGTGGGCCTATGATTACGGACTACTCATCAGACGCTGTGTTCTCGCTCTGCACGAGAGCTTATAGTAGTCTGGCTCATAATGCCGGTGCCTGTGACGAGCTTGGGTTCGGCGTATCGCATAAAGAACTTGTGGAAGAATTTAACCTTTATTCTTTTGATATTACGCCTGACTTGTCTGCTAGTATAAATACGCAATTAAGTCCACAACAAAGAGGGAACATCTCAGTCAGATTGGAATTTGCCAACCCTATAGACGCGCCTATTAGTGTACTCGTGTACCTCGAATCACAGGCTCTAATAGAAGTTGATCGTTTCAGGAACGTGGTCACAGACTTTTAAAATGGACGCGAATACACTCCAGAGAGTAATGAATAGTGACCGAATCACACGCTGCAGATTTATCGGCGTGTTTGCGAAGAATGAAATATTGAAATTGCCAACTACGAGAGACTGGTATGGGATTATCGTTAACACCGACATTGTAGGGGTGAGGGGATTCATTGGTTTGCAATGTATTTTAAAAATAGGGAAAGAATGTACTATTTTGATTCACTCGGCACTGAGCCCTGGAATGACCCTGTTATTGTAAAATTTATCGAACAGTTACATATCTCTATAAATTAGCTAACACTGAATGAAACGATATATATAATCACATATTAAATTAATTAATTACATTTTAACGTCATCTTCATTGAACGGTTATTGCACTCCGTCACAAATTTCTGCAACAGTCTGCGTTGAAAGAAGTTCATTCTGGTCTACAGCGTTGAAAATTAGACGCGTTGCCTCAGCGTAGAAATCTTCATCTTCAACAATTCCGGAGAGTGTAGAGCTGCGCTTGGTTCATGGCGAGGTATTTCAAAAGCACTGTCCCAAAAAAACGACTGAATTGAGGCCCTGTGATGAAAGCGCCCCCTTTTATAAATGGGGTTCGTAATTGTGAACATCCCACACTACCCGATTCGTGAACATCGTATTGGCTATCGGTGAAATTTGGGCTGAGATTAACGTATAGGACCGCCTAGCCTCCAACCAGAGGTCCTGGGCTCCGCCCACAGGGCTGTGATTGGCTGCCCCGTGAAATCTGGGGGTCAAATATATCGCCCTCCAGATCCGTGGAGAGAGAAACGCATTGTTTTTGGTCTTGCTTTCTGGCGCCGATGAGTTGGTGGGGGAAGGGAGATTTGCGCGTATAATAAGCATCCAATTATATAAGGTGCTTAACGAGGTTGGAAAATAAATTTGTAAAACGGTTTATGGTACCCCATCTAAAATAGGTACAGAAATTTATTGTTTCCTCTGAAAAATAAATCGTCAGAAGATGGAAAATAGTTTTAAAACCAATTACCCATGAGGGAAAAAGGAAAAATCATCAGTGCGCGGTCTACAGCACAATTCTCATAGTTGTAAAAGTTTATGGTGTCCCGCGTTATCGCACAATACAATCTCGTAAAATAAATTTAAGAAAAATAACAGAGATGTGTGGTGGATGCGATTCATTAAACCCCAAAATTTATCTTTATCATATTTCCTTTCTATTTATTCATTTGTGCTGTACATTTTCACCCTCATTTTAATGCTATGTGTACCATTTGTCCTGTCTTATTTTTAATTTGCAGAAGTTGCATATGAAAAAGACCTTAATATCCAATTCAAGTTAGCCGGAGAGAGAGTTAATTAATGCAGTTTGGCGGGATTATAAATTTTGTGTACGCTTCTTGTGCCAATTTTCAGAATTTTTTAGATTGACTTTTTTCCGGAATTGTACATATATAGGCTCTCCTTTGCTTTCGATGGCTTCGGCCCGAATTGTTCATTCTGACGAAGGTCAAGCTTTACACTCCACCTTAGACTACAGCTTAACCAGCAACCACTAGGATACACATTTATCTACCAGCCGTGGAAGGGTATTTACAATCAACCTTAGACCTACTTTTTAACGGGGATATATATATATATATATATATATATATATATATATATACAGGGCGTCCCAAAAAAATGTATACACACTTTAACAGCTGATAGCTCAATTGATGCTTCTTTCTTTCCAAGTTAAACCCATTAGAATTAATAATGGCAGTCAGACTAAGCTTTGAACAAAGGAAATTCATTCTAAAATGCTACTGGAAGTGTGAAAACGCAGTTGAAGTGCAAAGACAGTTTAGGAGGGAGTTTCAAACAGATCCACCAACGCGACTTACCATCACTCGAATTAGAGATAAGTTTGAAGCCGATGGAACTGTTCAGAATGTCCACAAGAAGCGTTCCGGAAGACCACGGACATCGACAAGCCCCACAAAGCAAGAAAGAGTACTGGAAACATATCACCAAAGCCAAGAAAATCTGTGCGGCAAGCGAGTCGTGAGGTAGGAATTTCAGAATCGTCTGTCCAACGCATTTTGAAGCGCTGTCAATGGAAAAGTTACATTCCAAGATTAGTCCATGCTATTAATGAAGATGATCCGGACCGAAGAGTGGAGTATTGCGAGTGGTACTTGGCACGATGTGGATGTCGATTGGACGAAGGGGTTTTCGTAGAATACCCTCCGCGTTCACCAGACCTCACACCACTAGACTTTTTTTATGGGGATACTTAAAAGACAAAGTCTACGCTATAAAACCTGCAACAGTCGCTGAATTGAGAGCAGCCATTGAACGAGAATGCACACAAATACCAAACGAAATGTTTCGTGATGTTTGCGATTCCATTGCTTCGCGTTATCAGCAGTGCTGGACCAGAACGGACGTCAGTTTGAAAACAGGCGTTGACAAAACAATTAAATAATGTCTGTAGATTCTATTACATTTTGAAAATGAAATGTATTTTAATAAACACTGCCTTTATAATTATTTAAAGTGTATACATTTTTTTGGGACGCCCTGTATATATATATGAGAGAGAGGGAGAGAGAGAGGGAGAGAGAGAGAGCGCGAGAGAGAGGAGAGAGAAAGAGAGAGAGAGAGAGAGAGAGAGAGAGAGAGAGAGAGAGAGGGGGGGAAATAAACAAACAGATAAACAACATGACCGAGTGTTGCAATACAGTTTAACACTCCACCTTAGACCTACTGTTTAACGGGGAAATATATATATATATATATATATATATATATATATAAAAGAGAGAGAGAAGGAAATAAACAAACAGATAAACATTATCGAGTGTTGCAATACAGTTTAACGGGACCCCAACTAGGATACCCTAGTTACCCATTTATCTACCATTCGTGGAAGGATGTTTACACTCCACTTTATACCTACATCTTAACACAGACCACTAGGATAACCAAGGCTCCCATTTATCTACCAACTGTGGAAGGACGCGCCGTCACCGGGTCTCGAACCCGACGCATATAATCGCGCATATAGTTGTGTGTGTGTGTGTGTGTGTGTGTGTGTGCGTAATATTTTATGGGCGTATAGGCGGGATTGTACGTGCATTTGTCCAAACGTTGTATACACTGTGCCAACTGGCGGATTAAGCCAACTGGCTGATTAGGGGGTTATAAGACAGCAAGTGCTGGGACGAAGTCTTAATATGCGCTTGGCTCCTGCCAAGCGAACACTCCTCTCTTCCTCTCTCCTCCTTTCTCTCTTAGGTTAGGTATACCCCTTTAGGGGGTGAGGCCGTCCCAACTTCTCTCCAAAGAGGTCTCCCCCAGCGGGAGTTCACTGCAACTTGTGGGTAACTCCTCCCCAAGCTGCATAACCTCTTCCAACATTCTCTTCCCCTTTGTTGCATAACCTCTTGCAACATTTCCTTTGCAACATTGATCATTATTTGCAATTGCATTGCACTCTCTCCTTTAGCGCTCATACTACTTAAGTGAACTGCTTCGGGAACAATTTAAATCTGTGTTTAGCACCCGTAAGTCCTAGATGGAAGTAGAAAACCCAGACGAATTTTTCGACATAGATACAGATCAACCAAGAACAAATTCCCGCACAAACCTATTAATGGACTTCGAGTTCACGGAAGGAGATGTAATTACGGCCGTATCACAGATGCGAGACAATTCAGTGCCAGGGCCAGACACATGGAGTGCCACATTTCTGAAGAAATTCCCCGCTATTTAAAGGTGGTAAGAGAGCAATGCCCAAAAATTATCGGCCAGTGGCTCTCACCTCACACCTTATAAAGAGTTTTGAATGCATAATTAGAGGCAAAACAACCTACTACCTATAAGAAAAAGACTTATACAACCCAAATCAACATGGCTTCAGGGCGGGAAGATCATGCCTGTCGCAGCTACTAGACCATCAGGGGAAAATATTAGAAACATTGTGTCGAGGACAAAACATTGATGTAATATATACGGACTTTGCTAAAGCCTTCGATAAATGTGACTATGGAATCATAGCACACAAACTTAAGAATACAGGAATTACTGGAAAGCTAGGAAGGTGGATATTTAATTTCTTGACGCAAAGAACACAAAGAGTGGTGGTAAACGGAGTTAAATCGGAAGTCTCGGAAGTCGTGAGCTCTGTCCCACAAGGGACAGTATTAGCTCCCTTGCTGTTCATAATAATGATTGCAGATATTGATGCAGATATTAAGGACAGTACTGTATCATGCTTCGCAGATGACACAAAGATATGTGTGGAAATATTGAACGAAGATGACAAGAAAATTACAAAACGACTGAAACATTATTCCAGTGGGCAGAAGACAACAATATGAAGTTCAACGAAGAAAAATTCCAACTTCTAAGATATGGTAATAACAAAGAGCTACAGAAAAAAGGATACAAAACTCTGCAAGCAAAACAGGTAACACCAAATCCACAAGTCAGGGATCTTGGAGCAATAATGTCGTTGGATGCGGAATTCAGAGAGCACTATAAAATCAAAATCACAACGGCTAGAAAAATAATGGGAATCATCTGGTGGAGCTTCCACAGCAAAAAAGCAAACATCATGCTCAAATTATGGAAGAGTCTAGTCCTACCAATAATTGAGTATTGCTCAGTACTAAGGTAGGTTGATTTTCCGCATTTTTTTAGATATCGACTTTGGACTAGTCGAGATAGTCAGCGCTTAATATGATAATAACTGACAAAACATTTCAGATCCCTAGCTTTAACCGCTTTTTGAGGAAACCGTTTCAAAAATTGTCAAAAAATCGTACCGAAAAATACCGCATTTTCGCAATTTTCGGCCGAAAAAATCATGCTATTTTCATAAAAAAATCCTGAAAAAAGTTACAATTTTATTGAAAAAAAAGTAAAAAAAACATGTACAGAGTCAAATAGACACATTTAGATCCCAAGATCATCATAATTTTCACTGTAAGAGCCCTTAGAAGCAAAGGAAGGCCTCATCTGGCGGCTTAGGGCTTTGGCCAGAATGTGTTTGTGCCTTGATTCGAGTCCATAAACAGTATGGGAAGCTTCAGATGTCAGCTTCACGGCCCTTTCAACACTCTGAGAATGTGAAGGCAGATCAGGCAGCTCCAGCTTGGTGCCATTCAGCAATGCTTCTTGAAGCTCCTGGTCAGAAAAGTCTTCTGTGAGAGCAGGTTCACAGATGCCACTTTGAGAAAGGTTGATTAGTTCTGACCAGTGGGTAGCTTCAATGTTGATGGCTGTGATCTTCTTCAGCCTCTTCTTGGCTGGCTTCCCACTTCTGAAAGAATAATAATTAATTTATTTTTTATTCCAGTTTAAGATTTAATCCCTATTAGTCTCAGAATTGCTGATTTAAATTAACTTAAATTAAAAAAAAAAACCGAGTTCTATAAATCCCCATAATCGAATTTTTTTTCAGAAAGAAGGTAAGATTATTTCCATTATCAGAGGGGAGGGGGGAATTGGGATAAGAAAATGTGAAAAAAAATTCGATTATGGGGATTTATAGAACTCGGGCCTTTTTTTTATTAAATAAATCCCCATAATCAAATTTTTTTTTCACATTTTTTTAAATTAATAAATGCTTACCTGATGGACAGAATTTTCTTGAGAGCAGCTTCTCTCACTTCCAAGTCATCAGACTTCATCATGGAGTACAGCACATTCTCGGGCAGCAAGGCAAAAGCATTGTACTTCAGGTTCTTGAAAGCAACACCCTGGATTTCTTCAGACTGCTGCTTGATCCTCTGGATCATGTTGAAGATGTACAGCTGCTGATTGTGGAACTTGCTGTCCCTTTTGATCTCAAACCAACTGACTGCATACACTTCCACAATGAACTTGATGGCCTGGTAAAGCTTATCCTGTAGTTCTGGAGGGTAAGCACCTCTGGTCCACAGACACATCAATCTAATTGCCAAAGTCAACCATCTTGTATGGTTTAATGGTCCAATTTTCCAGGCAGCAAATCTTGGGTTGACTTTGCCCCTGGAAATTCCAAGCACATACTCCAAAAGAAGCCTCTGGTCGCTACTAAGATCATTCGGTGTCTCCTCAGCAAATTCCATGTCATCCAGGGGGCCACTGAGTTTGGTGAATTCCACTTGTGGCAGATCTTGGTAGTCAATTTCCCAGTTTTCCCAGCGGACCAGTGAAAGCAGTGGGACTTTTGGTACTGCCATCAAGATGCTTGAAAACAGCTCTGAAAGGAAGCTCATTCTGATGGAGTGAAGAGCCAATGGTGTGCAAGTTCCGCTCAATTTTATTTTCCAGAGCTGTTACAAGGCCTCCCTCCCAGCCAGTGTTTGTATTTGTGTTGTCAAGGAGGACAGCTTTCAGGGTATGAACACTGTTAAACTCCTCCAAGACACTAGCAACTTCTTCACCAAGAACTCCAGTCGCACCTTTAATTGGGATGACTCTGTGAGTAAGATATGTTCCACTTTCAGTTCCCGGCTCCTTTGTGAAAGTCAAATGGTGCTCTTGTCCCTTTCCTTTCTTCAGCTTAGTCTCCCTCTTTTCATCCTTAACTTCTATGTACAGCAAAGTGTCCTTGTCAACTTTCCCATCAACCCCAATACAGACTAACTTTTCCAGACCCTCATTGTGCTTTTCATCACTTTTCACTTTCATTCTAGCTTTTTCCCTGTCCATTTTCGATTTATCAGCTATTATCTGTTTCACATCAAGGCCAGGCTTAAGCAGGTCCATAGTTTGTAAGTTCAAGAGGAAGGCATTAGCAAGACTTGCCCCAAGATTGGAAGAAACATCACCCCTGATCAGTTCCATGGCATATCTGAGGGTTTTCAAAAAGCTGTAACCTCCACTTGGGTGCCTCCTTGGCTTGAACTCTTCAGCTTCACCACCAGATGGCTGAAATGAAAATAAAAAATAAATTACTAAAGCGAAAATGGGGGAAAATAGGGGAAAACGTAGTGAAAAATATGGGTAAAAATCGACGAAAATGGGCGGAAATAAGAATAAATTACTTAAACGAAAATGGGGGGGGAAACGTGGGAAAATAGGGAGAAAAATGGGTAAAAATTCAGGTAAAAAGTCGGCGAAAATGGGCGAAAAAAAGAATAAATTACTAAAGCGAAAATGGGGGAAAAGGGGGGGAAATAGGGACAAAAAGTAGGGATAAGTTTGGGTAAAAATGGGATAAGATATGAGAAAAAAAAATGTATTACCTCTCCTGATTCTCCTGAGCTGGATTCAAAAGAAATATCTTGTGAAGGTGTGAAGGCAAAAGTGGCCAAATCCACTTCCTGCTGCTGTTGAATCTAGCTCTGTAATCTTTCTGCTTCAGCTGCAGCCCTCTGGTCTCTCTTCACAGCAGCTTTATCCACAGATTCCAGCTGGAAAGAGCCCTTGGGTCCTATTTTGGCCCTCTGATCTCTCAAGTATTCCCTCTCCTCTACTGGAACCTGAAATATTAAAGTATATTAAATAGCGGATCTAAAATAAGAGATAAAATCCTGAAAAAAAATTGATTATTAATTTCTATTACGAGGAGGGGGGGGAAGGAAGATTACAGGAGGAAAATGCGGATATTTTTCAATTACAAGCATTGAATTTCCTTCCATTTAAAAGGCACCTAATCGCACTAAGTTAGGCCAGTTAAAAGTTAAAAAAATAATAGCATTACCTTCTTACTGGGAGGACAAGTGCAGATTATGTGCTGGGTTTGACAATTTTCTTTCTTGCACTTCACAGCATTGTCATCACAGGGACAAATAGGTAGCTTACAGGTGCAAGCAGAAATGTCAAAAAGTTTATCCAGCTTTTCCTCCAGATTCTGCTCCTGGACTGTAGAAAGAGATTTCCTGTTTATCTCTTTTGCTTTCTTGAAGCACACTTTATCCACCGATTTCACTACATAATATTCCTCATAGAGGGGCAGCCGCGGGTTCACTGCCTGCCAGATCTCAATCACATCCTTTGCTATCATTTTAGCAATATCATAGTCTTTCAAGTCCGGGTGGCTGTTTGGAGGAATAACTGTACTGAAGAACTTGGCGGAGTGTAGGAGGCTCTGTTTTATCCAAAGGGGAAGGCTGGCCACTGAATTTTTTGGCACTATCACTTCGAGTTAACACTGCAGACCGTTTTTTACCCATTTTTATGAAATATCTGAAAATAAACAAAATTAAATGAACGCATCATAAAATAACTTAATTTAATACACATTTTATAGGTAAATATCATTAAAAAATACAAAATAATACACTAATAAACATCTATAATGCATTTACAATAAGTTTCAAGCATTGTTTTGTTAAAAAAGCCGAATTTTAATTGATTATTTTGATGAAATAAGGTCCGATATTTTGTTTGTTTACATTGCGCGAATGCCGCGCGTGCGATTTTACGCGTAAAATTCGGCAATTTTACAACTTAAAAATAATTAACAATCCTCCAAAAATACAATCATTTTCACAAATATGAGTTGGTGCAACGTTTTTTATACATTAATACCTTCTATCTAGACTAGTCCAAGATCACAGTTCTAAAATCAACCTACCCTACTCAGTACTCACAAGCCCACACAGAAAACGAGACATTGCGAACACTGAAGCTATACAAAGGACTTTTACGTCTAAGATAGAGGAAACGGAAGGTGAAGACTACTGGTCTCGACTACAATCCCTGAAACTCTATGTGCGGCATGCGGGAGGTGCCCCCCTCGGGGCATTGGTTTCTGCGCGTATGTAGGAGAATTACGACTTCTGATCGAGTGAGGCCCATGGTGTAATGGTTATCATATCTGACCGGCAATCGGAAGATCCCGGGTTCGATTCCCGGGTGGTTACCTCATTTTTTCATTTGTTCGTTCGCCCTCCTCATCTTGCGCGGAATGTCTTCTATACAAGCGTCGTTCTTTACGTTAATTATACTGCGTGTTCTTTGCAGTTGAAAATGTATATATATATATAGAAATTGACGATTGGTTAGGTTAAGTCGTAATATTTTCGTTCGTTTTAACGTTTTATTTGATGGATTCATTTAAAATATGTTGGCCTTTTAAGGCTAACTAACGAAAATATCACGGCTCACGTGAGCCGCGTAATGAGTACCACTGTTATAGAGCAATGCAAAAATCCTAGTATTATATAACTGTGCTGCTCAATATTCAAAATTAAGGAAAATTTTCCGTTTATTTATCGTGTATTGTTGAGAAGCCTCCATAAATTAGGTAAATAAAGCGGATTTTTGCAATTTTGTATTGCCCGAACCAGCTATTATTACCTCCCCAAATCACTAATATAATTGTGGATGACACCAAAACAGGAGCAGATAGACCTGCAGATCACTATTAGAGCAAAGGTAAAAGAAATTAGAAACAGCACAAAACAAAGTCTGGTATCTCTTAGTAATGCTTCCTATTGTATTTCATAATGTATTTCAATTCAAGCAATTTCTGCCCGCTCTGGCATTTCCGTCCAACAGAAAATATATTTCAACTTTTTGTTCTTAGACTCTCACGTGTTTGAATTCTGTCAGCACATGCGCCGCTGATGCCAATTTATTACTTCCTTAAAACTTAGTAACTAAGTTTTGTACTAAGTTAAAACTCATAAGAAAAACTTTAGGATCATCTGAAGATCAGGCCCCCAGACTTCTTTAGTTAGCCTTAAAAGGCTAACTAACAAAAATATCACGATCTAACCTAACCAATCGTTAGGTCAACTGTACAGGCTGAGTGTACACCCTTGATGATTGGTTAGGTTAGGTCGTGATATTTAACTATAACCGAGTTTTTAACTTAGTTATGAAACTAGGTTATACAACTATCCCAACAGTAGGTTATACACTAAATAATCTTTAAGAGAAAGTAAAAACTAAGGATCACCTGAAGATCAGGGCCCCCAGCCTTCGTTAGTTAGCCTTATTAGGCTAACTAACGAAAATATCACGACTTAACCTAACCAATCGTCAAGAGCGTACAGTTGACCTAACGATTGGTTGGGTTAAGTCGTGATATTTTCGTTAGTTAGCTTTATAAGGCTAACTAACAAAGGCTGGGGGAACTGATCTTCAGGTGATCCAAAACTAAAATCGTAGATCAAATATTTAATGCATTTAAACTAGGAAAAGACCACTAACACTACAGTACATCGAAAAACCTAACACATAATTCACTTCTACCATCGGTCGATGAAAAAAGTAAACAAAATTTTCAAGTGCTTCCATAATAAGCAAACAACAATAATGTACTTGCCAACATTTTGAAAAGCAAAAGCGGTAGGATTTGTAATCAATGCTAGGGGGTCCGGGAGCATGCCCTCCCCCGAGGAAGTTTTTGAAAATCTAGCCTTAAATGATGCACTCGAATGCATTCTGATCATAAAAGGTTTGATATTATTTGTAGAATAGGCGGTAGAATAGCCTTCAAATCGGTAGGGTTGGTAAGTATGCGAATAAACTCTAAACCAATTGATGAAAATAGTCACGCTACAAATATCGGTGTAGATAAATTTTTGGCGAAGAAAAGTATTTTGCTTTCAGGAAAAAAAAACTCGTTCTTGCGTGTTTGGACGAATGAAAACTTTGGTTTTGGTTTTGTGTATTGATGGAGAATTGTTAATAGGACTCGAAATGAATTTATTCTTTACTTCTCAAGGTTCTCTACTAGGTTTCTTTCTGAGAGAGAGAGAGAGAGAGAGAGAGAGAGAGAGAGAGGAGGCTTACAAAAAACCTAAGATGCACTCTAGGTTAGTTCAAGAAAATGAGGAAAAAGAGAAAAAGAAAGCAAATGAAACTAAAGAATACTGAAAACTTATACCCTGCTTACACTTATGGACGTGTAAAGCTTTCACACAGGAATAGTAGTAATAGTAAAGTGTAGAACAGAGAAGGCTTTCCCTCCTCCGCCAGCCAGGAAGAAGTACAATGAAAAGAATAGCTTCAGAGTTCATTCACACCATGCGTACACTTATCTCAAGTACCCAATTACGCATTAAAGGAGAGTGGAAAATAAAGGATAGCATGAACACTAAACTACTTAATTTAAGCTGCACTGTGTGTTTTTAAGGATTTTTTTTTATTTGTTATGTAGAAATCATTTCATCGTCGCATCATTTCTGCATAGAGTGCCGAAGGTATTATGCCGAGAGATTTGCTTTTAAAAATTAATTGTTTTTATTACCTTCCTTCTCACTAGAATTACTTAAATAAGGGAGCATTGATCCATATGCACTTCCAGCAAGTTAATATAGACCAATTTAAGAATTCTTACGAAAATGTACATACGCGTAATTCACTCTAGGTGAGAACCCCCACTGTTCTCATCTGAGAACCGCCACTGTTCTGAAACCAGACCAGAGTCTCTTACTATATTTATTGCAAAAGGGAACACCACTACTTCTATGTAAAACTGAAAAGTCTTCTAGCTAGCTAAGTTAAATTTACCGCGATTTTCCTAAAAAACATTAAGAACATTGTGTTCCCAAGTAGCATTCCTGAAATTGAAAAGCCTATTGCGAGGTTTGGACTCCTGAAAGATGCCACTAAACTTCCCTCCTCTATCAATGAAATATCATCTGAGAACTCCCAGTACTTCGAAACCAAACCAGACCAGCGCCTCCTAATACATTTACTAACAAAAGGAACATTACTATCTCAATTCCTAACTAGCCCTTTCTCAAGCAGCTCCCTGTTAATAATGAAAAATGGACGGAGCAAAAGAAAAAAGAAGTGGGGAGAGGAGTGGCTTCTCAAAGTAATTTAATGTCTATTCTATCACAATTTCCGTCGATAAGAAACTTAAATAAAAAATTATTATTTGAGAACTCTCAGTATTCTGATACCAGACCTGACCAGCGCCTCCTACTACATTTACAATCAAAAGGGAGCATCTCCATCCCCAACTCCACCCCAGCCAACTCCCCTTATAACCCCTATTTGTAAGCTTATTCGGAAGTTTAGACTCCCGAGCATTCTCACAATGACAACATCCAGTGCTCTGTAAATACAGTACCAGATCAGCGCCCTCCTACTACATTTAAATCTAAGGGGAAATCACTGCTTCTATCTATGTACCTAAAGAGTAGTCATCCTCTTCCCGCCTCAACCAATGGGTTTTCATCTGAGAACTTCCACTGCTCTACAACTAGACTCGATCAGCACATCCTGCTACATTTAAAACAAAAAAGGAAAATCAGGCTACTTCCTATGCTAACTAAAAGAAACATCCTTAATTTACCCACTATTTAATGCAAATTTATGCTACTAAAGTACCTATCTAACAGCACGTTGTATTCCGTGGGTGTGAAGTGCCCCCACACGGGCTTGAGACCAAAACCATTAAACTTGGTTCAGTCGTTAATGAATAATAACGTTCGCTAACTTTAATAAATGCCTTGATCTCAAAACTTGATTTTCGGGCGTACTCTATACGCGTATTCTCGTGGGCCGACAGTTGAGCGCAAGACAATTGGTCAAAAGGTGAAATAAATAGCCGTTATAAAACACATTAGAATTTATTAAAATTTTATTGAAATAAGTAAAACAAGAATTCTCTACTTTTGAAGGTCTATATGATAAGCTATAGCACGGAGATAATCGAAGCAATGTCTGTTTCTGTAGTCCTTAACAATGTCAATAATGGCTTTATTTGTTCGAATATACTTGCTGTGTTTTGATTTATCCTTTTGTCCAGAATCTAGTCTCAACTTTATTTTGTGTGTGACTTTGCTCAAGTCTCAGGATATCTATAAGCTTATAAATTGTTGGATGGGAATGGCCTTATGACATTTGCATCGCTCGATGCCAACCTTCAACCGAATTGTTTGTTCGAGGGTGCTCACATTGGACACGATCGTAAACACTCCACACTGTTGGCTGGAACAGAGGATTTCTCCTGCCTCTCCTAAATGGTCTACCAGTCCACGTGTCCTCGAAGTAAATCAACAAATCTTCAAGCTCTTCAGGCATTATGTCTCGTAATGATTCGAATACATCAATGATGTCACTTGCAGGAACAAGGCCAAAGCAACCAACATTTTGGAGATACTACGTATCTCTTCGTTGGTACCATACAGTTGTACCAAAGATAGAGCTTGAATCTTCCGCCAAACAGCCTGGCCTAAATGAAACAGACATCCTACCACATGCACATTACTGAAAACTGAACACACAGCATTATGAAAGGCCTTTTCGTAGTCACACAGTATGGTGTTGGGTGCGATTGCTTCGTCCATTAGAAGAATTTGATTCAGAGCACGACGATGTTTCCTCTGATTTATTCTGAAGCAAAATGTAAATCATAGGAACGACACTTCCTCTATAAATTACGTGAATTACATAAAGCTGATAAGACAGCTGTGGGGCTATTTTAAACGTTCCATCTGCCAACCAATTTTTTGTTTTCATTGATTAATGTCAAGTTTTCAGGAATACAAAATATGAAAAATCGATCAGGGTCATTAGCACCAGAATCATGAGCAAGGAATTTTTCTCCAGAATACGTATAACTAAGTTGTTGAGGTATTGAAATATCTGCAACTTTGGTTGGTGCTGGAATTGGATCACCTTTACATTGACGTTGTACAGTTCGCTGAAGAGAGCAATACTTTGGGAGGACGGCGATTGATTCAGCAGGCAAATTGACTGGAGTTTCTGTGATTATTGGACGAGGCGTATCATTCGATGTAGCTGCTCTTTCCCGAAACTGCGATACGGATGCAGTTGCGGCTGACTTTGCTGGATTGGGGACATGGTTATGTTCATTTGCAGTTGCACATTCATCCTCAATGACGTAAATACGGCCTCTGCAATGAGCATTGACACAGCGCCATGACTCTTTACCAGAAGCCAATACTCTGTCCATTCGATATGAATATCCTTCATATAACATATTCGTTTTTCCTTTCTCCGACGTTATCCGCTCCATGCTGTGTGGGATAAAAAGAACGAAGTTTTAAAAAATATATAAATATTCTATCTTAAGAGCACAGTTAGCTTACTTGGCTGGTTTAAGTTATTTAAACATTTGATGTAATGCATTTTAACATTTTTCCGTAAAAAGTGAAATAAAAGCACAGTAATAAAGATAAAGAAATGCAATAAATAAATATTTATACCGCTAATATAACATGGACTAAAAAAATAAATACAATAGTGGAGTAAAAACAAAATAAATTTAAAAATACAAAAACACCTTGGAGTGAAACTAACCTTTTTAAACAGGGTGACGCGAGGAGAGACACTGACCATAACTTAAGAAGGGTCGACAAGCTAAACTTGTTTGTAGGGAGTTGGTTGGTTAGTCTCTTTTAGTTAGTCTCTTTTAGTCTCTTTTAGGCAACATTTAGCGCTCAATTGTTGCTGCGCTTAATTGTCGTTGCGCTCAATTGTCGGCGCTCAATTGTTGCTGCGCTTAATTGTCGTTGCGCTCAATTGTCTTGCGCTCAATTGTCGGCGCTCCGCGTATTCTATACGCCTCATAATAACCAAGGTGCTCTTCACGACTCCGGTTATTCCACCTCTTGACTGTCTTGTAGGTGAAAAAGCTCCTCGCAATTTGTCTGAAATTTTTCACCCTTAGTTTAAATACAATGTTTCTCGTAATGTTCCTGTCGCTAAACCCTCAACTCATGTAGGGCGACCAAAATTGTACAACATATTCTAAATAAGGCCTAACAAGCGACTTATACAATGGTAAAACAATACATTTAGATTTAAATTCAAATTTGCAATAAATAAAACCCTGTGCTCTGTTAGCCTTATTCCTTGCGACTGAACATTGTTTTGAGACGTTCAAATCCTGAGTAACAATGACATCTAAATATTTTTTCTCAAACGTTTCGTTTAACACAGTATTTTCCATAGTGTAGTTAAATATACTGTTGTGATATCCTATATGCATGAATTTACACTTATCTATGTTAAATTTCATTTGTCACTTATTAAACGACTCAACCAAATTTTAAGCTCGCGCTGTTAAACTTCCTTTAGCTAGTGAAATAATTGCTTTACTTGCAATTTTGGTGTCTTTGGCAAATTTAAAAATTTTACTCACTAAATTGACATCAAGATGACAAGATCGTTAACATATTCGGAGTATTTTTCATAATACATACAACTGATTCCTTTTTGCCTAACTATTCTACAGGATGTCCACAATGTCTTGTCACCCCAGTAAAATACTAACTAATCTTCGTTTTTCTTTCAGACCTATTTGAAATATGTGTGTTAGAAAATTTAGAAGAGGAAGAACCATTGTTGTCCCAAGGCGATATGATGACTAAGCTGATTGATGCAGCATTGCTTGTATATATTAAGTTAAGGTGTATATATATCCATCTCATAATTGTAAGGTTAGTGAAAAATTCACTTAATTTAGAGCTAGCATTTTTGGGCTCTTGTGGCATCATTGTTTGAGCACTCTTGTGGCATCATTTTTTGGGGCGCTGCGCGTCCTTCCTACTCGTTTGTTGAATGCGGCACTTACAGGGCGTGGCCTTATAAAGAGCTCTCTTGCAATTAAATTTGGTTGTTAGATACAAGATTGTTGCATCGTGCAATAGTGCAGGTTGTGTTATTGTTGCAAGGTTTAGAAAGAAGACCAAATAGTGCCCCTTTTGTTTTTTATCTTAATTTTATGCAACTGAGGCCTAAGATAGGCCCACATCGAGTCAGCAACCCAGAGGTAGGACCTAATAGGACCTCCAAGTCCGTAAGTTTTTAGTCTAGCTTAACTTGGGCTGTAGGTTAAACTGGCCCTTCAGAGCTTGGCCGTTCACGGCTCAGCTGGGATTTTGAACCCAATAAAAAAAATAAAAATAACAATGTGATAGAAGCAACTATACGATTGAACAACGCATATTGGCTAGTACCTGGGTCCATGAGCGACCACATAATGGCAAAACCATTGAAAATATTCATGCAAACTTCCAGGAAGATTCAATCGTGCAGCTTCTCCAAAAAGGACTGAGATGGAAAAGAAACTGTTCACAACAGGAACTATAAAAGATGAACCAAGAACTGACAGGCCATCTAAGTGATAAATAGGTCTAAAAGAAAAACAAAAATCAGCTGGTATTTTACTGGGGTGACAAGACATTGTGGACACCCTGTACTTAACTACACATTTCGACGTTTAATAATATATACAACCCCAAAATTAAAGACTAAGTTATTTGCACTAATTTTTTAAATAAATATATCTAACTCGTCATTGACATTAGCCGTCTTTTGAACTGGACGAAGATTTTCTTTACACAATATATGAGTACACCACCTCCCATTTCACCAATTCTATCTTTGTTAAAAAATTTATAACCTTCACTATGGTATTCACCTGTAAAATCCCTATTTGCACATTTAATTCACGATTCAGTTATTGCCATAATATTGTAATTTTCAACATGAGCTAAACTTTAAAGCTTGAAATTCGTTAAACTTATTCTTTACGAGTTTACGCTATAACGTTGCTCGCATGAAAAAACATACTTTTAAACTATTCTCTGCGTTACTATTTGTTCCGCAAAAGTCACGACCGGTTTTTAAAAATCAATAATTTTTTTGTTAATGATTTATTTTAACTTTCCTTTTAGAGAATGACACATTGGAAATAGGAGTTTTTTTTAAGCTATGTATGGAAAATTGTTTCTTTCAAATGACCTCCATTTTCACCTTCACAAATTCGTGCTCTTTCAACAGCGTTCTTCATAACATTTCGCAGGATATCTGGTCCTAGTCCCCTTATTTCTGCCCGGATATTATTCTTTAGCTCCTGGATAGTACGTGGTTTGTTAACATAGACCTTATCCTTCAAATAGCCCCAAAGGAAATAGTCGGGAGCTGTTAGATCTGGTGATCGTGGTGGCCATTCAAATGCAGAATTTCTGGATATCAAACGTTCACCAAAGAGTTCTCTTAAAAGGCCCATAGTTAGCCTGGCGGTGTGGGCAGTGGCCCCATCTTGTTGGAACCACATATCTGGTTTGTCTGCAACAGCTGGTCGAAGTAATTTTCAATCATGGCCCGATATCTGTCGCCAGTTATGGTCGCGGCGACTCCGGGCTCACTTTCAAAGAAGTACGGGCCAATGACCTTTTCGGATGTAACACCGCACCATACTGTACACTTAACTGGATGTAATTGACGTTGGTGAAGTGTTTCAGGGTTCTCAGTACCCCATATCCTGCAGTTTTGCTTGTTTACAAAGCCATTAAGTTGAAAATGAGCTTCATCACTCATCATCAGATTGTGAGTAAAGTCATTCCGTCTGGCCATTTCTTGGAAGCGGACTGCATAGGCAAGGCGTTTTGGACGATCTGTTGGCTTTAGTTCTTGCACTAGTTGGACTTTGTACGCAAACAGGTGTAATTCGTTTTTTAAAATCCTTTGAAGAGACCTGCGAGATATTCCAAGCTGAGCAGAACGCCTTCGGGTTGATGTTTCCGGATTCTCCTCTACACTCCTCTGCACGCATACACGATTAGCACCATGTCGGGCTGAACGTGGTCTCCCTCGTGGAAGATCGCTAACTGAGCCCTGCAACTGAAAACGCGCGACCAAGCGACGGACCATCCTCTCCGAAGGCGGTGTCCGCACTTTGAAATGACGGGAATAGACTCTTTGGGTTAACTTTATCGATTGATGATGCTCGAAGTAAAGCTCTATGATTTTGGTTCGCTGCTGAGTTGTGTATTTTTCCATGATTAATTTGCAAGGGGTCCTTTATATCTGGAGAAAAGAAAAAAGAAATATTAATAAACAAAAAAATTATGAATTTTTAAAAACCGGTCGTGACTTTTGCGCAACCCTGTATTTCATCCTGCCTATATTTTCCGTAAATTCTACTCACTTTTTTATCAAACAACCTCCCAAGTCGCGCATTACCTATTTTATTCAAGTGAATGCCATCTTCAATGAACAGATCTGCTGAGTTAAAATCTGACCAAAAGTTAACGAATCTTACCCCTTCAAAGACGAACATCGCTTCTAATTTAGTATTGAAGTAAATTACTTTACTTAACAATCTATTACTTTCATAAGTTCTTGGAAGAACCCCAAAATTAAAACGTTATTTGACCTCTCTTTCAAATACTATATTTAAACTTCAAACTTCAGTATTTAGTTGACAGTTCTTCTGTCCTACTACTGAAATTATACAAATTGTTCCCTCCATTGTGAGAAATTAAAAAGTGGATTTGCAGTTTCTAACTTTAAATTCTTTACCTCCTGTTCTATTCCATCTATTTTAATGCCAGGTGCGCATATTCTCTTTTGTTTTACTTTATTTCTCAAACCAAATTCACCATCCATATGCTTAACAATGGATGGGCCTACAACACCATTTCATTTTCGTTATCTGTATTTTCTAATAGACTAAATGGATTTTGACAATCCTATTGAAAACTCGACGACGTCTTTGGATTACCACCGTTTCTAACCAAAGTAATATTACCATCGGTTATTTCTAATTGACTGAAGTTCATCGGCAACTTTAGCTACCTTTGCGCAAAATGTTTTTACGTTATCCTGAATCAATTTAATATGATCGCTTAATTTACCCACGTAATTTGAAGAACTGTTAAGCGCACTTCCCTTTAAGTTATAATCAACGCTCTAAACCTCTTTACTACTTACCGTAAGATCTTTTTGCACGTCTGCATTAATTTTTTTTATTTACATTATTTTCAATTTTACCGGGGTGTGTGTATAAAGTAACGCAAGCAAAGAGACAAATCCGATGTGAATTATATGATATTAATGTAAGTGAACATGGACAATAGGGTGGAGTGAAAAAAACTTTTTTCAGAATTCAGTTTTGTAGGGGCACCCAAAAGTTAGTATGTGGTACCAATAAGAAATCTGTAAAATATTAGCTACCTGCGACATCAACTTCACTCCCCGGACTACTCTTACTCTCCGGCGACATTAAGACTAATCCAGGACCCACTACAACTTACACATGTCACCATACACAAAGAGATAGACACAATAGGACCATGAGACGCATACAGAAGCATAATATTAACATATTACAGTACAACGTAGATGGCCTCACAACCAAAATCATGCAGCTTAGGGAATTCGTACACAAACAAAACATTCACATAGCACTTATACCAGAAACAAAACTAAAATGCACACACGAAACACCCACCATCCCTGACTTCACGGCCATCCGTCAAGATCGTACTCGGGGTCACGGGGGTGGACTCATCACTTACATACATAAAAGCATTAGCTACACTGATGCCACCCAAAACATCACAAACACAATCCAAGCAGATAACACGATAGAAATACATGGAGTTAACATTAAAACACGCGCAAAACACAACACCACACTCATCAACATTTACATCCCACCAGATAGTTCACCTCAGGTGCCAGCCAATTACAATTACAATCCACAGTTACAAAATCTGGCCTCTCTCACTAATGTCATCTTAGGAGGAGACTTCAACGTTAAAGACACTAGTTGGTACCTGCACAACCAAAACAACACCAGAGGCGCCAACATAGCCACACAACTAAACAGCCTCTTCATTCTTAACAATACAGAAGAACATACACACATACCACATCAAGCAGGATACTCAAACTCCTCCAGACATAACGTTCTGTTCCCCCTCACTAGCAACACACACTGGAGAACAGAAAAAACTGTCATCAGTCCACCTGCCCATCATCATTACAACACGTTCTACACTCTGCCCCAACAGCCTTAGGCACACTTACATAAATTACAAGAAAGCTGATTGGGAACAGTTCAAAATACAGATTGAGGAACAATTCACCACATTAAACAGCACACCCATCATAAACATCAATACAACACAAGATATTTAATCAGATCATCAATAATGCAAACACATACATACCCAAGGGCAACATTAGGAAATACAACCGAAATTACACTAGAGAAATAGCTCACCTCATAAGGCAACGTAACAACCTCAAACATAACACACAAACACCACACACAGAAGCCATAAAATAGCAGATACAACAGCTCAACACAAAAATAAACAACAAACTTAAAGAAAAACAAACAGACACATTTAGGGAATTCACAACAACACTAAACCACTCCACAGATACATCCAGGCTACACAAGACTATAAACAGCATTACCCACTCTAACAGCGGCATTCACACCTCACACTCGGCTATCTGTCGCAGCCAAAATAATATCCCAACATATACACAACAAGCTAACATTCTAGTTAATCACTACGCAAAGATAAGTCACTTAAACAAAGACAACAACCAGAAACACGCAGATAGACAAACAGCCAGCCACAAGAAAACCTACAGACTCGACACGACCATTACACCCTTCAATCCAGACCAGACCACCAAGATCATGAAAAACATTAAGAATTCGAAGGCTACTGGACCAGACAACATATCTAACATACACCTTAAACACTTCGGCCCACAGGGAATACTAACTCTCACAAATATCAGCACATTCCTGACATGTGGAAAAAAGGTAAAATTATTACACTACTCAAACCAAACAAAGATCCAACAGAACCAGCTTCCTATAGACCCATTACTTTACTATGCACACCTTCCAAAGTAAAAGAAAGAATAATCCTACAAATCACCAACCCACACAGACCACTATCGCCTACTCAACATGGATTCAGATCTCACCTCTCAACCACGATATTACTCACTAACCTCACGCAGCACATCATTGATGGCATCAACTCCAGACGACCAGCTCAACGTATACTATTAGCAACAATAGACATTAGTAAAGCATTTGATGCTATCCCACGCTTCCCTCTCATAAACAAAATACTCAACACAAACATGCCCAATAACACCAAAAGGCTTTTTCCGAACGGGGTCTCTCACGGCTCTGTTCTCTCACCAACACTGTTCAACTTATACGTGCATGACATCCCAGCACCCATAGATAACAAGCTTACCTTATCATCATATGCAGATGACATCACTCTAACATCCACCCACAACAGCATCGACACCGCTACAAATAACCTACAAACATACACAAACAGTATACAAGACTGGCTCACACACAATAGACTCAAAGTAGCGCCCACAAAATCAACCATCACCTTGCTAACAAGCAACACAAAAGAACACCAGATAACTCCACACATTACACTAAACAACACCAACATTCCACACACTCACAGGACCAAAATACTCTGGGGTCACATACAGCACATCATTATCTTTTGCAAACCACATTCAGGACATTAAAAACAAATGTACGTCAAGACTTAACACGCTTAGGGTACTAACAGGCACAAACTTTGGACACCAGCAGGAAACAACATCACTCATATACAAACAATATTTTCGCTCAGTTATGAACTATGCTAGCCCATGCTGGGCACCCAAATAATAACAATAGAACACCTGCACACAGAAACAAAAATACTGAAAGTTAGGGAACATTTAGACATGAGGGAAACACAATTCATGGCAGCAGCGACAACTAACCCACAACACCCTTGCCACTACATGTACAATCATGCACCAACACCTCGCACCATTAAGGTAACACCAGAGAGACATTATAACCAAATACTCCATTCCATACCACGCTCCACAGACATCACACAGTACAGAAAACACATACACACGCACCTAACCCACAAAGCACTTTCACGACTCGTCCGAATGCGGTCCTAGGTGCGAAGCCGCCACCCATTGACAGGTCAGAGACCAGCTTGAGCAGATCGGATCGAGTTAACTTAGCACGACTCCGATGTGGACATCACCCCAACTTACAGACATATAAATATAGACTAGACAATTCCACAGACGACACCTGCCACCTGTGCCATGACACACCACAAACAATTGAACACATTATGACAAATTGTACCGCTCTACCACAATATAAAACACAACACAACATCACTAGTGCGCTGAACCTCTGGTCCACTCCGGAGAGGGCGATCGGTTACCTGTGTGCCGCTGGCTTGCTCGATCAGGGTGGGCTGATCGGCTAACCAACAACAACAACAACAACTTCACCGGCCCCAAGGAAGTAAAAGATTTTGCCTTTCAGGTGCCCCAAAAAATTAAGGAAAAATTAAAATATTTAAGCGTATCTTCCATTGTGTTTATGCTCGGAAAATCATTTTTATTTCATTTGATTTGTCTATTTATGATCTTTAACTTTACTCTTATGCACTTTTTTCCCATTCCTCGCAGAAATTTGGAAAATTTGGTATTTCATTAAAAATACTAAAAAAATAGAAGTTTTTATTGCTTTCGTTGATTGGTTGATGTTAAGCGTCATTCAGTGATTCAGTTTTCTTTTAGAAGCTCATGGCTTTAAATATATTGCTTTATTGGAGCAGCTCTCCGCTAATTTAAGCTAGATACGAGCCATGCATATCTCGGCTCAAATTACCCAGAACTCACCACGTGGAGGTGGTTGATCTTTGAGTTCCACTCTAATCCTGTGGCGGATCCAGGGGGGGTTCGGGGGTCGGGGGGTTCGATCGAATCCCCCTAAACCAGAACCACTCTAAATCAGAAAGCCCCGCTCCCAAATCTAACTGACTGAACATACAAGTTATTTTACAAACAACACTAAAATCATGTAATATACCCTTTTGTTTCATTTGTTTCAGATCGTTAGTCGACCCTTTGTCTTATTTTAATACTCAAAACTCTAAAAAGCAATGTTCATTCAAAGTATTTATTCAGTAGAATTTTCGGTTTACAATGTCAAGAAGAGTTAAACAGCAACCAAGAATTGGCTAATTTTTTGATACATCAAGTTTGGTCCATCCCACGTCAGTGGCAAGGTTAGTAACTGTATTGTAAACTAAAACAATGACTTTAAAAACTACTTCCAGTTACTGATCGATTGCTTATATTAAATTCATTGTCTCTCGTTTTGACTGAAGAAGAAGAACAATCTACCCCGACTGCAAAGAGGATTCGCAGTAGCGCCAGTGATACCAGTAGGAACACGCGTTGTACGACAAGCTGACTCACAGAAAACCATTTTTCTTGTTTTGATATATTTTAAGGTTAAGATTAAAAACTTAAGTAAGCTAAATCTTATTTCATTTTCTTAATATAATTATAATAGCTCCGCATTTTGTTTTTATTGCAGGTAACCCTGCTTGCCATGCATCGGTACATGATATTGACGTTGGTGTCCTGTTGCGTCAGAAAATTTCTGTTAGATCTCTGCAACAAGCTGAAAAGTTCAGTGTTTATGAATCGTTGTAATCGGTCTTAAAATCTTTCGTCAACGGTTTTACTCATTCTAAGCCGGCAATGTAAGGCAAACTCACCACTGGAACAACTTTGACACTTTCTTTCAGTCATTAAATAATCTTGTTCCCTCTATTAAATTTAAATATGAATGGGAGAACGACAAACAATTACCTTTTCTAGATGTTTTGGTCATTAACGAAAGCAGAAAGCCCAATTTCACGGTCTATAGAAAACCTACTCGTTGTAATTCGTACATTCATTATTTTTCATATTATGATGAAGGGGTTAAAAGCTCAATTATTTCTTCCTTGTTTTTAAGAGCACTCAGGATTTGTAGCCCACATTTGCTGGACCCGGAAAATTCAAAGATTTGGAACATTTTTAAGGATTTAAAATATCCTGAGTGATTTATCAGAAAGGCGTATTTTAAAGCTAGAAAATCTTTTTATGCCTCTCGGGAACCTTCAGTTAACCAAAAACAATATGTGAGTTTGCCTTACATTGCCGGCTTAGAAAGAGTAAAACCATTGACGAAAGATTTTAAATTTGCTTTAGCGTTCAAATATTTGTCTATCGTAAAAAGTTGTAATCGGTCTTTGCAAAGCTCTTGGCAGCAACACTAATCTTGGCTGGTGTACAGCAAGGAATGCGATGGTGGTTTCTGTCTCCCGTGCATTCTATTTGCTACACGAGAAAACCTTGGTGCTCTTGTGAACAGTCCATTTACACGGTGGACAAAAGTAAGTACGGTGTGCGGTCAACACGAGAATGCCCTTTACCACGTAGATGCTATGGTCGCTTATGACAATTTCCTCGCCACAAGTCGAAATCCTGAAAAAAGTATCCAGGTGCAAATTGAAAGTCAACGTAGCTACACAATGCACAAAAACAGAGAAGTTATCTAAAGTGTAACAAAATTTGTCCATCTTTGTGGCAAACAGTGCATTGCCTTAAGAGGTCACAGAGATGACACCACAGCCGCCCAAGACGCTGGAATTTCGTGTCGATGCTGGTGATGAAATCTCAAAAAACCATTTAGCAACATGCTGCGCCAATGCAAGATATTCCAGTAAATCAATTCAAAACTAAATTATTGGTCTAATTGGGGATCAAATTAGGAATTCGATCATTAAGGAGATAAAAGAAGCAAATTTTTTCAGTTCTTTGTGATAAAGTGACAGACAATGCAAATCTTGAACAATTATCGCTTGTTTTGAGGTTTGTTGACAAGAATTGTATTATTCGCGAAAAATTTCTAGATTTTGAAACCACTGAACGCATAACGCAAGTCATCTCCCAATTGATTCTAGGAAAACTGGAGCAGTTGGGTCTAGACATAGCAGACTGCCTTGGACAAAGGTATGATGGCGCCTCAAACATATCCGGCCAGGCCCGAGGGGTGTAACGCATAATAGTTCAGCAAGACCCCAAGGCAATATTTGAGGGGTCCCGCGTCTTACGGTACCTAAGCGCCAAAATTAAAATTTGTCAGAAATCGCCTCCAAAGTTCAGCAATATTCTGGCAATAGTATCTCTGTTATTAATTGAGCTAGAACGTTCATTTTTGGCTAAATTGGAGTTCTAAGTATGCTAATGAAGATGTTGATGAGTTTTTGGAATAGATTTTCATATTTTATACTTTATATATATATATTTTTAAATTTTTTGATTTTCTTATTATGCCGAACTTTGGGTGAACGTTTGGCTGGCGATAGAGGTGAAAAAAGTAGTTCTCTTCATAAGGTTTTCAACCATACTTCTAGTGTCGTAAGGTCATTATAACCCAAACCACGCGATAGAGGAAGGGAGAAAATAGTGATATCCATCAAAAACACGTTTTCGCCTGTGGTGGCGCTTCGTTACCTTAAGACGTGCGATCCCTCATTTGTGCATTGCAATTCTCATGTCCTTAATCTCATCATCGTAAAAACTTGTAGCCTACCATCTGTATGCAATATGGCAGGAACCATAACTGAGATTTCTAACTTTTTCAATTATTCTCCAAAGCGACAGAGGTGTCTGGAGAAAGTAATAAGCTTGGATCAGCCAGAATCTCAAAAATCAAAGATCCGAGACCTTTGCCGCACTCGTTGGGTAGAACGCCATGAAGCATATGAAACATTTGTGCTCTTGCTGCCAACAATTATTAAAACATTAGAAGTTATTACAAATGAACCACAGTACCAGCAGTATAGTTCTGAAACACAATGGAACTGGGATAGAGAGACACTCCAAAAAGCATACAATTTCTATCACACGTGTTGTTCGTTTCAATTTCTTATTTCCTTGAATGTTGCTATGAAAACTTTGGCAATCATGAAGCCGTTAAGCATCAAGCTTCAGAAGAAATCAAACGACATCGTGAAGGATTACAACATGATCTCGGACACACAGAAAGAGCTGAAGGAAGTGAGAGATAAAGCTGACGATGTGGTCAGGGGATGGTATTCGCAAGCTGCGCAGATCAGTTCTGATGTGGGTACTGAACCCAGTGTACCAAGGACAATTGTCGGACAACAGCACAGACCAAATACTCCTCATGACACACCTGAGGAATATTATCGTCGTACTCTATTTCTTCCTTTTCTGGACCATATTATGCAGATGTATACAAGGTACGTTTGTAGAACACGAACTTCTAAATTCTAAAAATCTGACGGTTTTCCGTAACACGGTGGCAACGCCAACCGGTCTGGATCCGTCCCCTGCATTCTCCACCTAATTAATTAACTCATTTTGTTATAAATTCGGTCCCACTCAGAAGATGGCTGTTCAGTTACTTGGTCTTGTTCCCAGAGTCACCGTTGAGCCAGCAACAGACATTACTGAGATTTCTGTGATGTACGAGTCACACTTTCCCAGCCCTGGGACTCTTGACATCGAATATATGCGATGGAGGAGAAAATGGCAGTCAGAGGACGCCAAACCAGATTCGCTTCAACCTGCATTAAAGGTAGATTATAATTCTTCGTATGCCCATCTTGGGGTGACAATTCTTCGTATACTCCGATTATTTAATATTTAATATTTAGTGTAAAATTTTCTAGCTTAATTGTAACTTTATCACTTTTTCTTTCCAGAACGTGCCAACAGTACCTTGAAACTTGTGAAGGGGTACCTTAGGACTACTATGTCCACGGAGAGATTGACGGGCTTGGCGTTGATGAGCATTTATTACAAGCCCGTGGATTACGAAGCTGTAGTTCAATGGTTCGCTGAACAGCAACCCCGACGAATGGCGCTGGTCGATCCAGTCTTTGAGAGTTGGGAGATTAACTGATATCTCAGTTAACACAAAACTTTGTCAAGAAATATAATAACAAATTATATTAATGAACAAATCTAGAATGATAAAGCATGATTTTCAAAAGAAATTTAGGTTTTGATATTGTGAAATTTTTGTAGTGTTTCTTTAAGACTTATCACGAATTTTGTCTTTCCTCGTATAATTTTCTTGCAAATCAGTACATAACTTAGATGTTGTAAAAGCTAATAAACTTGAACAAACACCCCGCAAATTGCTTAAAAACGCGTTTCTGAAAGCCTTAATTTTCAAAATTTTCCCCTAGAAGCCTTCGGCGCTCGTACCAAACCCTTCTCCAGCAAATCCTGGATCCGTCCGAGCTAACCCACCCATCCCACCCACCACAATAATTTAGAAAACTTCTTATTCAGTTTTGTAGTCTCTCTTGGTTTCAAATGATTTCATTACTGCTCGAGATCCAATTTTGGTTTTAACGTAGTCATCTCTTCTCTCACTTCCATAAACTGCTCTTGTCGCTTCTGTTACAAGTTTGATACTCCTTTCTACTGCTTGTGTATGACAAGGGAATTGAGAGAGTTTTAATTTTTCTTCGCTAGTGTTCTCAGTCAATGATATCAACTCCTCTTTGGTTAAGTGTTTTGTCAATGGTGGCTCAAGCCCGATGGGACTATCTGTCCAAAATATAATATCAGTGTAGTCAAGTGCATGGAAATTTAGCTTCGGTGCACTGAACTCGCGAATGCTTTTAATTTTTTCAGCTTGAGAGCTTGCTACTTCGATCCTTCGTATTGCCAATTTTCGAATGTTTGGTTGGTTATCAATAATCATTGCAAGAAAGTTATCTTGATGCTCAAAGTAGGCGTTACGGATGACAACTTTATCAACAATATCTCTAAGCTCCTTTGTTAAGTATTTTGAATAAGCTACCATCTGCGACAGGTGACGAGGTCCATCATAGCACCAAGGTTTTGTCTTGATCATGAACCACATTGGAACATAAACTTTAACGATGTATTCTACCAGCACTTTTAAGCTATCCATCAGATTTTCACATCCCATGTAGAAACGTAGGATGCAGTTAGTAGTAGTCAACCATCTGGATTGGACCATTGGCCCAGGTTGAAGATTTGCCAAGTCACTGCTGCAACACCCAGAAGTAATAGCCTGAGAAGCTTTATAGAGGTACAATTCATCTGTACGTTCGTTGGTCATTAAGGAAATCCCTTTCCAAAACAGCTTTTCGGTCTTTCTCACAAAGACATGTCAGGAAATCTTCACATTTACAAGAAGATATATCAAAGAGCTTTATTGAGTCAAGTTTAAATTTGTGAAGCAATGCTTGATAGGATGCTTGGTCTTTCCGCCCTTTGAATTGTTTCAAGACATTTTGATATTTTTCGTACAAACCTTGGATGCGCTGCGTTATGGTCTTATGATGACTAGTTGGAATAGAAGCACGATCCCATACAGTCTTTACTTTTTGGGCAACGACTGTAGCAACATTAGCTTCTCCTGACTTAATTCTTTCCTGTCTAACATAAAGGAAACACTGAATTATATCTTCGAACGAAGGCAAATAAATCAGTGAGAGATCCTTTGGTGGTCCAAAGATTGGATTCAGCTGTTGAGTATTCCTTGTCTTCCTTTTTGCTGATTCATTCGTGGCCATGGAAGCCATGCCTAATTTTGTTTTGTGCGTCGGAATAGAATTATACTATATTAGTGACTGTAAATGTTTTTAGCGAATCAGATTCAATATAAAAATTTATCAAAGCAATCAAATAATCTGAAAAAGAGATAAATTATAATGTAATATAGTATAAATAACAAACCCTAAATAATATAATTATGAAATAACTTAAATCTGTGAAAATCTAAACAAAGGAAAACCTTAAAATGGTGCTGTTACCGGTCCTCCTTTTCTTTTGTTATTATGGGTTCACAAAGTAATGTGGTGTCTATAAACTATTTGACTAAGCTACACATAGGTCCATTAAAAGAAACATGCAAGTCAGTCAAATATATTTACAAAAACCTATAATCTAAACTTAAATTAACACCGAAACCACGCACTTAAAATATGTACAAACAGTAGGTTCTGTTCCTACTTAAAGTAAACTATCACTTCACCTGTCTCAGTCGCAGTGGTGTCCCAAACTGTTAATCTTGACTTCCTCTGTTGCAAGTGATTTAGATGGACAGGCAAGGATAGGCTTTGTTTCCAATCATGCCTCGACTTCCCAATTGATGACGCTTAACCTCGGAACTGGGGCCACAAAGCGTTCTGACTGTCACGTTCAGCTTCTGTAGACGACCGTTCCAATTACCAGGAATTCAGGTTCCCAGCCGAACTTAAGTGCAGTTCCACATTCCAGATTTGAAGCCTCGTATAGAGGCTTCAATAATTGCACTATAGGCAATGTTCAGACACCACTGTACCCTGAAGTGACCACAGATTTAATGCCGACAACTCAAACTTTTAAATATTCAACTTTCTTGAAATTTCTATAACTTGAATTTCCCGCTTCCAACCTTTATTGTTCAGATCACAAGCACGAATCATCCTCAAATTTCAACTACTATCTTTCACCAGGTTCACTTTCAAATCATTCACATCAAGCTCTAGTCTCACGCTCTACCTATCGCTCACATTTAACTTTCACAATGACCCTACCATACCAAACACACTCTTACAGTGCTAAAACATCTGCTAAAGTTGAGAAACTCAACGAAAGATATAAAAATTCCTATTTTTTGTTAGTATTTTTCATGAAATACCAAATTTTCCAAATTTCTGTGAGGAATGGGAGAAAAGTGTATAAGAAAAAAG
The DNA here is from genome assembly GCA_023014485.1 of Bathynomus jamesi. Classification (NCBI taxonomy): domain Eukaryota; kingdom Metazoa; phylum Arthropoda; class Malacostraca; order Isopoda; family Cirolanidae; genus Bathynomus; species Bathynomus jamesi. The sequence goes on along the minus strand of JAJOZX010000471.1, from coordinate 381,051 downwards.
TTAAAAAACAAATAGACAAATAAAATGAAAAACAATGATCTTTCTAGCATAAACACAACGGAAGATACGCTTAAATCTTTGAATTTTTCCTTAATTTTTTGGGGCACCTGAAAGGCAAAATCTTTGACCTCTTGGGGCCGGTGAAGTTGATGTCGCAGGTAGCTAATATTTTATTGGTACGACATTCAAACTTTTGGGTGCCTCTACAAAACCGAATTCTAAAAAACGTTTTTTCACTCCGCCCTAATGAACAAGTAATATTTATTACGTGTACTTTATAACAACTGTATATTCGATAGTAAGGTTTATGATAGGTGTTGAAAATGTCTACCATCGACCTCTATACAGGCTCTTGCACAGCGTATCACATTCAAATCAACCCGTTCAAATCAGATTTCTCTTCATTTGCGTTACTGTATGCGCACCCTGTAGAACTAATTTCTTTCATCAAATTTAAAAAAAAAATTCTTCGTTAACTTCTGAAACTTATTACCAATATAGAGCTCTAAATTACAAAACTTACAGACACTATTCCCATTATGTGCTCGTCTGTATATATATATATATATATATATATATATATATATATAAAGTAAATCCGAAACGGCATTTTGCACGCGTATACTTTGTAAACGTCATTTTAACAATATATTAAAAAAAGAAATATTTATCACATAAGATTTTATGACTTGAAAATATGAAACACCACTGTAACTGTAACTAAAAAAGATTTTATATGGAAATGCACCAAATTTCGATAAAGAATCCCTAAATTTATTTCAAAATATATAGAATCAAGCAAGAGCTCTGACGAACCCGTCTTTTCAGTATAGCTGCGTATATATATATATATATATATATATACACACACACACACACACAGTATATATATATATATATACACATTCAACTGCAAAGAACACGCAGTATAAATAACGTAAAGAACGACGCTTGTATAGGAGATATTCCGCGCAAGACGAGAGAGAGAGAACGAAACAAATGAAAAAATGAGGTAACCACCTGGGAATCGAACCCGGGATCTTCCGATTGCCGGTCAGACGCGATACCATTACACCATGGGCCTCACTCTTCCAAATGCCGTAATTCTTCTACATACTCGCAGAAACCAATGCCCCAAGGGGGCACCTCCCGCATGCCGTAACATTATATACATTCAACTGCAAAGAACACGCAGTATAAATAACGTAAAGAACGACGCTTGTATAGGAGATATTCCGCGCAAGCGTCGTTCTTTACGTTATTTATACTGCGTGTTCTTTGCAGTTGAATGTATATAATGTTACGGCATGCGGGAGGTGCCCCCTTGGGGCATTGGTTTCTGCGAGTATGTAGAAGAATTACGGCATTTGGAAGAGTGAGGCCCATGGTGTAATGGTATCGCGTCTGACCGGCAATCGGAAGATCCCGGGTTCGATTCCCAGGTGGTTACCTCATTTTTTCATTTGTTTCGTTCTCTCTCTCTCGTCTTGCGCGGAATATCTCCTGTACAAGCGTCGTTCTTTACGATATATATATATAATATATATATAAATGAGAGAGAGAGAGAGAGAGAGAGAGAGCACTTGAAATGTACGCGTGAACGGAAAAGGGTAAATTTGAATTCAAATTCGGTTTTATTCGCTGTGATGGCTAAAAATGATTTTTTGACTGAAAAATCTTGGAATATAAAGAAGCAATTGAAAAGTATTTTTACTATATACTCGTGTATATATATATATATATATATATATATATATATATATATATATATATATATATATATATTGTGTGTGTGTGTGTGTGTGGTTCAGCAATTTTTTGAGCTCTTGTTGAATTCTGAAAAAAGAATGAATGCAAACAATCGCCCCCTTATTCAAAAGAGGTAACAGAGTAATGGCTTAGAATTATATTTTATCGGAGAGTAGTGCTCGTCTCTCACCTCATAAAATGCTTCGAACGTGTAATCAGTGGCAAAACTGCTTGCTATCTTCAAGAAAAGAATTTATTCAGTCCGAACCAGCATGGATGGCTTCAGGGCTGGAAGATCATGCCTATCACAACTATAAAACAACCATGAAAAAATACTGCAAATATTGTGTCGACGACAAAATATAAATGTAATATATACTGATTTTGTTAAAGCCTTCGATTAATGTGGTCATGGAATTGTAGCACACAAACTTAGGAATACAGGAATTACTGGAAAGATGGGACGATGGATATTTAATTTTCTGACCAAAAGAACACAAAGAGTGACAGTGTGGCGTGCTCTATGAGCAGGGGCTCCATCTTGCTGGAAAGTATATCTTTCACCACTAATTCGTCGAATATCAGTTAGATAGAGTGAAAGATATACTTTCCAACAAGATGGAGCCCCTGCTCACAGAGCACGCCAAACTTTCACATTCCTTGAGAACAAAATACCGATTTTATCGAACCCAATATGTGGCCGGCCAGTAGCCCCGAGCTTTCACCACTAGATATGTTGTTTGAAAAGCCCTGAAGTCCAAAGTTTACATCCCTGGTACCAATATAAGAGACATAGATGAACTACGCGAAAGAATTCTGCTCGGCTGGGAGAAGGTGTCTGAACGATGTGTAAACAGGTGTATTGATCAGTGGCGTCCACGTTTGGAGGCTTGCGTTGAGCAGGAAGGGTGATATATCGAGCAATTTCTCAATTAAGACGAACAACATGTTAAGGTAAGCATCTATGAAGTTTGGGAGCTCTAGTCCCCCTTCCTTTTTTTAATATGACAGTTTACCTCTAAGGGGTCACTTTTTTTTACCCACCCTGTGTATATATATATATATATATATATATATATACACCTTTGGTACTCTTCGACCTGAATTGTTCGTTCTGACGAAGGTCAAGCTTTTCACTCCACCTTAGACCTACAGTTTAACGTGGAATCCGAACCACGCCCCACCAGTAGGGTGGCCCACTTTTCAATTTTTTTTAAAAGTATAGGTTATCGTAGTTTTTCCCATTATTTGGCACTATACTAGCACATTGGTACCATTTTTACAAAAATTGATCAATATTTAGGGGTCTCGCATCGACCTTGAAATTACAGTTTTTTTAAAAATGCGTACTTTTTAACTTTTTACTGAATCAAGATAAATCATTAAGGAGGGATGTTTTCTGAATCCTCTTGATGAGAGAAGTCGTTTGGTGTGCCTTCCAATGTCATACGACTAACGGTTTAAAAGTTGTGCCTGTATACAGGTAATACCAATGTGCTAGTATAGTGCCAAATAATGGGAAAAACCACGATCACCTATACTTTTCAAAAAAATCAGCAAATAGACAAATAAGGAAGAAAGAAACAATAACTTAAACAATCACTTTTGCATTGTATTGACCACTATGACACGTCACTGGCTGCAACGTTGTCCCTCTGTGCTATGTCATCGTTGCGAGTGATGACTTCTTGAAGTCGCCGAGCTCTTTCCGGTTCTTTTCCACCACTTGCAGAAGATCCTGCAGCTGTGCCTCGTCCTTTGTGACCGTGTTCGCATAGTCTTGTATCAGTTGGACTCCTCTTTCAGCTATGAAAACTTAATCAACTGACCTTGACCATTTTGCCATCCCAGTGGACAACAGTGTGCCTCGGTGGCGTGAAGGAGTCCTTCACAGCCGTCGCCACTTCACGGCGATGTGACACTCTTCCCCGGCGAGCCGTTTCTTTCGAGATGCTGAACTGATTGAGGTCTGCTGGTGGATCCGCCGAACGTGTGATAGCAGCCACAATGCTTACTACCTATGTAGAGAATGGAAAGTGGAAAGGAAACTGTCAAGAATACATGTGGGTTACGGGACACTTTAAAACTGACGCTATCGATGAATACTATACACAATACGCACCTGATTATTGGACATGCGGAAACGATCAGCCACTTCCATGACAGCAGATGCATTAAGGATGCGGCGAGGAAGATTGACAGACACACTTGGCTCTTTCGGCAGGGGGAACGCTAGTTCTGTCTCCGACTCTCCTGACATGCCAGTATCATCATTCTCCATGGCCTCATCTCCGGTTTCATATGCACACTTTGAGGTTTGCGGCTCCTGGCGAGGACGTTTTCTTCCTTCCTGTAGCTTTCTTTTTACAGCGAAAACTTTATCGTTCCCGCTCATCGTTGCCACCCGAGGACCACGTTGATCGAGGTAGAAGTCAATGTCTTCTTTCTTGTCCTTGTCGGACAGCAGTCGATTCTTCTTTATATCTTCGACAGCGTCAGATGCTCCGATATCCCACAGCTTGTCCACACTGTCCGAAAACTTCTGCCGTTTTCCTCCGGCGTCAGTTTCTCGTTTTCTGCTCTTTTGGAGTAAGTGCCACTCTTTCCACAATGCCTCTAGCTTCCGTTCGCAGTTGAGCTTTGTGATTGTTTTAATGCGGGCCATGTTCCAAAACTTTAAGACGTTGTTTACGGTTTCTTTGAATGCGTCTTTCCTGTTAGCAGTGTACTGGATAACACTGAAGAAGTATTGCAAAACCTGCCGTGTTGTTGGCAATTTGCTACCACTGATGGAGGACGACGGTTGGCCAACTAAAAAAATTTCCGAGGCCGATCTTAGAGAAGGTAGCGATGTTATTTTCGCCTTTCCTTTTGATGACTCTCTATTTGTAGCTTCAAGAGTTCTTCCAGTTATGGTTGCCATCGATTTGTCCATGACAAAGGATGAGGAACTCAGACAGAATTTCAAAATGTTATGATCTGCAAAAAAAGAAATAGGTTAGGTACCTGGCACAGGCATAGTGCATTTTCTAATTACCTATATACATTATACATTCCGCCAGGGTATGGTGACTCATTTTTTTGAAAAGTATAGGTGATCATGGTTTTTCCCATTATTTGGCACTATACTAGCACATTGGTATTACCTGTATACAGGCACAACCTTTAAACCGTTAGTCGTATGACATTGGCAGGCACACCAAACGACTTCTCTCATTAAGAGGAATTCAGAAAACATCCCTACTTAATGATTTATCTTGATTCAGTAAAAAGTTAAAAAGTACGCATTTTAAAAAAAAACTAGTAATTTCAAGGTCGATGCGAGACCCCTAAATATTGATCAATTTTTGTAAAAATGGTACCAATGTGCTAGTATAGTGCCAAATAATGGGAAAAACCACGATCACCTATACTTTTCAAAAAAAATTGAAAAGTGGGCTACCCTACCGACCAGCAGCCGAGCGTCTTTCATTATATATAATCACTATGCCACCCAGAGTACCCATTTATCTACCAACCACTTTCTTTATTGTGTGGAAGGATGAACAGCTGGGTTTTGCTGCGCGCCGGCTGCCGTCACCGGGTCTCGGTCCCGGGGCCGATGGATTCGTAGTCAGCGACGCTAACCACTACACCACCGAGGCACACACACACACACACATGTGTATATATATATATATATATATATATATAGTGTTGGACCGGATATCCGCATCCGCGTGATTTTAACATCCGCATCCGCACTTCTGACTGCGGATATTATGCGGATATTACCTCTAATAAATTATGCAATTTACAATTAAATTAGCTTATAAAGTAGCTTATAAGGCCCAGTCATGCACATGCACATTTCATGTAAAGTATTAATTATTAATGAACAAACAAATATATAAACCTCAAAATATAAATACCTGGGAACAGAAAATTGAATGAAACTTGTTTCATTGAATTTTCTGTGGCTGAAACTCTTGAGAAAGTTATTATTTTTATCATAATGAAAACATTAATATTAATTTTAATTCTTATGCATTGCTTGCCATAATAGTAATATCACGAAATTTGAAAAATTGTCATATATTCATAATTCTATATTACATTGATAGATTAACTAAATATCCGCATCCGCGGATATTGAAATTCAAGATCCGCATCCGAATGTTGAAAAACTGACATCCGGTTCACCACTAATATATATATATAGGGTGATTCAGCAAAGAGTACATTAAATTGGAGGATGAAATCCTTGGATAATTCTAAACCACAATGTCTCTATGGTAAAATGTCAGATTCTGCATAGTTTCCATGTTACAATACATTTAAGATGTTGTATTAATGAGAGTGAATATGAAGTGAAACCTCCGTAGGTTTTTGTAATCATTTATTCACAGATCTCTACAGTGTGACCCCTCTTTGTTACAACCTAAAGGAAATGTTCAAAGTTGGCCCCTTCTGCCTCAATGCAGGCCTGTACAGTGTACACGTCGTACCATTGAATGTCTGACGCGTTCCTGAATGCCTGGACTATGTTTAATTTGCTCGCACCTGTCACGAACACGTGGCCACAATTCCTCTCTTGTTTGAACCTCTGTGTCATAGATCAACGTCTTTAAATCGCCCCACAGGTAGAAATCCAAAGAGTTAAGATCTGGTGAGCGGGGTGGCCAGGGAACGGGGCCACCACGCCCTATCCACCTGTTGGGATAAACAGTATCCAGATATTCCCTTGATGCTCGGGCAAAATGTCCTCTTCTGGAACGCGTCAGACATTCAACGGTACGACGTGTACAGGCCTGCATTGAAGCAGAAGGGGGCAACTTTGAACATTTCCTTTAGGTTGTAACAAAGAGGGGTCACACTGTAGAGATCTGTGAATAAATGATTACAAAAACCTACGGGGGTTTCACTTCATATTCACTCTCATTAATACAACATCTTTAATGTATTGTAACATGGAAACTATGCAGAATCTGACATTTTACCATAGAAACATTGTGGTTTAGAATTATCCAAGGATTTCATCCTCCAATTTAATGTACTCTTTGCTGAATCACCCTTATATATATATATATATATATATATATATATATATTGAGTGCAGTAAGGTGTGGTGTGGCTTACTCTTCCTTTGTAAATACTGTATACTAATTATGATGTGTTCTTGCATACAACCGAAGAACTGTTTTCTGACAACCTTCACAAAGCTCAAGTTAGATCAAACCCAATCGCAACTTGCAACCCGCACATGAGCAACTTTTACTGTATTTTGCATAAACGCACACGTACATTTTGTGTGTGTGTGTGTGTGTGTGTGTGTGTGTGTGTGTGTGTTTCAACATTTTTATGGCTGATCCCTTGTTTATAAGTAGTATATAGAAACCGATTCAATATTTGCATCGAAGATAATCTGAAAGAACAGACAATGAGTACAGTTTTTAAAAGGGAAATCACACAACCATCAAACAATACTGAATGCAAAATTAATACATATATCACAATAATAATAATAATAAAAGTTACATACACGAATTTTTACATATATATATATATATATATATATATATATGTGTGTGTGTGTGTGTGTGTGAAATTGGTAAAGTTTCTTGTTTGAGGCTAAACAGAAATTAGGACGAAAAAGTCTTTTCAAGATGTTATTTTTGGGTAAAGAATTCAACAGAATTTAAATTTTATTTTAAACTTTTTTCATAAACGTCATATGCAGTGTGTGTGTATATATATATATATATATAATACCATATATATATATATGTATATATACACCATAAACGTATCAAAGAATGTCTTTTACATGCAGGAGTCTATGCAATATTGTCGATCAGCGCATATAACTTGTATTGCCTAAGGTTAAAGTGTCGATCGAGACTGGAAGGCGCCCCATTTTGACGCGACATTGTCGGTCCCTAGCGAGGTTTCTCGTCGATTCCACGAAACTCGATCAAATGATAAAGCTTCCCGTCAAGTTGAACAAGATGTCTATTTGTTGAAAATTACCAATTCATGAATGTTAAATTAGAGAAGAGGCAAATTATATGAGAAAATTGAGTATGTTCTGTAATGAAGTGTTAGTTAGGTAAAGAGTTGTGTGTGTGTGTTTAGAGGTTGCACGACTCGTGCAAATGTATGAATGCGAGATGATTTTCACGTAATGTTGCTAAAACACACAAATCTATTCGTTCCATGATTAAAATATACAGACTGTCGTAATGAATTAGTAAGAAAGTAATTGTAAGTGAAAGAGTAGAATTACAGCTAGACAGAGTTAAATAAAGGAAAGGGGCTCCACGTGGAACACTGCACTCGCCTATCGTGAGAATGAAAAAGCAGAGTGAAAAATTGAAAATAACAAATGCAGCTTCATTGGCTACAAAATTTTAATGAAAATTTTTGATGAACATTTTTGATGAAATGGGAAACAATCTATACACTTTTCGATCTCTGAAAATGGGAACCTGAAGTCAATTAGTTGGAATAAGTAATGGTAAATGGCAAATACTGAAGTTTTTCTTTTTCATGATGGAAGCCCAATGTATGCAACGGGTCATTAGCAAACAGGCCCTAAAATATAGCTCCGTCATCAGCCATCTACTAAGCAAATATGCTAAGCAGATAGGACCCAGCTTTGGGATAGGGTCTTGGCTCGTTTACCTCTTTAACGACGGGTATATTTTTCTTTAAACCTAAAAGTATAAGAATTATTGTTATTTAGGGCTAAATATTTCAGTAACTAATCACTTAAATGACACACCTTTGGGTTCCTTTTCTGACCGCTAAACTGCACACGTATAAACATATTGAAGCATATGTTGAAACGTTATACTGTAGTACAAGTTATATTATTATAATTTTCGGTCGGACTGTAAGTTACGATTGTGGCTTAGAGCAATGAAAGGGTTAAAGTTAACTTAAGACAGCTTAGGTTAGCTTTAAACTCTAGACCCTGTCCCAAAGCTGGATCCTCTCTGTTTAGCATATTTGCTTTTAGTTCTTTATATAAGAAGGAGGGGAGAAGGGCGAGAGTCCGCAAAATTATTCCCCCTATATAAGAAGGAGAGAGCCAAAATCAAGGTCTCTGAGGACCACGATGCCATTTTGTTTATTTATTTACTTTTTTTAAGAAATTTTGAAAGGATTGTGTAGTGTGTAAGATGCATGTATCGAATAGATACATAGAAAAGAGGGAGAAGTGTGTTTGAGAGCATGTTGGACTGTTCCCAGGGTAGATAAGACACGGAAAAAAGATCAGCTAAAGGGGCCAGTGACAGGAGAAACGGGCGTTCTAGGACTCCCTCAATCCTGCTTAATGTCTCCCCCCCGGAGTACTTCCCTGGTCGATTGGTGTCTCCTCCTCCTTCTCCTCAGTATTTGCCATTTGGGACTTAGTAGATGGCTGCTGAGGAAAGCTATATTTTGGGGCCTCCTTGCTAGTAACTCGTTGCCCACGTTTGACTCCCATCATTTAAAAAGGAAAACTTCAGTATTTGCCATTTACCATTTCTTACTGAAACTATAGTGGATTTAATATTCCAGGAATTCCTTGTTCCATGCATGGTGTGTGTAACATATATATATATATATATAACACAACCCATAACATGGAAATTGAACTGTTTGGGAAAACAAATCGTCAAGAAACAATTTTTGAAGAGCACGAAAAATTACTACTTAGTAATGATCGTGTTTTGCTTTCAAATTTTATTACTTTCACCAAAAACAATAAAATATCCAAAGCAAAACAAAACATTATCAATTAATAATATTTTATGCTATTAGACATTTTATCTTACCAGGCGAACTTTTTTCTGAAACTGTATATATACTGTACGCCTTTCCATAAATTTAACACACACACACACACACACACAGACACACATATATTATATATACGTTTCAAACCTATTTTAAAGCCTTAACAACACAAAATATTTCTTGTAAAAATATTTAAATCTGCGTCCTTTTGAATATTTTATTATTATAAATTTTAAATATAAAATTTTACATCATTTTTATAAACCTTGTTTTGTATTCCTTCATAAGACGGTTTTTGAGGACCAAGAATTATAAACTATTCTAATTTATTATTAACTTAAAGAAACTTATTTTTTCAATTGTGTTTGTTTACCTTTGAGGCTTTACCTCAATTATTTTGGTTCAAATTATTATTTAATTCAAGACGAAACGAAACTTTGAAAAATTATTCCTATTTTTTAAAGGATTATTCTGTCATTACGGAAGACTTTCATCCTCATATGGAACGCGAAGTCTTAAAATATCTTCAAAACTTGAGCCCGGGTATTTTTTTTCTCATATATCCTAACGAAATTTGAATAAATTCATTTTTAAATTATCTTCATAACTTGACTCCGGTAATTTTTCACCAATACCGTAACGGGGTAAATAAAAATTTAAAAAACGGCAATTACGAGGTGACTCCCTTTATAAGAATGACATTTTGGGTTATAGGAAAACTCAACCCCCAAAAAAGTTTTGAATTTTTAAAGAACTCGTAAAATCGTCCATTAAGAGTGTTTTTAAAAATACAAAATTTAAACACTGAAATATCACCATTAATTTTGCTCAGAGGGGAAAATTTATTGGTTATTTAAAAGTTTAATTTAAAAAAAATAAATTATTTTTATTATTTTCATGACCGTACTAAAAAGCTTTACCAGATGCCAGTAATACACGGGCTGACACCATTCTGTCGACGAGTTATTTTGGGTTAGGTTAAGTTAACTTAAGTCTAGTTTTATTAGTGCCAATAGATTGTTCCGTGGACCAAATACTTATAGGTCCGTTAAATAGGCATCATACATGTAGTTTTCTATAAAATTTAAAGGGAAACTCAGTGAATCATAACAATATTTCCCTAAAAGGTTAAAAATTCCCTGATATAACTTCCCTGACCACGTACGCCTAATATTAATATTTCCTTGACTGTATGCTCCGGATACGGTTATCTAGTTAGCTCTACTCCCCAAATACTGCATTTCCCATTATTGTAATAAGGGTTCTCATATTATAGTCAATATTCCCTTCTTCTACACTTCGGTTTTACAATTACAGCTCTTTCTTTTGTTAATCACCTTACTGTTCCGTTATTCTTTTAATTCTAGTTAAAAATTGACTTCATGTTACAATCTTTAATCCATTTCAAATCTGCCTCTCTTAAAATAATAATTTCTGATCGTGTTCCATCACTACAGTGTGTGTGTGTGTGTGTGTGTGTGTGTGTGTGTGTGTGTGTGTGTGTCCTCCTTTCGTATCTTGATTTGTCTTCCATTAGTCTTTGGTGGACGTCGATGGAAATCGCTTTCATGAATACTTACTCTCCGAACGAGACGAGACACGGACAGAGTCCAGGCGGCACCCATCCCAACTATCTCCACTCCAGTTGATAACATCGCACCCGACGAGAACAGAGGACAGGAAAGAGGTCTGTTTATGACCTCAACGACAGCTAATTCGATTGACGGCCGTTGCAACAGCCAGTCGCCACCTAATACTTACTGACTGAGAGCGTCCTTTAGGACTGCGAGCGCGCGATAGCACCTCATTTATCATGCATCGGTGACACTCTGGCACCAGAGGCAACAATAACGCAGTGACCGCTTCTTCCCCTCCAATGATTCTCTGTTCCAGTCCTCACGAGGGGAAATTTCATTTGCAACTTTTAGATAAATCTGATGTCTTATTGACATTCAATTTATATCGGTTCTCGCAAACGTTTATTACAGTATATTCCACTTCTGTATATGTATCTATACACACACACATACACACAATTACATACATATATATATATATATATATATATATATATATATATATATACCTTACACAACCTTACAAAGGTTCCGCGTGATGATTTCTCATTTCGCGAAGGTCAAGCTTGTCGCCCCTCCTCTCGAGTTGGCCTGGTGAAGTAGTGAGTTGGATTCTTGCGCTCTCCACCTCACATAGCCAGGTACGCCCGGCTCATCGGGGATTGTTCTGAGCCAGGCGTCTAGTCTTCTTTTGAAGATTTCCACTGCAACTCCCTTCGTGTTTCTTAGGTCTTTGGGCAACTGATTAAAGTTTTGGTCCTCTCACTACAAAACTATTTTCTTTCAGGGTTAAGGATGTTCCCTGTCTCGCCTTCAATTTGGGAATACGACACAGTCTACCGCTTCTACTTTCCACCGTTGTTTGGGGAGTTATGGGATTCAGAGTAAGATTAGGGACTAGTTTCTCCATTATTTTCCAAGTGTAAATAATGGTGTATCTCTCTCTTCTCCTTTCCAGTGAATATAGGTCTAGTTCTCGTAACCTTTCCCAGTAATTTAGTTCTTTGCACCATTGATCTTGGCTGTGAAACTTCTTTGAATCCCCTCCTGTCTAATGTCTTCTTTTTATATGGGGATGTTAGGACCGAGCAGTATTCCAGTTTGGGTATTATCAGGTTTTCAGTAGAGGGATCATTACATTCCTATCCCTTCGTTTAAAAGTTCTCAATATCTGACCCGTTATTCTCTTTGCTCTGTTTATTGCTATCTTATTTTGTTTCAAATTTCGCATCATCTGTCATTACAACCCCTAAATCTTTTGCTCTGGAATTTCTCTGACTTCCTGTCCATTTGGGGTATAATATTCCATGGACTTTAGGTCTTCTCTTTTTCCGTACCGTAATAGCTGAAATTTCTCGGTGTTAAACTTCATATTGTTGTCTTCCGTCCACTTGTAAATTTTGTTATGTCGGTTTGTAGAGATCCTATGTCTTCTGGTTTTCGTATTTTTCTGCTGATCTTTGTGTCATCTGCAAAGGATGTTACTGTGCTGTCTCTGGTAACGTCCTCATCTATGTCAGTTAGCATGATTATGAAGAGTAGTGGAGCTAATACCGTTCCTTGTGGTACTGAGCTGAGGACCTCTGATTCTGATGAAGATACTCCTTGTACTGTACGACTTGCCTCCGCTCACTAAGGAAATTATATATCCATTTCCCTACTTTCCTGTTATTTCCATATATTTCAGTTTATATTATGATTCCATGGTCACACTTGTCGAACGCTTTAGCAAAGTCTGTGTATAGTACATCATAGTTTTCATTACTTTCAAGTGAATCAATAATGTTGTTGTAGTGTTCCATTAGTTGTGACAGGCATGATCTGCCTGACCGAACCCGTGTTGGTTATCATTGAATTTTTTCTGAGTTTCCAAAAAGTCATAGATTTTCTGTCTAACAATTCTTTCAAATATTTTGGTGAGATGAGATGTAAGCGACACTGGCCTATAGTTTTTTGGCCTCGGATCGATCTCCTCCTTTATATATTGGGACTATGTTCGCGCTCTTCAGGATGCCCGGTATTTCTCCCGTGTTTAATGATCGTCTCCATATCCAGTATAGGGGCTCAGCGATTGCATTCTTGCAGTTTTTGATCAGTGTGGCATTCCATTTATCCGGTCTGCTGCCGCTGAGTGTGTTTTTAGTTTCCCTATGGCTTGTGCAATATCCTCCGTTGTAAAGTCGAAATCCGTTATACTTTCCCCTTGTGGTTCTTCTTCAAAGAACGCGTTTCTATCGCATATCAGTTTGTCAGTTTTGGGATACTGAAAGATGATTCATACTGAGCTTTTAATATTTCAGCTACTTCTGTTAGATCATCAGATAAATCATTGTTCTCATTTTTTAAAGGCCCGATAGTCGCATAGTTTTTCGACTTTCTTTTTGCGAAATTATAGAAGTACTTTGAGTTAGCCTTTATCGCTTCTGTAGCGTCATCTTCTTTTTCTGTATGCTTCTCGATTAGTTCCTGTATGACGACATCGATACTTTGCAGTTTATCATTTAATATTTTTCTGATGTTATCTTTACAATTATTTAATTTTGCAGTCACTCTTTTTCTCTTTCGGAACAATGCCCTCTTTTGTCTTTCGAACCTGCTTCTCTTTCCTCTTTGTTGCATGTTTGGGACATGTTTTTCCACAATTTCTAACGTCTTCTCCTCTAACGTCATTAGCATCTCTTCCGTTGTCTTGGCCTCGAAAATGGTTTTCCAATCTATTACTTCCATGCTGGATGTCACATCTTCCAGTTTATAGCTTTGGAGTGAAAATTAAAATTTCGAATTGCTTCTTTCTGTTGTGCGTGTTCTTTCCTTTCCTGTTGCCTTTATATTAGTTGTTATTTCAATGATGTTGTGGTCTGATATCCTAGTTGGGGATATTTCCACATTATCAATTAGATTACTGTTGTTTGTGAATACCAAATAGGCAGTTGTTTTTTCTTGTGTTTTTCTGTTATTTCTTGCGTTAACATAAATTCATCAGCTAAAGCTAGTAGCATTTTTACCTGCTCCTGGTCTTCTCGTGTGCCCCCCTTTTCCTGGTGTATACATATATTTTTTCCTATCCTTTTATATTTCATGAATGGGAAATTAAAATCACCACAGAGAAAATATTTGGGGTTGGAGAATGTAGATCTTTTACCAAGTTTCTTACCTCTGTAATGGGATCTGAAAATTTTGAGGTTGGCGTGTTTGGGGGTCTGTACATTACAATTAGTACCATATTTAATTTTTCAATTTTTGCTGCCACACATTCTACGTAGTTGTTTGAAGTACTTATAGCCATTTCTGCTATGTGCCTTTCGTGTGTGTAAATAGCACATCCTCCTTTACGTCTCACTGTTCTGTCGGCTCGGAGGATGTTATATTTGTCAATTTGTATTTCTTTTTTGTCAATACAGGACTCACAATTTTCACAGTTCGCCTGGCAGTCCTTTAGATGAGTTTCCGTGAGGCATGTAAAGTCTGCTCCGGCTTCTTGCATGAGTCCTTTCAGGTATAAAACTTTGTTTGTGGAGTGGTTTGATTTGAGGCCCTGTATGTTGGCTAGGATTATTTTTATTTTTTCTCTTTCTTTTCGCATACAGGTGGTTCCGATTCGTTTTCCAATGGGGGTGCCGGTTTCGTTGCCTTGTGGTCCTCCGAGAATTACCTCTTTTTATCTTTGTCGGTACTGTTGTCCCGATGACGCATGAAGTGCCTTTGGTCGTACCTTCTGTCCGGCTCTCGGATTTCTATATTTATATTTGTCAGCTGGTTTTGTAATTGCTGAGAGTATTTAACAGCTGAAATGTGTTGGCTGCGTCTAAAAAATTTCCACTCTTCTTTGATGTTCGTTTTTTCTGTTCCCTCGTTGCGTTCCTTTGAGGGTGGTGGTATCGGCATTTTTTTCATATTTGCAACTCCCATACCTTTCATAAGTGTTGCAGATCGTAAGATGGTGGAACTGCATTTCTTATCAAACTTGCAGTATCCACTTGTGTAATGCATTTTGCATAATGTGGGATGTGCATATATGCATTGCCCATCCCGATATCTGCAGTTTCCTTTCGCGTAGTATTTGCATATGATATTTTCTACGCTTCTGCTTTCTTTATTATTATTTTCCAACTTCTTAGTTTTGGCATTATCATTAATTTTCTTTGGCTGCTTATTTTCTACGTTTTTAGTTATTATCCTTTTATCGTTTCGCTTGTTGGACCGTTTGTCTACTTCGCCACTTTTACTTATTTCTTTCCTTTCATCTATGTCTTCCTTCCGTATTATACTGTATTGTTTATGTCGTTATTTATTATTAAGTTGTTGTTCGTTATTATACTGTTATTCGTTGTTTCGTCTTCTCTCTCATCCACCCTGTTTTTCGTTGGGACCATTTCGGACCCATGTGTCCCCATTATTTCATTCTTTTTTGTTACTATCGAGTCTGCTATCTCCATTTCTTTAAAGACCGCGAAAGAATTTACGGTCTGTGTACACACGTCACATAGAAATTTGATCCCCACGACGTGTTTCGCGTTCGAGACAAGAGTTATTTCCCTCTCATTCCAATTCATGCAGTTAAAGTCGTTTAATCGTTGACAGAAATCACATCTAATCGCTAGGCTTTCTGTGTGTTACTAAGTTGCACAACTTACAGATTAGTGAGAATTTGGACCCATATCCATGCTATTCCTTAATTAGTGTAAGAAGAAATACCCACACAAATTCTTTATTTATTTATTTTAATTACTGTTTCTTTCCTTTCGATGGTCGAGGGTATTTCGAGGGTTTTCTGACTTTTCGTTTTATGACCTTTTTCCTGCTTTGTTTCAAACTTTCTCGAATGCCAACCGTATTTCGT
Organism: Bathynomus jamesi; assembly: GCA_023014485.1. NCBI lineage: Eukaryota > Metazoa > Arthropoda > Malacostraca > Isopoda > Cirolanidae > Bathynomus > Bathynomus jamesi. The sequence goes on along the minus strand of JAJOZX010000471.1, from coordinate 365,121 downwards.
TTTGAATATATACGTTAAAATTGGTGATAAATTATGTAAACTGTATTGCACTTTCTTAATTTTAATGAATTTCGATTTTATAATTTATATGCACGGATTCACTGATACTTTATACACTTTCGGGTGCAAGAGAATAAACCGCCGAGTTGATTATTCCCTTCTAATTTGGGTGTTAAATAGAGAGAGCAAAACAACACGTCCATTCTATTAAACATGTGAAACAAATAAATGATGTATACCTACAAGGAAAAATGAAAAGCGATTCTAAAGCCTTTTGTGTGTTCATTTCACGTCAGAGAATAAGGGAAAAAGCAAGAAGACAAAAATATGTATCACTGCACAGCGCAAACAAAATACTTAGGAGGGATTGTTTGCACTGTACACACACACACACATTATATATATATATATATATATATATATATATATATGATATATATATATTATATATATATATATATATATATATATATTATATATATATATATATATATATATATATATATATATGGCCCACGAGGAGTGGATGCGTTTCGGTTAGGCTGCGAATCTTTGGTTAAACAGTAAAGGTTTTTGATTGTTACCGCGGAAATTTATGTATCATTACGTTCATGAACTTACAGTGACTTCTCGTATATACTTAGTGTGTCATAATTAGTAATAATTTCGTAATACTTAATGTGAAAAGATGCCTGTGCATCGAACTGGTGGTATCTGGAATGTCATTTAAAGGGACGCGAAGTGGGACCCCTATTTACATTCCATCCCCCTCCACCCGAACCATCCCACCATCTACACTGACTTCACGAGACTGTTACAATTACAATGGGCGTCTGCTGGTAATCTTGGTCTTGTAGAAAATCCTTTATGTTTTATATTTGACAAAATCGATCATATTAGGTCAGACCTTCTCGTATCTGTTTGTCATGATTCCTATGATACGGAAGAAGTAGAACATGCGAGAGTACAGTTAAACACCCTGTTCAATGCTACCCTTCCAACTCGTAGAGGTAACTCCAGAAACGAGAATTTCCTAAAAGATATTATAAAGTGTCGACCCTTCGAGAAAATGAGAACAATATTAACTTCTACGTGACTAACTTCCATAGAAATCTGGTAATCTCTATGGATGATGTGGACGTATCAGCGCTCCTCAAACGGTATAATGAGGTACAAAAGTCTTTGATTGAAATGAAACACCAACATGTGGTGTCAAATCAGAAAAATGCGATTTCGCTCGAACAATTTCGGTCAGAGTTACTTGCGGCGAAAGAGACGCTCCTCCCGAAGCCCAGTCACTTGGAAGTCATTCATCGTGTCAGGATCCCGACAAAGAGCGCTTCTGGCAGCGAGGGAAATGAAATCCCCTCCCCCAACTCCACCCCGGTAAGTGGTGTGGAAATGCAGCCCGCTGGGATAACGGTCAACCTCCCGCCTGCCAAGGGACGAGGCATCACTGCCCACTCCTTTGCCTTCTGCTGCAGGGGAGAGGCGTTCGAGTACTCAAATGCCTCGCTCGGCATACAGTTCCTCCCCCCTCTCATCGAAGGAGGGGCACACGTGTCCGTCAGGGTACAAACACTGCTAACAGACCTTCATCAAGCTACAGAGTAGGGGAGGGGCCTCCCATTCACCCAAGGTCGTACCACCCATCCCCCAGTCACGCGAACCCTGCCTCAGGGAGATCGAGGGAGGATGATAGGTGGGTTACGATCAACAGACGCACTTCAAGAAGGGTTCCTCAAACCGTTCTCGCAGCAAGGCCCCCGGTGAGGAACCTTACCCTCTTTCTTTAGCGAATTCAGCTCTTGAACGACGAAAGTGATATTCTTCACATGGTGGAAGAAGTCTAGTTAGTTAATAAAATTAACGGCAAATCTCCATATTATAATTCATTTAAAGTAATAATTAGAGATGTAAACTCCCAGTTCAACCTGTTGAGTGAGTGGCCATCGGTATTATTGTTAAGAATTTATTCACTTTTCCAGGAGATTTGGTAATAGGCAAAATAATAATAATAATAAACAACAAACAAACAAAACATCTTTATTGCGGATCATTCACAATCCATAGCCACTTAACCTAACATACAAGTACAATCTTACGTATACACTGAACCTAATACAAAAGTAAGGCCAACATAACCACTTAACCTAACATACTGGCATACTGTTTGATTAATTATCTGACAATTTTATGTATATTGTTATTACATGAGACATCTTATAATACTTATTATAACATAGCCACTTATTATAACACAACTTAATATGTATATACAGGGTGCTTATAAAGTCTCTATCTATTTCAGTGAAAACGTAGCAAAAAGAGTAAAATTCGATAACAATATAATAGAAGGCATACATTTAATGAATACTTAAGCATATGATTCTACTTGAGCACCATCAGTATCTTTACAGAGTTCGAATCTGTCAGCAGCATTGCGGAACACATTTTGGAGGATGACAGGGGTTATTTTTGTAACTGCTCTTACGATACGAGCAGGTAAATGTCCCAGCTTCATTCGGATGGCATTTTAAACACCGTTGTCTTTCAACAAGATGGGGCACCTTGTCATCACGCAAACATTGTTCGGGAGTACTTAAATGAACGATTTCCAAATCGGTGGATCGGACGTGGAGGCAATAGGCCATGGGCGGCTCGATCTCTTGACCTAACGCCCTTGGATTTCTTTGCATGGGGCTTTATCAAATCAAACGTCTATCAAACGAGGGTTACAGATCTGCAAGATTTATGTGCTCGTATCGTAACAGCAGTTACAAAAATAACCCCTGTCATGCTTCAAAATGTGTTCCGCAATGCTACTGACAGATTCGAACTCTGTATGCCTTCTATTATATTATTGAATTTTACCCTTTTTGCTACGTTTTCACTGAAATAGATAGGGACTTTATAAACACCCTGTATAATCTTTGCTACATTACAAAAATAAGGTATTGTAAACCAGCAGTTGTCTGAACCAAGACTGCCATATAGGTGAGAGGTACACAGTATCTGAAGACATTGTAAATAACATATATATATTCTTCCGGATTAACATTTGGCTGGTAGGTAGGTTACGCGTAGTAAACATGAAACTGGCACTGCACCACTTTGGATCCCTACACAGCATACGAAAGATATTATTATAAGCAACAGAGAGTTTATTCATAGCAGTTTTTGTATAATTCCACCACAGATGGGATGTATACAATGCAGTACAGTAAGATAAGTTTTAACTGATTCTGAACACATACCAAATTTCCTTACTATCATGCTACCCTGTACATACAGCTTTTTACGTTGCCTCTCAATATCGAGTTTATCTCGCAGCTCGTGAGTAATTACAGTACATGACCTAAGTATTTACATGTGTCTATGACAGGTATAGTCTGACCATTCATTTCAAAAGACCCACATGATTCATGTTTCAGTAGATTACACCTAAATCCAAAATACAACTCTTTGACCCATTATAGGTGATGTCATTTTCTATACCATATTGTTCACATATTCTAATACTACTCTCAGCCCATGGGGAGAGGGTGACAGAAGAACAAGGTCATCAGCATACATTAAATGATTAATTTTTTCTTTCCAATGACAGCCAGTACGTGCAGTTTTTAGTTCATAGGTAAGGTCATCCATGTATATACAGAAAAGATAGGATGATAATATACCTCCTTGCCTAACACCATTAGTTACCTTAAAACCTGGTGATACAGTGCTTTTCCATCTTACAAACATGGTCTGCTCTGTATACCAGAATGCGAGTATCCTAAGTATATACCTAGGTACCCCTCGACACAAGAGTTTCTTGAAAAGTTTGTGATAGTTAACTCTATCAAATGCTTTTGATGCATCCAAAAAACAGGAATATACATTGCTACTTGACATCTTGTACTTTAGGACGGCTTCCTTTAGCATGTATCATAAATATACATGTCAGTACCATGTTTCACTCTAAAGCCAAACTGATTGTCATAAGTCTGCAAGTAAGTACTTATCCTATTATAAATAACATATTCTAACACCTTAAAAAGTATACTGGCAAGTGCTATTGGCCTATAATTATTCTTATCACAGATACTAGCACCCCTATTTTTATCAACTGGCAAAAATACAACTGACAAAATGGACTGTGGCAAGTACCCATGTATCATACAGCTTGTGAAACACATTGCAAGCATAGGTATTATACGAGGGCTACAACATTTTAAATTTTCTGCTTGTATGCCATCTAGGCCACAACTTTTGTTATCATCTAACTTATGAATAGCCTGTCAGATTTCTAAGCCATTAATTAGTAGCTCCTCAGAGCGTTCTACATTTAGGATATATTTAGTCTATCCCCCCGAGACAATTAAATAGGGTTTCATAATGATTTTTCCACAGTTCTGCAATGTTTCTTGCACCATGTACACCCTCTATTACATTTGGCAAGGTAAGATTACTATTGTTAATTTTATTAACCTCCTTCCAGAATTCCCTACTGGAAGTATTGCTATTGCTTAATTTTCTGGCGAGAGATTCTCTTCGAAGATTCTCTTAATTTTTTCTTTTAAATCTAAGAGCACCCTTGAAAACTAGCACGAGTTCTATTTTTCAGTTGGAAGAGTTCCCTCTGCCTAGGTTTCCCCATAGCAACCCACTCCACAAACTACATTTTTTGTTACATCATACAAATCAGCACAGTATTCTGCCCACCCTCGATTGACATTTACTTTTCCCCATTTTTTATTCTTAAAACTACTTCCACTCGCACCCTTAATGGATGTTGAAGCTCACCGTAATACTTATTTAAGAGATCTATGTGTTTTACATCATCACAGGAGGGATTTCTACAAGCCAAAGCTTCTACAGGAATTCTCACAAGCCTTAGTAGTGCATCAGTCTGCATTGTATAGTAATCTACCTCAGAGTAGGGCATGGTTAATTAATCATTTTTAGGAAAAAGTGATGTATGATGAAATTTTCTAATTAATCACTGATTAACTGATTAAAAATTAATAAAAAATAAATACTTCTGAAAAGAGTAAGAAAGAGCTTTATTGTTTCTGTCGCGTGAGATAAGACCGAAGAAAACATTTTGCTGAAACATTTAATTTGCTTTAGTTAAAAAAATCAGGCATGGGTGGATTAGACAGTTTATACATGGAAAAAGGTGCCAAATTCAAATGATACATTACAAAATTTAAGGTAAAATGATACTGAAATTATAAGGAAAATTAATTATTTCCCATCATTTTCTAAAAATATTTTTTTGAATAATTAATGATTAAATTAGAAACAATGATTAACTGATTAATTGATTAATCAGAACCATGCCCAACCTCAGAGATGACTAAGATTAACCCACTCATATTTCATAACTAATGGGCTCTATAAACTTATCCAGCTGTGAGTGCCACATTATAGCTACACCTTCCTTCCTATTCTATCTGCCCACAGTAATAACTTCACTATCATCATTGGGTGAGTTAGCTATTCCCCTGTAAATGCAAAAAACTTCACTTTTCTACCTGAAGGTCAAAATATAATAATAAAAACCCACTCTATTATACAGAGTTTATTTCCACAACAGTTTCGATGTCCACTGGTATCCTCTTCGGGTGGCTACAGAAAAACGAATGAACCAAAAACACGAGGGAAAAACAGTCCAGGGACCATTAAGAAATTCGCACCTAGGTTAGATCCCGTTCACCAGACACCGGAAGGTAATTTTTTTTTTTTTATTAAAGGGACCCGTTTATAAATAAGTACATTCGCACAAATTTAAAACTATCTTCTTGTTCTATACATACAGATTCTATTATTTTTTTTTTTTTACATAATTATTACATTTATTATTACATTTATTACATTTAATATTGCATTATTATTTATTACAGAAATTATAAATTTATTATTACATTGACAATTACATTGTTGTTTATTATACAGAAATTATAAACCGAAAAACGAATGAAAAGGCGAGGAGGAAACAATCCAGAGACCATTAAGAAATTCGCACCTAGGTTAGAGCCCGTTCCCCCGACACCAGAAGGGTATAAAGGGTCCCTCTTATAAGTACATTCGCACAAATTAAAACCATCTTCTTGTTCTATACATACAGATTTTATTATTTTGACATAATTACTGCATTTATTATTGCATTTACGTTTTTCAACATTTATTATTATTACCTTTACACTTATTATTACATTTATTTTATTACCTTTGTTATTACATTTATTGCATTTACATTTATTTCCACATTTATTACTTCCATTATTACATTTACATTTACGTTTATTATTCCATTTACATTTTACCAAAAAACGAATGAACCAAAAGCGAGTAAGGAAACAATCCAGAGACCTTTAAGAAATTCACACTTAGGTTAGAACCCGTTTACCCGACACCGTAAGGGATTTTTTGACCCAGAATCTCATTAGAGGGTCCAGCTTATAAGTACCTTCGCACAAATTAAAATTATCCACTTGTTCTATCCATACAGATTCTATTATTTTTCGTTTGACATAATTATTGCATTTATACATAAAGTAACTTACTTGATTCCCAATCTATAGCATGATCATTTTGGCTGGCGTGATAAAAAATTGCATTATTAGTATTACAACTTCTGAAGGCATATTTGTGTTCTTTAATACAGGTTTCAATATTTCTTCCAGTTTCTCCTACGTATACTAAATCACAACTTTTACAGGGAATGCTGTAGACACAGGCTTGTTCCTGTTTTGCAGCGTTATTCCTAACCAATTTACTGTTTTTCCCTCTTGTTTTTGGTTCATTCGTTTTTCTGTAGCCACCCGAAGAGGATGCCAGTCGGCATCGAAACTGTTGTGGAAATAAACTCTGTCTATTAGAGGGGTTTTTTATTATCATATTCCCCTGTAGTTAGGCTTAATATTGTTTAAATCTTTGCACTCTTGTTTAGAGAGCCAAGTTTCCTGAAAACAAGAAATGTCATGTGCAGATAAATTTATTGATCTCACTGTCAGCATTGACTTTGAGGTCTCTACAGTTATAGCTACTAACACTGAGTTTGTGAAACTGGGCCATTATTTTTATACACACTATCACTGTTCTCACTGGGTGTCTCCCTGGGATTGCATGGTGGAGTCTGCTTACGTGTATTTTTGTGGACTGAGTTTTTCCTGAAGTTCACGTTATACCAACTATAATAGATTCCCTCAGGTCAGACTTCTGGCCCCATAAAAACAGAGGGGTCCTCACATTCTGTCTTAATGTAGAAAGAGCTGTAAGTATCTGGTCGTTTACTGGTTAATTTGGAGCAGGTAGTCCCAATTTTCGTCTTTTCACGCAGGTATTCTTCTAGTTCTGAAGCAGATTGGTCAGGTGGGAAACGGGAGGCAAATACATGGGCCCTGCCGAGATATCTTCACTGCCTTAATTGTTGTATTCATTGCTAACCCTAGCCGTGGTTCTCTTCTGGATGGAGAGGGGTTCCCAGAGTCCTGTTTCTTTTTCTGACGCAAACTCCTTTTACTAACTGTACTAACTGTTGTCCACCCATGCCATACATTCTGCTCACCAGGGTGACTAGCTGTCGAGCAGGTTTGAATAGTCCCTTGAGGCATGGCCACATTACTAATGGTCTCAGTAGCATTGCCTTCTGTTGCAGTTAATTTGTTGTTTGTTTGTGTTGGAGATTCATCATATGTCAGACTATGCAGTTCAGGGTTGATACGTACAACCTGCTGCCCACTGTTAGGATGGTTGTTCGTGTTCGTACAAGTTTTTATGTCATTGGACTTCTCTTTAAGAAGTTGAGAGTAAAGTACCTTACCGTTTTCTCCCTCCTCTAGTTTGGATATACAGCTCTGCTGAGCTGTGAGAGAAGATCGTGTGAGAATAGGAGCGCAGGCCTCCTGTCCTGAGGATCATTAGGCTGTGTCGTGGTGATGGCGATATTCCTGTCTGACTGGGCAGTTTGCCTGCTGCTCATCTCAGCTTCCAAGTCTGAGATCCTAGCGGTCAGTTTTCTGTGTTCCGAGGTTATGCTGCTACATATATCTTTTAGCTCTCTGTTTTGGCCATGCTGGGTATGCAGGCAACTTTTCAATAGCTGCACCTCATCCTGAAGTGATTATATTTTACTTAAGAGTACAGTCACATTAATAGAGTCGAAACGGATCACTTTAACATATTGCTTCCCAGGAACCTCTCTTTAACATATTGCTTCCCAGTGTATATCACTAACATATTGCTTCCCAGTGTTAATCACTTAAACATATTGCTTCCTAAAAATTGACATTACACAACCAATTACAGTTACATTACAATAGTTTATAATATTTAGAGATTAGCTAGTCGAGAAAATGTAAATTTATGGACAACTTAACTTATTATGATTTGCCATTTTTTGTGAATGTAAAATATTTGGATCACCTGAAGATTAGGGCCCCCAGCCTTCTTTAGTTAGCCTTATAAGGCTAACTAACGAAAATATCACGACCTAACCTAACCAATCGTTAGGTCAGCTGTACGCCCTTGACGATTGGTTAGGAGGTCGTGATATTTTCGTTAGTTAGCCTAGATTACCAACCTCTTTCTAACCAACCTACCTTTCTCTTTTTAACATATTGGTTCGCAGTGTTAATCACTTTAACATATTGCTTCCCAGGAGGGATCACTTTAACATATTGCTTCCCGAATGCTTTGGGAAGCAATATGTTAAAGTGATCCGTCGAAACGTATGGGTGGCAAGTTCAGGTTCTCACTTACAAATATGGGCCTATCGTTAGTAGCCTTTATTTCCAAAATCTTTTTAATGATGTCCTCAAGATTGAGCACATTTTTCTTTTCACCTTTGCGATGGATAAGCCTCTTGTCAGAGTTCCCATTTAGTGCAGTAGCTTAGACCCTGATTTTTGAAGTAAGTGGACATTCTGGACAAAAGCACCAAACTTGGCTCAAATGTTGTTCAGGACCTTAGCTACCAATTTTTCCCCGGAACCAAGACGCACAACCCTATCTTGGCTGCCATTTTGGAAATCCAAGATGGCTGCCAGCTAGAAATCAACAAACTATTGTGAGGAGTAATTGTAAATAAATAGTCCCTAAACCTACATATTTCGATGCCAGGATTGCTATAAAATAATCAGAATTACCCTTAAATGTTTATTTAATGTAAAATATTTAATAATATAACTATATAATATGTGCTTTTCTGTTTTGCAGGTGATTTGTGAACATGGATTGGAGCAAATGCATGGTTTGTCAAGAGAGCAAAGGTGAGACTCTTAAATGTCCACTCAATGCTGTGAGTGGTAAAAAAACTGAAGCATATGCAACATTTATGGAGAATGTCAACGCATTCAAGAATCTTGGAAGACTACCAGTTCCTCTTCTTTTCAATGAAGAGGTGACTGTTGAAGATCTGGTTCAGAATAAAGCTGTGTGGCACAAGTCATGCCATGTTAAATTTAGTAAAGAAAAGCTTGAAAGGGCTACAAAAAAGAGAGAAAGGGCGGATGAAGGTGAAACCAGTTCATCTACGGGGAAGCGGGTTCAGCGGCATCCTATGGACAAAGCAACTTGTGTGTTTTGTCAACAAACACATGGGCATCTTCACGAATTCAGTACATTTGGCGCTGACGTCAATTTACGAATGATGGCTACAGAACTCAGTGACACAGAACTAATGTCTAGAATAGGAGGTGGTGATCTCATGGCCATTGAAGCCAAGTATCATCTGCAATGCTTGACATTTTATCGGAACCGTTACCGCTCACTTTTGAGACAAAAACAGAGCAAGGAAGAAGGCTATGAAGAAAACTTGATGAAAGCAAAGGCAATAGTTGAGGTCGTTAATCATGTAGAAAATTGCGTGGAAGAAGGAATCTTTCAAATGAAGTTTTCTGTGCTATTTGATCTGTATCAAAAAAGACTTCGGGACTTAGGTATTAATAAGGAAATGAACAGAGGACGATTCAGAGAGAAGATTCTGGAGTATTTCCCATATGCCCAGGAAGTGAGTGATGGCAAGAACAAAATCTTAGTTTTTCAGCAGGGAATTCAGGAAATGCTCAGAGAGACAAATAGACAGAATTTTGAAGGAGATACTATGATTCTTGCAAAAGCTGCTAGAATCATACGCAAGGAAATCGTCAACTTTACTGGATTCAAGTTTGCAGGTGCCTTTCCATCTGGTTGTCAACAGGAATCGGTACCTACAACCTTGAAAACCCTTATATCTATGATCACAAATGGTGCTGACGTGAAGGACCAAACACCAGAAGACTCCCCTGCAACTCTCACTGTCTCGCAACTTATCCTTTTTAATTTTAGGAACAAGCATACATCATCATCTAAGGTTCGCCATTCTTTGGAAAGAGAACCACCATTGCCTCTGTATCTTGGTCTGAAAATTCATACTGAAATTCGGTCAAAATCATTAATTACACAACTATATGAATTGGGTCTCAGTGTGAGTTATGACCGAATTCTTCAAGTCGAAAGCCAACTTGCAACAGCAGTGTGCCAGAACTTCAAGACCAAAGGAGTGGTTGTACCAGCTCAGTTTCGTCATGGACCATTTATTGTTGGGGCACTTGACAATCTGGATTACAACCCATCTAGTACAACTGCCGTTGGATCATTTCATGGTACAGGGATTAGTCTGTTTCAGTTCCCAACTGTCTCAAACTGTGGAACCAAACAAGGTGATCTTGTGCTACCTTCTCTAGGTTCAAAGGACTTGGAGTTACTCATGTCCTACTCAATTGTACCAGCTGTTGCAATGGACAAAACCAAGGTAGAAGTCCTGAAGTTGTCTAATGTGTCTGACCCTATTGAGGGACACTACCATGAAGCATGTTTCCAGGAAAAGGAGTGGATGAAAGAAGCGTTCAGGATCTTGGAGAAAGACACGATAGGGAAGGGTGATGTTATATCATGGTCAGCATACCACGCTACAAGGCAAGAACAAGATGAAGATCAAATGAAAACCCTTTCCTACCTCCTTCCCTTATTCCATGAAAAGGCCGCTACTCCAGCGATGATCAAGCATGGAATGAATGTTGTTCGGTCTGCTACTGAATTCCTTAACCCCGGGCAAATACCAGTTGTTGCATTCGATGCACCCCTATATGCCCTTGGTAAATTCATTCAGTGGAAGTGGCCAGACACCCACGGAGAAGACAAGGTCATCGTCATGTTTGGAGGTCTACATACAGAGATGGCCATGTGGAGAACGTATGGAGATTATCTAGAGGGATCTGGGTGGACAAATGCCTTGACACAAGCAGGCATTGCTTCGGCAGGAACTGTTGACTCATTTCTTAAAGCCTCTCATCTTACAAGAACCAGACATGCTCACCAGGTAACAGCTTTGACATTGGCAAAGCTGCAGCATGAAGCCTTTATGGAAACTGTTGGTCCCTATGATGACAAGACAAAGGAAGAGTGGAAGAAGAAGATGGTTCAGGTCAGTCCAACATTCCAATACTGGGAGACAATTCTTCAGATGGAGATAGACGGCCTCATATTCATACGATCACATCGTGCAGGAGACTTTCCATTGTATGTAGAAAGCTTGAAGAAAGTAGTTCCCTGGTTCTTTGCTCTTGACCACCAGAATTACGCACGTTGGCTTCCACTCCACATCCGGGACATGAAGAATCTCCCTCAGCCAGTTATGAATGAGTTTTCACGAAATGGACACTGGGTAGTACACAAGACCAAGAAGAGATTCTCAGCCATGCCTTTAGACCAAGCGCATGAACAAAACAATGAGAAAGTCAAAGGTTCAGGAGGCGCGGTGGGTCTGACTGAGAATCCAGTGGCATTCAAGAAGTGGATGGTAGCAGGGCCAGAACAAGCCAGATTGATTACTGAATATGAAGACGAAAACCTTCCAGAAACTGAAGACAACAACTTCCACCACGAAGAAGGACTATCTACACAGAGAAGATTCAAGGATCATGTTTCTAATCTCGTTGAAGTCTTCCGTGATATGGGAAATCCATTTTGTGATAATGGGAATGAGTTACTGGCCTTAGACACAAGGAATGTCATGGATGAATCTGTGGTCCATACAGTGAGAACTATAAAGGATTTGGGTAAGGAGCAATATAGCCGATACTACAAAGAAGTTGTCACAGATTGTACAAGGTCAATTCATACACCGATCAAGAAGAACTCGCTTGCCCTCTTCAGATGTCCTCGGCCGAAATCTCAGGTACGGAATGTTGGGGGAATCCAACTACTGAAGAACGATGTTGCTCTATTCTCTCATCTGTATATTGTTATGCAACATCGGCATAGTGACATGGATGCATTCTTCCAACACGAGAATCACCCCTTTCCTTCTTCCCTATCTGATGGTGGGAAATTGCGGTTTGGGAAAAAGTCTGACCTACTGAAAATCATTACATTTGAAAACAAGGACAACCCTCCAGATCCTTTTGATGTGAAACTTCTTGATGGAGCTGCCATCGTCCATTTGCTGTCTACTGCAGGTGTTACCAACTTTGAAGAGTATGCAGATCGTGTATTCGTCCCTTATCTCATCAAACAGTTAGAAACTTGCCAGCGAATTGACATCGTCTGGGATACCTACACTGCAAGCACCTTAAAAGAGACTACCAGAGAAAAACGGGGAAAAGGAATCAGAAGAAAGGTTGAAGGAAAAACCAAATTACCCCTAAATTGGCATGACTTCCTTCGAGACTCTAGAAACAAGCAAGAACTGTTCGCTTTCCTATCAGACAAGGTTGCTGCAATGGAAGTTCCTAACAACAAAGAAGTTGTTATTACATCAGGACCTGAAGTCATCATCAATGGGGCCGACCGCACAATGCCAAGATGCGACCATGAGGAGGCAGACACTAGACTGTTCATTCATCTTCAAGATGCAATAAAGGAAGGGCACATTAACTGCATGATCAGAACTGTAGACACGGATGTTATTGTCATTCTAATAGGAAAATTCCATCACTTGACGTCCATAAGATCTGAAGTAAATATTTGGGTTGGTTTTGGCACTGGGAAAAACTTCACTTACCATCATATTAACACAATCTGTGCCTCTTTGGGTGAAGAGAGATGCACATCCCTACCACTGTTTCACTGCTTCACGGGATGTGATACAACATCATCCTTTTACGGAAGGGGCAAGAATACGGCATGGGCAGCATGGCACCATTACCCTGAGGTAACACAAGCATTCACATTCATGGCACGAAATCCATTTGCAGATGTTGACGCCGAAACTCCCCACTTCAAGCTTCTTGAACGGTACACAGTTGTCCTCTATGACAACACCAGTGACATTGAACGTGTAGATGAGGCAAGAAAGGTCATGTTCTGTCAGAAGGGAAAAGCTATGGAGACTATCCCACCAACTCAGGATGCTCTTCTCCAACACACCAGGAGGGTCACATACCAGGGAGGAATATGGTCGACCTGTGAGAGAAGTGAACAGAATCTTCCAACTCCTGAAGGATGGGGATGGACCTTTAGCGAAGAGTCCCAGTCATGGACACCAGTTTGGACCACAAGACCAGTAGCATCTAAAGCTTGCAGCGAATTGGTCAAATGCGGCTGCAAGAGCAAGAGTGGATGTGGCACCAGGTGTGCTTGCAAGAAGGCCAGGTGGAAGTGTACAGAACTGTGTAGCTGCAACTGTGCAGTTTAACATATAGCGTCGAGCGGGGTGAGTTGGGACAGTTCGGGACAGGGGGTGAGTTGGGACAGTAGGCATTGCAATGCTAAATGCCAAGATATTTCCATTTTATGGTGCCCATTTAATAGCCCTGCCCTTACTCTACAAATGTTGTTAATACAAGTTTTCTATAGAACCACGAATAATGCATGAAAATTGTGCAAATATGAAAGGGTAGCATTTTGACCTTTGTAGAATTTCATTTTTTAAAATGCACATATTTTGCCAATTTTCCTCTCCCACATTCAGTTATAGAGCTAAAGGTCTACTTTTTGGTGGGTGAAATCTTCAATTGTTATAGTTTCGTTGATTTTTCTTAAACATGGTTTTCTTGAACATGGTTTTTGTGTTAAAATATTCACGATTTTCACTGTATATGTTGTACGAAGTGTGATTTCTGCAGTAAACATACTTCTGATCAGCTTAAAAGTTGTTTTATTGATCTGATCATGCCAAAAAACATATAGTTTGATGCCAAACATGCCAAGGGAATTCTCTATTGAAACTTATATCAGAAATTCCATTTTGTCTATGGCGGCCATCTTGAAATCCAATATGGCGGCCAAGTAATGGTCTCTGAAGGTGGTTCCGGGGATATTTTTAATTGTTGGTCCAAAATATACAAGTAGGGAAAGTTTGGTGCTTTTGTCCGGATTGTCCACTTCAAACTTGTTTAGCTGCCCTACTAATTGGTTGGGTATAATGTAAATAATTTTGCTTTAGCAGTCTCTATCTCTTCACCACTATAGTGTTTTTCACATAATGTGATTCACATAATAATAATAATAATAATAATAATAATAGGCGCCCTAACTGTAATGCCTGAATTATTTACTATTTATAAATAATAATAATAATAATAATAATAATAATAATAATAAATTTTCTAGTTGGATTCCGGGTTCTTTTCTTCATACTTTCACGCTGTCCTTTTTGAGGGAAGGATTAAATCATTAAAATTTCCTATAGAAGCTTTAGGTAGCGTTACGTGGCAGGTATCAGCTCTCCGAGCTAAGACTCACCAGCATACGTGGTATTACAAACTAGGGCCTATTGGCATACGTGGTGCTACAAACGGCCTATTAGCATACATGGTTACAAAACTTAAGCCTATCAAACAAATGGAAAATAAATTGAAAAACGACACTTGTTGCCAGTTACTACCCTCGAGCGGAGTCACTGGTTCTCAGTCTTTAGTTTTCACTAAGCACTCGCTATTCGATTCGGGGATGAAATCCAAACAAGTTTAAGAAACTGGAATTACATTACATTACATTTCATTTGTAAAACATGAATTCTCTTAAACAGTCATATTAACGAGAAACGATGAAATATATAAATATATACTATATACACACTCGTATATAAAAATATGAATAAATTATGAATGAATCGGTGTTAAACTTTTCAAATATTTCAAGTACCCCGCTATCCCTCCTCGGACTCCTAAAAAAGAGGATTTCAGACTTTGGTTGGGGTTTTACGCTCCACGTCACTTTCTTCTCCCTCACAGTTTATCTTCCTCCCTGACTCTCTCTGTATGTTACTCTATGCGTCTTCTAACTCTGTCTCTTACTCCCTGTCTCTGTCTTTGTTTTTCGTGCTGCGTGGCCTTTTTCTTACTTCAATTTTGTTGTTCTCTTCTCGCTTGGTATTTTATCTGTTCTGTAATTTCTTAAGAACCTAAAACTTAAAAGACAATAATTAATACATGATGTTGATACTCTTTATAATTTCCTAATTATTCTGTATTAGTTAACTAACTTTATTGGCCTATTTCCTGATGTTTAATTGCTAACTTATATTATTCTAATACTATCTAAAAACTAATCTATTTTAAAGGAACTGATTGAAGAGGAATAAAGTGAGGGGATCACGTGATACCAAACCGATACCTGATTGGCTGAACGTGAATATGAGTTTGAACCAAACGAAACCTGTTGTTCTGGCTTCGTGGTTTATATCACGTACTCTCATCCAAATTAGAATAGGCCTATTTCCTATATTTTATAATCTATTTATTAAACCTGATTTACGTCTATACATTATGGACTGTCTTTCTATATTCATTATTAAATCCCCTTTTTATGGTCCCAACACTATCATTCATGGCAGCTAACTTGTTGAAAATATTCGCGTATAACGTAAGGTCAGTAAGGAATTCAATTGTTCATAATTCAATGTTCATAAAATCTGTGACAGTGCAGATTTAATATTCCTGCAAGAGCACTGGTTACCTAAACAAGAGCTAACATTTCTCTCTACCATCCATTTATGTATCATAGACTTTTTCATTTTCATTTTCATATACTGTATATCTCATTAAATTTTGAATTCCTAAAATGATTTTTCAACAATGAAACAGACAAAAAATTTGACGACACAAGTTCCCGTATCGAGAGATAATTTTCCTCAAAATTAAGTTACAACCGATAATAACGTTTCAAAATGATATGAAAATAAAGCGTTATCTGGGAAAATACAACACCAACAATAACAAAAACAAAGCTTCAAAATTCTACCATTTATAAAAATAAAAAAATATATTTCCCCAAAAACTCTTCATATAAATATCGGTTCAGTTTCAGTTTATTTAAAATGTCGAATGCGTCAAACTAAATATTTTCAAGTAAAATATAATTTTGTTTCCTCAAAATGACGTCACCACGAAAATATTTTTCCTTAAAAAAAAAAAAAATTTCAAGAGCCACGAACGACGGAAGAACTTTTCCAAACTTTTAAAGTAAATTTTGTTCCAAGTTTGAATTTCTCTTTTTCTTTAAACCCAATTTATATTCTTTAAATAAATTTATCTTTATCCTTATTCATAGACTGGACGAAGGTTTTCTTCACTATTTCCGGTTTTTCCTTTGGGTTTTAAGTTATTTTAGGGTCACATTTTATTTAACCTTTTTTTTTCACTAAAAAATGTCTTCATGCAATCTTTGCTTCATGGTTTTAAAATAATTTATTCATCCGATACAAAGCGGAAAATTTTCGATTTATAGGCAAAGCTTCATTTTTTCTTTAAAAATGTATGGAATTTATATACATTGTAAATAATTAAGGGCTTATAATAGAAATTATTAGTTTTAAAATTACTGAGGATTAACGTACGAGAATGAGATATTATGCGCTTGCTTACGGTGTCGCCCTCTGAGCAGTAAGGCTTTGGTTTCGCTCCGACCTACTGGTTCCTGGGTTCGGTCGAGTTGACCGCTTTTCCTGTCGTTGCTCGGGCTAAAGGTGACACTCGGGGTATACACACCCCGACATCATGGAAAATGAGCTCCCTGTATACTGTTACCTTTGCCTTTTATATATCCACTAGACTAAGATTTGAAATTTGTTTACGAACAATGCATGCAAGTATATCTGAATAATAAGATGTGAGGTTCTTTAAACCTCTCTCTTAGCTGCAAAAATCATTTGACGGAAGAGATTCGAACCAGCTAAGGGTCGCTACATCATCTGGACGCGAAGGACGGGTCACCCATCCAACTAATGAAGAGACCAACGTCTCTTAACCTCACTGATCTAACGGGAAACGGAGTTACGACGTGGCCATGACGGAGCCTTATATGTTTATAGGGTTGACAACTTTATGGGCATAGGGTAAATAGTATGAAAATTAAATTAGATATTAATATAGTTTTTAAGTATATACTGTACAAACATAAACCTATATATCAATCTATTATTATTTTATGCAGGAAGGAGGGGCCAAGGGTGAATGCCCGCGAAAACGCTCCTCATTAAAGAAGAAGAAAACCAAAATCAAGGTCCAGGGTACCACACGATTGCAGGGGCGCGTTACCGACGAAAAATTGTCGCAGCATTTTATCATACGGCAAACCGCGGCGGGCCATTGTGTATACCGGCGGAAGCGCTGTAGCGGGAGTAGTTACGCCTTGCACGCTGAGGTTAATAACCTGATCGATGAGACGACGGCGTCTCAATTCAACAGCAAGGAAAAAGGTTTTTTTCCTTTTATGCAAGAAGGAGGGGCGAAGGTTGAATGCCCGCAAAAATGCCCCTCTCATAGAAGGAGAAGAGAGCCAAAATCAAGGTCAAAGGTTTTCGAGATGCCTGACCACTCTGCGTTTGAAAGACTGAAGATCATAGACAGGGTGGAAAAGCTGGATTGAGGAAGATTTTTCCGGAGTTGACTGGTTGAGTAGATTGAAAATACCGATTAACTCTTGCGTTAGATATTTGGACAGAAAAGGAATGATAATGTACCGAAAGTCTGGTACTGCGTGTTCTCATTAAAGGATGAGGCATGCAGTTAGAGAGTTCAGAAAAGCAGTGTCTGTTATAATAGCGACAGTAAAGCGAGAGTGAGGCAGCACTGCAGCGAAAAGAGAGGTATTAAAGACAGTCAGTAAGAGGCGGGAAATTGATAATACGAAAAGTCTTTTATCCCAACCTGTCAAGTACAACTGTTTGGGTTGAGCTACCCCACACATGAGAAGCGTACTCTATACATGGGCGGACAAAACCCCTGTACAGAGACAGTAACTGAGTTGGAGTGAAGAAGCTGCGGAGGCGGTACAGCACACCTAACCTCTTAGAAGCTGTTTTGGAAAGAGAGTATATATGATATTTCCAGGAAAGATCACGAGAAAAGGAAACAGCAAGAATGTTGAGAGAAGTGGAAGGATTGAATTGTGTATTGTTGAAGGTAAGGGGATAGTCGTGTGGAAGAGTGTGACGAGTAGACAGATGAAGGAACTAAGTTTATGAGGCATTGAAAGTCACAAGGTTTTCTCTGCCCCAATCAGAGATAATAGAAAGATCAGAGGTCAGGTGTACCATAGCCGTCCTACGCGAAGCATGGAGCGACTGTTGAGAGGGACGCTTTGTGAAGCAGTTGGAGAAGTGAAGAATGGAATCATTGGCATAGGAGTGGATAGGACAGGAAGGTTTACTTAATAGATCATTGCTAAATAAAAAGAAAAGAGTAGGTGACAGGACAGAACCCTGAGGAACATCACTATTAATAGCTTTAGAAGAAGAACAGTGGCCATTTACAACCGCAGCAATAAGTCGGCAAGAAAGGAAATCAGAGATGAAGGCACAGACAGAAAGATAGAAACCGAAGGAGGGCAGTTTGGGAATTAAAGATTTGTGCCAGACTCCTCTATCAAAAGCTTTTGATGTCTAATACAATAGCAAAAGTTTCACCTAAATCCTGAAAGGAGGATGACGAAAGTTCCAACTGACTAGAAATTATCAAATATAACGCCAATTTTTAAAAAGTGGGATAGGCAAAATCCTTGTAAATCCTTGTACCACCCGATAAGTTTAACGTCAATTTTCGGCAAGCTGTTGAAATTCATTATTACAGAACGTATAGTGTATCACCTGGAAATTTTTATTCTCAACATGGATTCAGTCAACATAGATCTTGTCTAGCAAATCTGTTAGAATTTTTCCATAATATGTATATTTTACACTATACAACTAAAGCAACAGATATAGTGTATCTCGACTTTCAAAAAGCCTTTGACGAAGTCACTCACTCAAGAGTGATGACTAAAGTTAGAGGACTAGAAATTACCAGGCTAGTTTCCAACTGGATTGGAGAGTGGTTAAAAGACAGAAAGCAGAGAGTGGTAATAAATGGAGTGGCTTCTAAGTGAGCCCCGTCACCATTGAGGATCCAACAGGACTCCGTTCTGGGTCCTATACTTTTTATCAATTAACGATAGAGACATCAGTTTCGTAAGTACAATTTCTAAATTTGTAGACGATGTCAAATTAGGAGATAGTGTAAGTAATGAGGCTGATGTAAGAACGCTTCCAGATGATCTTGATAGGTTGGGTGAATAGTCTGCTACTTGGCAGATGCCATTCAACTTGAACAAATATAAAGTAATGCTCATAGGTTACAAGAACCCGAAGACCGATTACTCTTTGTTGGGGAGGAACTTGACTGAGACTAATTAAGAGAAAGACTTAGGAGTTTATATCAGTAATGATCTCAAACCGTCAAAGCACTGTGCTTTGTCGAAAAAAGGGGGTTAACATTTTTTTTATTTATTTTATTTATTTATTTTTACTTATTTACAAATATATACAGTTTTCAGAGACGAGTATAATTTCATCACTGAATACAGATGCTGTATATAGTTGTAAACTGGCTTCAGTAAGCGTGCACGCTTTACAGGCCGAAATCTACTAATTAGATATAACAATATAATTATACAAGTATAACAGATATGATTACAAGATTTTTATAGATTTTTATAATAGACTTAAAAGACTAAAGGGAACTTACAGACTAGGACATACACTTATATTAGGAGCTAAATACAACGAATAATGAAACTAGTATAAAACTGTAGGGAACTTACAGACGAGGACATATACTTTTATTAGTCGCTTAGTACAAAGAATAATGAAATATGGACTGTGATGAAAAGTGATAGGAGAGATTTTTAGAAGGATAATGAGAATTTTAGCAAGGAGAAAGAAAGGAGTGCCTTCATTAATTTTGGAATTTATTAAGTTTTAATCGCTTTATAAAAGATGAAAGAAAGCATTGATTGTTTTTAATTCATTCAGTAGATTGTTCCATAATTTCGCCGCTAAATAAGTGTAAGAATTTTTACTACGGCGAAGAGTATAGTTTGCCTTTGAGATATATTCACTCTCAATATACCTTGTTTGATGTTCGTGACGTGTGTATAAAATCCCTGGGCGGTCTGGTGTTATAACGATGGTGTATTTGATGGTGTATTTCATTATATTCTCGATTAATATGGTCGGAGCAGATTATTTGGTAACTGAACATTAGGGAGCACATCTGTATTTCAAATATGTCTTTAAAATTTAGTATACGCAGTTGCTTGAAGATTCCTGATGTATGAACATAATCACTCTTGTTTATTTATTTTTATATAATTCTCTTCTGGTTTATGATTAAAGGGTGGATAATGAAATCACATGCACTCCCATATGCAATAATATTGTATGCGAGATGTGGATAAATTAGAGAGGAGTACAGCGTTTTAAGTGTATTTGTGGGAAGGAAATGTAATTTTGTTAATATAAACGTGAATTGCGATAGTTTATGATCAATATTTACAATATGTTGACGAAAAGATAGTGTGTCATCAAACACAACTCCAAATAATTTCCCTTCAATGACGTACGAGATCAAGTGCAAGTCGATAATAATAATGAAGTCTGGTAATAATTTCTTTTCTCTCGCATAATGACAACAGACAAAGTTACACTTTCTCAATGTTTAAAGAGCTAAATATTTTAAAACTAAATGACTTATACATATTCGATGTTGCTGTGAATACGTTCAAAGTTATCAACAAATTCGACATACATTACCCATTAAAAGAGCAACCCCCCGCCCCTCAAATACATCATCGTTACAAAACCAGACTGGCCAGGGATTTTGTACACAAACTTAACTATACAATAGAAACTGCAGGAAATGCACTCTCTTTCAAAGGAGCAGATGTATGGCATGCAATTCCCATGAGTAGTATGGGCTCAAAATGGTAGAGTGCAATGCAATTGCAAATGTTGCAAGATGTTGCAAGAGTGCCAACCCCTACCCCCTTTGTTGCAAGGCACCCATAGTGACAACCCCCAACCCCTTTTGTTGCAAGGCACCCCCTAAATGGGGGAGGGGGGAATGAGCAACAAGAGGTTATGCAACTTGGAGGCGGAGAGTTTTCCCCCAAGTTGCAATGAACCCCGCTGGGGGAGACCTCTTTGGGGGATAAGTTCGGACGGCCTCACCAGGGCCGGATTAAGGGTTTCGTAGGCCAAGGCTGGACTGCGTGGACTTCAACAAATCTTTCCAATATATCGGCATTAGAAAAAGTACTCGACAAATATAGATGCTTTATTAAATGAGATTACATATTTTTCATTTGTAATTGAGTATAATATAGATAATTTTAAGAGATTAAATACGATAGGCCTACATAAAAAATGTATTTCACAAGTAAGGTTAAGGTATATATATATATATATATATAATATATATACATACATATATATATATATACCTGAACCTTACCTTACAACCTTACAAAGGTTTCGCGCGATGATTCCTCATTTCGCGAAGGTCAAGCTTGTCTCCCCTCCTCTCGAGTTGGCCTGGTGAAGTTGTGAGTTGGTTTCTTGTGCTCTCCACCTCACATAGTCAGGTACGCCAGGCTCATCGTGGATTGTTATATATATATATATAAATTGCACACAGTAAAGTAAATTGTAAAGCAAACAAACGTAAAGTATATAAATAAATTGTAAAGCAAACAAACGTAAAGTAAATTGCACACAGTAAACCGAGCAAAAAATCGGACATTTCAAACATCTAACGGTTTAACCTAAGTGACCTTATCTTTCTTAATAATCTCTGAAAAATCCAAACTGCGAGCCAAATCACTTTCAATCGAGTTGAGTGCTATTGCAGATAAGCGAGATTGTTTCAGGGTTGATCGTAACAATTCTTGACTCTCTGTAAAGTCGAAAATGATCTCTCTCCTTCGGAATTAGTACCCAACAAGCGTTTCTCTCTCTTCAATGTACTACTTTCATGGTGTTGAACATAACTGTCCGACATTATGCACTGACAATATTGCAATATATGTCTATGATATTTGATTTATGCATAAAATTGTAAAAATTTCTATAAAAGAAAAATACACATTACTCGAAAGAGAAATAACATCTAAATATAACAAACATATAAACATAATAAACATAAATTTATTATTTTATATGATAAAATAATAAATTTAGGCTCCCTAGGTCTATTCTACAGTCTACACAAATAAAGTGGAAAACAACTAAACAAACACCTCTACTTCAAGGTCAGATGACAACTGCCAGAAAATCTGTTAGTTTTGAAAAAAAAAATTTTTCGTAGGCCACACTTTTTCGTAGGCCAAGGCTTTCAGCCTTTTAGCCTTCGGGTTAATCCGGCAGTGGGCCTCACGCCCACAAAGGGGTATACCTAACCTAAGAGAGAGGAGAGAGAGGAGAGTGTTCGCTTGACAGGAGCCAAGCGCATATTAAGACTTCAGCCGAGCGGCCGTTGTCTTATAGGGCCCCTAATCAGCCAGTCGGCTTAATCAGCCAGTGCCTCGAGGCATCATCAGCCAGTTGGCACAGTGTATACTTCGTTTGGCACGTACACACCCGTCTATACGTCCATTACGTTTATATGCGTCGGCCGGCCGCGTTAAACTGTAAGTCTAAGGTGGAGTGGAGGCGGGCTCGAGACCCATCGCGTCCTTCCGCGGTTGCTAGCCAGGGTGCCCTAGTGATCCGTGTTAAACTGTAGGTCTAAGGTGGAGTGTAAACATCCTTCTACGGTTCGTAGGGGCAGGATCCCGTTATTCCAACACTCGAACATGTTTATCTGTTTATTTCCCTCTTTCTCATATATATATATATATATATACACACACTTCCCCCGTTTAAAAGTAGGTCTAAGGTAGAGTGTAAAGCTTGATCTTCACCAGAATGAACAATTCGAACGGGAAGGAAAGGCGTGCCTATATATGTACATTTCCGGAAAAAAGTTAATCTAAAAATTCGTGTAAACATCTTTCCCTCTCTCTCTCATATATATATATATATATATATATATATATATATATATATACACTTACCCGTCTAAAGTACGTCTAAGGTGGAGTGTAAAGCTTGACCTCCGCCAGAATGAACAATTCGGACGGAAAACAAAGGCGAACCCATATATGTACATTTTCGGAAAAAAGTTCATCTAACAATTCGTGTAAGCATCTTTGTCAAACTGCATTATCTCACTCTCCTTCTGTCTTAAGTCTAATATTACGGTCTTTTTCATCTGTAACAATTAAAACAGGACAAACGGTGCACGTAGCATTAATGGTTAATTAGAAAGGAATATGGTAAAGGAAGGAAAAAGGGGAAAGCGCTATAAACAAGAGCCTTCCTAAACATCTAATTAAACGATGTAATTGGCTGGACAATAGAAGAACATAAATATTTATGGAAAATAATATATATATATATATATATATATATATATATATATATACATATATATAATATATAAACATCGTTCTGAAAATTGCGGAGTTTGGCGGAAGCGATAGATAATTTCGACTGAAAATCAATAAATAATCTTCTTTCCGCAGGAGTTTATTTCGAGATCATAAAGATTAAAATTTCGCCAGGAATTGAATCGTTGTTTAGTGTATATCTCTGCTAATCATGGTTTTCTACAACAACAAAAATTTAATTACGGCCATAAACGGCCTTCCATTCTGAACTTTTCTCATATATATATATATATATATATATATATATATATATACAGTATATCAGGTCATCCCATAAGTAATGTCGTTTTTTACGATAGATTAAGCTTAAACTAGTCTTACTCGGTTTAAGCATAAATTTTCCGAAGATTATATATAAGAGGAGATCTATCGTGTTTCGCTACATACTTTACAGACCTTGACCAGCGAAGACATATGTTTTGCTTTATGTGAACCCCTCATAAACATGGCGGTATCAGAAGAGCATATCAGGCATATAATGTATTACGAGTTCAAAAAAGGGAATAGTGCTACTGAAGCAACGCGAAACATACAGGACGTTTATGGCAACGATATTCTGCATGTGAGGAAATGTCAAAGATGGTTTCAAAAGTTTAGGAATGGTGACTGCTGTTTGACAGATGCAGCACGCTCTGGACACCCTGCTGAGTTTGATGATGAGCCGCTGCTGTTAGCCGCACTTGGAGAAGACTGTTCAACAACTGTCGAAGAATTGGCCCAGAAACTCAATTCATCCCCGTCCACCATCCATCGACATTTGCAACAACTCGGGAAAGTGCCTAAGTTAGGAAAATGGGTGCTACATGAATTGTCGGTCGACAATCTGAGGGTGCGGGTAAACATTAGCACAGCTCTTCATTCCCATGAACTCCAAGATCCGTTTTTGCACCGTTTAGTGACTCGTGATGAAAAGTGGATAGTGTACCAGAATGTTAAGCGCCGTCGACAGTGGGTTTGTGCCGTAGAACCAGCAACACCACAGCCAAAACCAAATCTTCACCCTCGGAAGGTGTTGCTTAGTGTTTGGTGGGATAAAGGTGGTGTAATACACTTTAAAACCTTACCACACAACCAAACAATCACCGCTTAAGTCTACTGTCAACAACTGGATCGAGTGAACACTGCACTAAAAGAAAAGAAACTCTCTTTGGTTAATCGGAAAGGAATCGTGTTCCACCACGACAACGCACGCCCTCATACCGCTCGGATCATTTCTGCAAAAATTGAGGAGCTTGGGTGGGAAAAATTTCCACATCCTCCATATTCTCCAGACCTTGCGCCTTCAGATTATCATCTCTTCAGGAGTCTGCAAAACTATCTTGACGAGAAACAGTATACTTCTTTAGATGACCTGCACACCAGTCTTTGTACGTTTTTTGCCTCAAAACCGCCTGAATTTTATAAACATGGCATTGAAAAGCTTGTAGGACGTTGGCAGAGTGTCATTGATTCCGATGGAAAATATATACTAGATTAAAAAGTTTCAGTTGAGTTTTTTTGTCCTTCAAATTCCGATCTAAAAAACATTACTTATGGGATGACCTGATATATATATATATATATATATATATATATATATATATATATGCTGTTTATTTCTTTATTGGCGGTTCTCTGATTTCCAAGATTCGAGATAAGGTACGCATTTTTAAATTATACTACAGAGTATCGGTCATTTCAGTTCGCTCGAGAACGTGCTTAATGAGGAGCTACATCACACGTCTTTGTTTAATAAATTTATCTCTTCTATCGCTCAAATATCTTTCACTTTTATGTTTCAAGGTACCATAAACCATAGTTTAAGTTTCTCTCACGCATACGTGAATTGTACCCATAAAACGTTTCACATACCAGCCTCAACTCGCTCTCTCTCTCTCTCTCTCTCTCTGTCGAATACAAGATCAAAAAACAAAGCGATTCTCGTCTCTCCACGAATGGGGATATTTGACACGGCCCAGATTTCACGGGGTAACGAACAACAGCCCTGTGGGCTTATCCCAGGACCTCTGTTTGGCCGCTCTGCAGGCCTACGCGTCATGCCCCGCCCAAAATTCGTATGTTTTTCGCTTAGTGCTTTTCAAATATACACTATGAGTCAGTTATCGTTGTACAATTCTCCGGAATTGATTGAAGATAAAAACTCTTATGCTCAAGCAACGCGTCTAATTTTCAGCGCTGCAGATCTTGATGAACTTTTATCTACCCAGATTGTTACGGAAAATTGTGACGAAATACAAGAACCGTTCAATGAAGACGATATTAAAATGTAAGTAACTATATTCTGCGGCTCATTCAGTGTTAACTTATAAGTGCCTAACCTAGATTTATTCTGAGTTTTCCTACAAAGAAAAATTAATCCCAGGACTCTCTCGTTTATAATAATATAACCTAACCGGTACATAATATATATATATATCGGCCAGGACTCTCTCTCGTTTATAATAATATAACCTAACCGGGACATAATATATATATATATCTCGGCCAGGACGCTTTCTCGTTTATAACAATATAACCTAACCGTAAAAGGCTGCAATAAACGCGTTTTGAAAAATATTTTTAATTATTCTGTTTCCTTCGGGGTTATTTCGGCATATATATATACATATATATGGTGGAGCTTTAATAATACATTACTCGATAATTCAACACCGCAGTAGGATTTTTAAATTAACAAAACTTTTAAGAATTATCTGCTTTTTTATTATAATTTTTTAAATTCCTGGCATTTTCTCTTATTGTAGCTTTTTACTTTTACTTAACCTTATAGGACTGATGCGGAACTCGTTCGTGTTATAGCTACTTTTGATGAAAGGGGAATACTGTAAATGATATGGATGCTTCTCAGCACAACCAAACCAGTGACCTGAATACAGAAGTCGAGGTATTGGCTCACATCCGGTCAAGCGAGTGTCAGTTTATCGAGGAATTAATGTAAGTGTTTTTGAGGTTAAGAACAAAACACATTGTATTTTCATTTATTAAATGGCAGAAAACATGTACAAAGCGGAATCAGTGTCCGTTAAATAAGTCTTATTGGCTAAATTTTACAGTTACAAATGTATATACAACTTTACACAATATAGATATACACCTTTACACATTACAGCGGGTGTTAACATATGGGAACCTTTTTTTATCTGTCTCCATACACTGTTATCGTTCATTTCTGTGTCGCACACATCGAATAATTTTAAAAAATTTATAAATCTCTTCCCACGTGACATGTGCAGGAAAAATGAAATGCAATACATGCCGCACGCTTCACTATAATACCCTTGAAAACGATATGGGTTCCAAACAATCTCAGGTACATGTAATTGCGCTATGAACTGCACAATTACCGAATCATGCCTGAGCTGAAATCGGAGTGAATCAAAATAGTACATTCTTTCCCTATTTTTAAAATAGATTGCAAACCAATGAATTCCCTCACCCCCCACAATGTCGGTGTTAGCGATAATCACGTACCAGTTTCTCGTACGTGGCAGCTTCAATATTTCATTCTTCGCAAACACACCGATAAATTTTGAGCGTGTGAAACGGTCACTTTTCATTACTCTCTGGAGTGTATTCGCGTCCATTTTAAAAGTCTGTGACCACGTTCCTGAAACGATCAACTTCTATTAGTATCTGTGATTCGAGGCACACGAGTACACTTATAGGCGCGTCTATAGGGTTGGCAAATTCCAACCTGACTGAGATATTCCCACTCTACTGTGGACTTAAATGCGTATTTCCGCCAGCAGACAAGTCAGGCGTAATATCAAATGAATAAATGTTAAATTCTTCGACAAATTCTTTCTGCGTTACACCAAACCCAAGTTCGTCACAGGCGCCTGTATTATGAGCCAGACTACTATATGCTCTCGCGCAGAGCGGGAACACAGCGTCTGATGAGTAGTCCGTAATCATGGTCCCTCTCAAAGCGATGCCATTTATGTATAGAGTAATATTTTTTAGGCCGAAATTCTCGAATTTAAAGGCACTCTTTTTGTATTTTACATTCGTCGAGGCGTGGTCCTGCATTCCAATTAATATCCTTTTAGGTAGGACTCCAAGGGCCGCGTTTTCTAGTTGCTTCGAGGCCAGCCCGGCGGGGACCGTGTATAGTTTGTTCTGTACCCTGTTAATTGGGTATTTTACTGTGGCGTGTATTATGTCTTTCTCAATTTCTATTTGTTTCGGGGAACTTAATTTCACTCGGCGAATACGCAAATACGTCTCCATGATGTGAATCACAACGGGTTTCGCGCCCTCTTCTTGATCAGACCCCAGATTTATGCAGATCTCAGGAATCGTGCGGTAAGCTTCAACTTCATATCCACCCCTTTCATAAGCAACTTCTGGAATGTGAAGTCTGTATGCAGGCGTCCAAAACATTCATATATCTTTTTAAATTTATCCTTTATTCCATTTTCATCTTTAGTGTGGTAATACTCCTCGGCGGTTTAAAAGGTGTCCTTCGCTTCTTTTGAAAAGTTGAGAACATTTTCCAGATAGGCTCGTAGGTGGTAGTACCCCGTTCCTGCCGAGATGTTAACCTAGTTTGAATACACCTCACACTGGCTGAATATGGAGTGTAAAAAGTTGGTTCAGGTTAGGCAGAGTAATATCATCGCAGTCCGTTCCATCAGAATGGGCTATACGCAGTTTAGCGTAGATGTGCATGCAGTTCGGGTCAAAAAAGTAAGGGCCTGAGCTGGGTATCACGAATTCTCTTGGGGCATTGGGCGAACTAATTGTGTTTAAGGGGTTAATTGTAATAAAGTCGCTATGCTCAATAGAGACCTGAGTGGGGGACATATCAAAGAGGGACAGTTCCGATTTACAGCATTGTGAACTACACGGATGGATGAAACGCGCCATGACGAGTCAGAAATAGTGCCACCTCCCTCGACAAGTATTAGTCAACCTATGATTCGTGAGAGTAGTGTCCTCAGCTTATATCAGTTAAAAAAATGATCAGCCATAGGTTTCATACGCTTAGAGCACTTCTTTTTTATTTCCTTTTACGTTTAGCGCCACGTGTTGGTAACCCCTTCTTCCTGGCAGATCTCTTCTTTCCGCCACCACGCATTTTTCTCTTTGCATCTTTGATGATTTCGTCCCGGGTATGTTTTAAATGTTTTTTAGAGCTTCTTTATGCCTAGTTCCACCCATTATGTCTTCTGTTTGTAACGCCTTCCGCCCTAGGTACCTGGCACCCCTCTTCAACAGTGGGACAGCGGTGCGTAGTATGGATGAAAAAATGGATCCAAGTCCACTCCCACGCTGGTATCTCACCCCTCGGTAGACTGTGAATGGTCTTCGAGTCATTATAAACGACGAAAGTGTAGTTTCACTGTTAAGCTCCCATCACCGAATGGGAAATTTTTTCCCTCAATCGTTCTTATATATATCGAGATGTTGGTTAATAGATTAGTCGCAACATTCACATAATGGGGCTTGTCATATGTAATGCTCAAACTTTTCCCTCTATGGTTGGGGATGTGTGCAATGCGCAGCAGGCGCGCCTGGGTGTCCCCAACAAATTGGTGCTCTACGATATTGCTGTAAATATAGCACATGTCTGGGGCGGAGAGCTTTCACCCAATTTCTCCATCTTCATTGATACATTAAGCTGGACAAGTCATGCTGTGCCTCGTGAAAGGTATCTCTTTGGAGAGCTGCGCTATATCGGCCCTCAGCCACAATTGTGAACAGCTCTTTATCTTTAATATTTCTACTAAGCGTTGACTTTAACTTCAATGTGCATGCAGGCGTGTCTATGTTTACGACTTCAAAAAGTAAATCGTTGTCAGGTACGACTTTCAAGACTCTTGTTTAACCCCGTCACAATGTCCATGGCTGTATCATAATGCCCGATTCATAGCGATACATTTGCGCTATAGTACCGTTCCTCACCGAATAGGACTGAACGCATATTATTGTCTAAGGTTATGCCTAATTTTTCACACTCATCGAATCTTCTAATGATCAGAACTATGATTTGCTCATTTTCAAGAGTTAAAAATTTGGTGGCTAACTGGAGTTCACATAACTCCACCTCATACGAATCACGCTCCAATTCAATGGGTCCGTGGAGTTCTGTCACAAAGTTGGCGAGGGTGTTGTTAGTATTTACAGAGAGAGAAGAAGAGGACGGGAGTGTGACATAGAAGTGGCTACGCGCGATGGTGCATACTAATTAAGTTTCATCATTGCAGCAGCTTTTATATAGGTGTTGAAGCTTTCTGGATAACCCAGCCATTTCACCAGGTACATTTTTCTCTTTCCTGAACTTTTGCTGCCTAAATTTTTTTCAATTTTGAACACACTTTTTCCTAAATTAAATGTCACTTTCTGCAACTCCTCGCGGTAAAAGCCTCCAGCGATCTCTTCTCCATTCAAATTTTCAACGTAATACATCATTATCTCACCTTTAGGTCTCACAGCACGAACTTTAAAAATCTCAAGTGTCCATCCTTGCTCAAATCCCTTCGCGAATTTATTTCCCGAACGTGATAGCCTTACATAATCATTGATTTTGAAAAGTGTAGACAGCGGTGGTGGTGCTCCATCTCTTCTCACCTCTGGCAGCGCACCTCTTTCTAAAACTTCGTTAGGCGTTGTGCCAATCGTACGATGGTGTGAACGGTTGTATGATGATGCCAATGAACCGAGAACATTTATATAGCTGTATGTGTTTTTATGTGTAAAATAACGATGCATGCGCTCCTTTATTTTACGTTGAACTCTTTCAACTAAAGAGGCCTCATGTATAGAACTGCTAGTGTAGTAACTGATATTAATCTCTGTCAGCATGTTCTGAAAGCGCGACCTATAAATTCTTTCCCCATATCCGTACAAAAATAGCCAGGAATCCTGTTTTCTTTCAACATCAACGTTTTGGTCGCTTTAGCAATTGTTTCAGGCGATTTATTTTTCAGGGCAATAAGCCACAGATATCTAGAGAATACATCTATTATGAATAGGATGTAGAGGTAATCATCATTATACTCTGAATATCTTTGCATGTCTGTTAAATCCGCCTTGCAAATAGAGTCATTCGAAGCAGGTGTTGTCTTGGCCGTTTTAAACCTTTTTCTCATCGGTTTATGAAGTGTATGAGCATCCTGTTCCCGCAAAAATCTCTCAACATCTTTTTTCCTTACACCGTAAACACCTCTGTACAGTGGATTAACGCCAACATAGGAGGTGGGGTTAGAAATGTCATAATAGCGTTTACTTAATATGTTAGCCATTTGCGTATTTTAGAGACACTTGGATAAGGCTGGCCGTTTGTTCTCTTCTTTCTCCTCTTCATTTACACTGCTGCTGGGGGCGATGGCGTACTCAGTTGTGACACATGCGAGACTTGATCCAAGTCTTTTAACCTATTCAGATTACCTATCAATGTTTTGGGGACATTTATTTGTTGTAGTCTTGCTTTAATATGCTTCCATCCTGTTGGCGAGGGTCTGTCCCACTTTCTCACCAGATCATGAACAATATCAACGATATTGGATCCTTGTACCCTTGTTCCTTCAACAATGACCTCGCCTGTATCGGCCCACTGTATGATGGGGTCCTCACTCAATAGATTATAAAGACTTAAGCCTTTATTCCTCAATGTATGTGGGAGGCTGTTTTTTAGCACATGTTCGATGTGTTGTGTTCCGTTGTTCTTTGGTTGGTCATCTCTAACGTCGGGGCCAGGTCCTGTGTCGCCATGCTCAGCACTACTCGCGCTGTGCCTAATAACCACGGGGAGCTCTGTAGGATTCTTATAATCTTCGTACTCATGAAGAAATTTCTGCAAAGCCTCTTGGTACAAGATCCTTTTCTCATCAGGTGACTTTTCACTGTTTAATAGGGCTAGCAACTCGCTTTCCATTCTTTTAAGCCTACTTTTACGGGGTTCTAGAGCCGTGTCTGGAGTCTTTGAACTTTGCAATGAAGCATACACCTCGTGCGGAATCACAACCACCTTCTTCATTATATTAATCTAGTCAGTAAAGGACCCAAAACTGAAAATAAGATGGGTAGGAATGATCCTCCTCTTTGTACAATAATGCGCTTTTTCTTACCCACAGTTTGACTTTTATGAGCGAGCGCTCGTATTATGTTCTTGTAACGACGTAAGCGATCCTTCTGAGAGGGTTTCATTGGCACATTACATTTTATAACATTAAGACAGATTTCACAGATGCATTTTAAAAAGTCAGAGTCGATATTTTTAACAAACATCTGTTGCAGTGCCCGGGGCAATCGTTGATAGATTTTTATTAATTCACGGTATTTCTTTAGCCTATTTGTCATTCTGGAATATACACCGTTTCAGGTTCGCTTGGGAATATATTCGTTCTTAGAAGCACCCTAAACGTGTTTCGCGGGTGAAGGTCACAAAGCAAATATCCATAACGCTGGTTTGTGGCCTCTTTATAAACCTCCAAAAACTCCTTACGCTGATTCGGGAACATTTGATTGGCTAATACCCCAATTTGTGATACATCTCTACGTTGCGCGAATAAGACTAGATATTGTGTATTTAGCGACACATCGCGCATGTATCTATTTTTGAAAAATAGATTCTGATTGATGAAGAACACGCTTATGTTAAGATGGTGGGAGAACTGTAAATGTCTCGGCAAACGTTTTATCCATCTCCAACATGAGATCGTCAATTACAATGACTGTATGTTCATTTCCTTTAACGAATTAACGTCATAGACACCCTTGTGGAACAAAATTCATCTTGGTACTCGTTGAACACTGATTGATACGTCGAATAGCACCATATAACTATGCACAAATTTTCAGAACATCTCTCCCTTTTCTTCAATGATTTTAAGCATAAACAATTTTACCACATCCTGTACGGGTAGATATAATACATGTGGATAGGGTCGTGAACCTGAATTTTTCTATAGAATCCATTTCTAACACGTCACACTCCTAAGTGGGTCATTTACAAAATATTACAAATTTTGAGTGCTGTTCCTTATATTTTGTTTTCTTCTCCCACAGAACCGTGAATGACGAGGTACAACACCCCATCATCGATATCACAGACGAACCCGTTGACATTGCAGCTACAGAATCCATCCCTGCTGACGAATCCTCACCAGCGACACCTGTAACACGCGCTAGTCCAAAGCGGAGGCACGATGAAGAGCCCACCACGTCAGGTATAAAGCGTGCCAGGATTGCGCCGGTTGTTAGATCCCCAGTTATAGATCCCCAACCCTCAACGTCTCACGACACAACTCCCACAATAGTACCTTCCTCAAATATACCCCTTATTCAATTCCGGGTACATCCTCCACAGCAGCTTTTCATTCTGTTGAGGATGGTATAACATTCGAGTTGGTGCGCACCGCTACCCCTACCCCGGCCTTGACTAGAAATCGGTATATAGTCAGGGTTGATCCTAGGTCCATGTATAGCATTGGTGTTGAACACGGACTACGGCACAGAGTTGAACGTATTGTAGAGTTTGCCCTTCAGAACCGCGACGAACGTGAAGTCAGGACGTTAGTGGAGCGTGCCCGTAAACAAGCTGTAGACTGTAAACTTGAGTTTGACTGTAATATGGGTCCTGAAGAGCTGAGAAGGGTAGAACAGGAAATGAATGTTCGTATAGTTGTACTTGGAATGGAGTATCGTCGTAGAACTGTGTATGTTTTTAAAAGCTGTGTGAGAGATCGTACAAGACCCCTACTTATTTTAGGACTGTCAGGAACAACGTATCTCCCCATCCGTAATATAAGGGGCCTTTACGCGAGTTATGATAAAAGTCGAAAATATGGCCGACATCGTGATTTGTGTAAGGGGTGTATCGAGTTTGTGGATGATATAGTGAAACATTGTAAAGATTGCCACATGGTATGTGAGCAGTGTAAAAGCTCCAAATGTGAAAGCCGTGTAGTTGAAGCTGAGAAGAGGGAAGGTAATGTGTGTAGACGCACATTTTTCAATAATAACTGCTTTGAGCTTCATAAATCAATTGGCACGTGCAGGAAAATGAGAATCTGTGAATGTGGTATGTTTCGTATGATGGATAATTGGGGGAATTTCAAGCATAAATGTGATGAAATTCACTGTTCTACATGCCATGAGAAATATAAGGCGGTTGGAGTAAAGCATATATGTTATATGAAAGACGCCAAGCCTAAAAACAGCCCTTGTATAACTGTGTACTACGATCTAGAAACATACACGAACGCTGAAATCAAAGAGTTTTTAAAACGAATGCCCACGATAGCCCTGTGAAACTCTTTGTGTCCTATATTGACAAGTTAGCGGACAAGTTAAAAAAAATGATTGTATATTCTTGCCCATAACCGGATGAAATTGGACACACAGTTCCTTTATAAGGAGTTGCTTGAGCATGAGTCATCTGAGATATTTGCAGGTGATCCCTTGAAAAGAGGCAACAAACTAATACAGATGCAAATAACAAGTAATGTACAGTTTAAAGACACTTTATTATTCACACCTTGTAAATTAGCAAAGCTACCCAAGGTGATGGGCGTAGCCACTGAAGTTTCAAAATGATATTTCCCTTACACATTCCTCACTAGTGAAACTTTAAATTACGTAGGACTACCTCCACCCAAACATTACTTTAACTATGAATGTATGAGTACAGATGAACGTGAAATTTTGACTGATACTACAACAGTTTTAATGAATGTAATCCTTATAATATAGCTGATGAATGTGAGCTTTATTGCGTGAATGATGTGCGCGTGTTAAAGTATGTTTCCAGGCCTTTAGAAGGATGTACATAGGCCGTTTCAAATGCGATCAGTTGCAAGTCGCAACCACCATCACCTCATTATGTTTTACGGTGTTCAAGAATAACTTCATGCCTAAAGACACCTTAGCCGTTATCCACAGAAACAAACCCCGCAGTTATGGGCACAAGGCTATTTACTGGATCATACACCTACAGCAGCAGGCAAGTGGATACATAAAGCATGCCCGCAACACGAGTGAATTACCCATTAAGGTTAATGTTCGTGTTTTTTGGGTTAATGGTCTAAGTGAAATCCGTGCCACTGATGAGAAGACTGTGTACTCCTTTAACGGTTGCTGATGGCACGGATGCCCCCGTCCTGAGTGGAATCGTAGGAGATATGCACGGTAGATCTCCTGCCGACAGTTTTGCGTGGACCGCACCCGCGATCAACTTATAGGCTCCCAGTTCACTCACAAATTCTTGTGGGAGCATGAGTATGATGCACGGAATGGCCCCAGATGAAGAGTACCGTAAGTAAATAAACACGATCAAACGTTCAATGGTGCTGGATCCTCTTAAATGCGGTGATAACTTGTTCGGAGGGCGTACAAATCCCTTCAAGCTATACTTTCCGCCTACGGAGGGTGTGAAGCTCCATTACTACGAATTCTGTTCTTTATACCCCTACGTGATGAAGAACAATCCGTACCCCGTAGGTAAACCTGAAAAAATGGTGGGTCCCAGTATACCAACCATCGAGGAGTTTTCAGCCAACTTGAATGAACTTTGGACTCTCTTTCGTAGACGTGCTCCCCCTCGCGATTTATGGATGCCGATCTTACCAGTCGTTATAGATCACAAGCTCATGTTTCCCCTGTGCGTGAAGTATGCAGAAGAGAACAATGGTGATTGTGACCATACATCCCACTAGCGTAAGATCAGAGGTGTATATACAAGCCCTGAGCTGGCCGTAGCCGTTCGCCATGGGTATAGAATAATGAAGATACATGGGGTGTGGAGGTTTCTGAAGCTACCCAACCTTTTCACACCATATATAAACGCATTTTTGAAGGATAAGGTTGAGGCGTCAGGATATCCTCGAGGGGGTTGATACCGACGATGAAGAAACGGCTTATATTCAGTGTTACCGTGACCGTGAAGGTATACAGCTTGACCGTTCCCAAATTGTTAAGAATCCTGGCAAGCGCTTTACTGCAAAGTTGTGCCTAAACAGTCTTTTGGGGAAATTTGCACAGAATACTGGCAAAAGGAACGTTCATTTGGGACAAAGTTATAGTGAAGTCTGGGATTATGCCAACGCTCCCGATAAAGAGGTCATGGAGATTGTGAATATAGGTAATACTTACATAATAAAGTACAACAATACCGAATTGGCCACATATACCTCACGGGTTACAAACATTTCTGTAGCCAGCTTCACAACAGCCTACGCACGCATCAAACTTTGGGGCCTATTTCATTCTCTTAGGCGGAGGGTTTTGTACGCCGATACAGATAGTGTGATATTCACAGAGAGGGAGGGTAAATACATGCCTCCTATTGGTGAATTCCCTGGGGAGTTGACTGATGAGATCAAGGATGAGTATGGAGACATCGCATACGCATACTCTTTAGTCTCAACAGGGCCAAAAACTTATGGGGTACGGGTGAAGGTAGGGGAGGATGCGAAGTATATCGTGAAGGCTAAGGGTATCACGCATAACCATGCGAACCGTCGAGTCGTTAACTTTGACTCGTTGAGGGAACTAGTGTGCTTGGACGAAGATGCGTGCGACCGGCCGCCCCAACTGACTGCTGGTACCCACAATTTTCGGGCACAGAAGCTGGGGGGCGTGAAGGAACTTAGGGGTACAAAGGTGTGCCGTAACACCTATAGGAAACGTTATCAGGTGCCTGGTACCTATGATACCGTACCCTTTGGCTACCTTGATCCTTGATTGTATTTATATAAAGAGTGTCAGGAAATGATCCCCCCCCCCCCCTGTACAGAAGAAACTGAAAGGAATAGAAAAAAACAGACAAAACCACGCGAAAGAACGTTTAATTTTGAATAAAAAACATTTGTTTTAATATCGGGTGTTGCCCCCATTTGCAGCTCTGACGACCATTAATCGACGGGGGTATGATCCCAGAAGTGTCTCAAAGAGATCGGTATCATGACTCATTTTTTCAAGGACTTCGTTGATCTTTGCAGTCATAATTTCTGTTGAATACCGATTCTGAATGGGTTGTTCTAGCATTAAGGACTCCACCCGATCCTTCATGATGGATCCGACATGTTCACAGACATTAAGATCGGGAGAATTGCCAGGCCATTCATTATTTCCGAAAAAATCAATGTTATGTCCTTAAGCAGTTGTTTCGCAAGTGCTTTCATACAGGGGCTTTGTCGTGAAGAAAGGTTGCCTGTTCAACATCCAAAACACACTCGGGGTCTTTCAAAAACGGAATTACATGTTGGGCTAAAATTACATTTCGAAAATAAGGCCCTCCCAACTGGTTCCTCTTGGTTTGATAACCCAGATGAGCTTCCGAATAGAGAACATAATGAAAACACCCACACATGCTGGTCGTCTGGGACTTCATCAGGAGTTGTTGCCCAAACCCGATCATTCTGAAAATTTGGTTTTCTGGAGACATAAACGAAGAATTCATCGCTGACAACCAAGTGAAGGAAATCGTCTTCCGTCCATTCCTCAAGATAATCACAAAACCATAGCCGATCTTCAATATTAAGATCACTCTTCCGTGGCTTAGCTATTTCATGCCAAGCACTCAAGCCTTGGCGAACTCGAAATTGATGCACAAGTTGCCGATTAACTATCTTACCACGACGGATAAGTATCTCTTTCGCTACCTCAGAGCAGCTCTTCTTTCGGCGCCGTGATGCAGCAAGCACAATGTCTTTCGATTCTTGAGATAATTTCTCCGGTCTTCCTCCTCGAAATTCTGTTTCACAATCTTCAGGATTCTTATTCCAATTCCTTTTGACAAAGTCTTCTGATCTTTTTAATCTCTCAGCCACCCAGTGTCGAGTTATGAAAGTTGCACCAGCTTCCTTTGCTTCACGAAATGTGACAGCTCGAATGCGGTCAAGAACTCGCTTTTTCTCTGAATCGTTCAAAATAGATGATTCCATGGTTTCTGTGGGGAAAAAAATGGTAAGAATTAAATTCACAGGAATAGAACATAATGGTTTTTATTCAGATTTTAACGCTCTTTCAAGTGGTCTCGCCGGTTTTTATCTATCTCTTCTAGTTTTTGCTCTACAGGGGGGGGGGCAATCATTTCCTGACAACCCTTATATGTGTATTGATATGTTTATTATCACGTATATTTGCTCCTATTAAGGTTTCATTTTCTCCTTTGCGTGCGTGCATGTGTGTGTGTGTGTGTGTACAGTAAAAAGCTAAGCCCCGCCCACTGTAAGATCGGCAACGTGAGTCCTGCCGCTACCTGAGCATGCCGCTATCCCTGCGTGCTCAGTTGACCTCTGCATACCATTGAGCTCAGACGTGTATTCTCCCGCGTAGAAGAAAAATAGTGATGGCTACCTTTAATATTGCGTGTTCAACATTTATGAAGTGGTATTCGGCAAAGTGCCAAGATGTGGTGGATACTGAAAAACTCCCTATTCCCCCCTCCTTTGATACTTTTAAGGCTACATTGAGCCGTGCGAAGGACCAAGATGTTCAAATACTCTACGGGTATTCTGGCGAGAGCATTGTAGGATTTCGTAGTACAGACGATGTATTGAAGTATGTTATAGACCTAACCTTTATAAAGGCTCACATACACCGCAAAGTAGAAGAAGCAACACGTTCAGAAGATAAGCAACGGTTATGGATAGTGAGTCTTGTTGATGAGTGGTGTGACAAGCGATATTATGTCATGTTACACCATACCGACTACTCGTACCCTACGGTTGAGAATGTATATCTTGTCATCATGGAGAATCTTAAGTATTTTTACCACTATATTAATATATATCATGATGAAGTTTGTAGTGAGGTTGTGGATAATGGGCTGTGTGAGTTTTTAACAGACTTTAGAGACGAGTATCGATTGTTAAACAAAAAGGATAAATATGGACATGTTTCTTTCAAATAGTGCGCCGGATTGTGAAGATGTTTAGTTTGTGGAAATGAACGTCTGGTGAGTGATAAAACATTAAAGTCGATATTGTTTCATGTAGTGGAAAATTCTGTTTGTCCAATAGCTCAAGTGTTCGTACAATCCTGTACACGATTTAGCAGTGTAACGCGCTCCCCCCAGCGAGCCGCCCACCCGTGTACCTCACGAAACACACGAGTTCGAACGAACCCGTACACGTTTCATGAACGTGACTCACTCCGCCCGTCGAGCCGATCCGTCCACCTGTGGCTCATCGTCATCTCAG
Organism: Bathynomus jamesi; assembly: GCA_023014485.1. Classification (NCBI taxonomy): domain Eukaryota; kingdom Metazoa; phylum Arthropoda; class Malacostraca; order Isopoda; family Cirolanidae; genus Bathynomus; species Bathynomus jamesi. Next base: position 326,194 of record JAJOZX010000471.1, on the reverse strand, counting down.
AGCTTGAACCGAGTGGACGTGCGAATACGATGGCATTTCCTTTGAGAAGCATTCTCAACGCCTCGTACGATGTCTCCGTGACGAAGTCATTGCGCGTGTTCAGGCGTGAAACCGGCACCATTAACTATGTACTTGAAACGATTTGCAGACAAACAAGCAAACGTAGTTATTTACTTAAGTGTTGAGAAGATGAATAGCGTCTTCGTGATAGTTGAGAAGTGGGGAGAGGACCGTTATAAAATACCTTCAGGTGTAGGTACAAGAAGAGAGCAGATTAGTGACGCCCCCTCATATGCCGTTGTTTGCACGTTGTGTATAAATAACGAACAGCCATGCATTGATATACGACTGATGTGGAAGAACGCATCTGATAATAACATTCTTATCCCTACGAGAAACCGTTTTATCCTCGACAGAATGTTTGAAATCGTCGGATTCCGCAAGCTGAAGCCTATATTAGACGCTCGTGTTACGGATATGATTTATTTTGACACGGTTCTTGAATACACATACACCACTCTGCTCGACGGATTTATCGAATGTAGGAATGAACAAGGCGAGAATAGTCTAGAACTGGATGCATATTTAAAAGGTTTAGACTCTTCGAAACATCCTGAACTTTGGTACAAAGCACTTGAGCGGTACAGGGCAGAGCTTGCCTACACTGTTCACCCTGAAGAGCTGTACATCTATATAATGAATAGCTGTCGTTACGACTAGGAAGATTATTTCAATTGCCGCTATGCAGAGTGAGGAAGAGTTCACGATTGAAAAGCTCCGGACGGTAAGAAAAAACCCTCGATTGGAAAGGCGTGTTTATAAACTTGTATTTAATAATGATGTTGTGGTTAACGATGGCCTCTTTGTGAGTGCGTTTGATTGTATTCTAGCCGTGTTTAAAGATAACTTGCCAACCGAATGTAAAGTGGGCACAAAAATAGTATTGAACGATATGAAAGCCATTTATGTCGAGTATATGCATCCGTATAAGTTAAACGGTGAAGTGTTGCTTGGACGGTTCTACCACGTAGTACAAAGTAATAACGATGTGAATGTACATTCGATTATGTGTGAGTTTATCGTTTTGCGCCGTAGAACATAAAGGAAGTATATTTATTTATTTAATTGTATGTATATATATATATATATATATATATATATATATATATATATATATATATATATATATTTCCTGTACTAATATGAAGTTCATTATACGTTCCGTATATTAATATTTTCAAAATATTTAATTATTTAATATAACTATATATTTTTCCTGTACTAATATATTGATAATACAACGTTTTGTATATTTTTTATTTTATATTTCCCGTTCGTATGCTATTATTAGTTTTTGATCATATATATATATATTCCATTGTATATTTATTATATATTCATCGTCCGTATGCTATTATTATTTTTGATTATATATATTCCATTGTATATTTATTTTCTGTACATTTACATTAATTCGCCTAAAGAAACTGAATGATGTAATGGTGTTTTATTTAATTCTTTTTGTTTGTACACGGTATTTAATTATATCAATTGGCTGGCTTCTAAAGCGGATTTTTAAACCAGAATATATGCTTTAATTAAATAAATAGCGCAAACTGGCAACTCAGCCTTCTAAGGCAACTGGCTGATTAAGGCAGAATATATGCTTTAATTAAATAAATAGCGCAATCTGGCAACTCAGCCAGATAAGCCAAATTGCTGATTAAGACAGCTGGCTGATTAGGAACATATTAAGACGACGGCCGCTCGACTGAAGTCTTAATATACGCTTTGCTCCTGTCAAGCGAACATCTCTCCTCTCTCTCCTCTCTCTTAGGTTAGGTATACCCCTTTGGGGGGGTGAGGCTGTCCCACCTTATCCTCAAAGAGGTCTCCCCCAGCGGGGGTTCATTGCAACTTGGGGATAACTCCGCCTCCAAGTTGCATAACCCCTTGTTGCTCATTCCCCCCTCCCCATTTAGGGGTCCCTTGCAACAAAAGGGGTGGGTGGGGTTGGCACTGTTGGTGCCTTGCAACAAAGGGGGTGGGGTTGGCACTCTTGCAACATTTGAATTGCATTGCACTCTACCATTTTGCGCCCATACTACTCCCATGCATACCTGACAGGTTTTATCACTAAATGTATTTCGCAAATCACTGAAAAAGCACTTCATTAGCTCCTATTGATGTATAAGTTCACTATGCCATTTTTATCATAGTAATCAATTGTAATCAACTATTTAAAATATGCTTATTTTATTAATTACCTTTAATTTCATAATCAATTCTTCTTCTATGTTTTTTTATTAAGCATCATTTATTTTCTAAATATAGAGTACAATAAATCACTTAATTTAAAATTGTGTAAAATTTTGTAAACTTTGTAAACTTCACATAAAATAAATAGTTCAGTTTCACAATTACAGTTTTTATACCATTGTAAATTATAAAAGTACTGTATTTGTTTTATCATTTTATCAATAAAGGTTATTCACTGTTCAGTATTTACTATTATTATTATTATTATTATTATTATTATTTGCTGCTGTCATTATTAATATTACTTGCCACTTTCACTATTTTAGTTAATATTTTCTACTAAATATACAATAAATCATTTAATTTAAAATCATGTAACATTTTTAAAACTTTATATTGCATTTATTATTATTATTATTATTATTATTATTATTAATATTATTATTGCTATTATTATTATTATTATTATTATTATTATTATTATTATTGCTATTATTATTATTATTATTATTATTATTGCTATTATTATTATTATTATTATTATTATTATTATTGCTATTATTATTATTATTATTATTATTTGTTGGCTCTATTACTATTATTTGCCACTTTCACTATTTTTATGTACTACATAAGGTAAATGCCATTAATTTGGCCTAAAAATCCTCCATGCTTCCAAGAGCATATTCAGATGAGAGTACTGTGAATATTTTAATGTCATATCAAATATCTAAAAATTGTAAAACTCTGTCACTTATATCTTTTTCTGAATAAAGTTTGAATTTGAATTTTTTGTGGTTAGCAGGAAGTTTGTTTTGTTTTTATTTAAAAGTAATTTAATGACTTTCAACCAGTCGCATACTCTTGCGATGTCTCTATTTACTATTTCGTTAAGGGATGTGAGATCGCTGTCTGAGTATATCAGGGAGGTGTCATCTGCATATTGGAAGCCTTTCCCGTTATGAGAGTTGTGAAAGTAATTTATGCAGATCAGAAATAGTAGAGAACTCAAAATGCTTCCTTATGGAACTCCATGTGTGATTTTTAGTTCGGCGATGATATTGTTATTATGTTTGATGTATTGGCTACTGTTATATAGGTATGAGTTAAACCAATTTAGAGCAACGTTATTTATGCCATAATAAGATAATTTATAAATAAGCATGTCGTAGGAGATTTGCTTTTGATAGGTCCATAGCAAGAGAACCGAAGACGCTTTATTATTAAGACTTTTATATGGCACGTCTAATACGGCTGAAATGGCGTGGCTTCTTTTATGGCCCTTCCTAAAGCCAAACTGATACTTCGATATGAGGCTATATTCCCCGAAATATTTCGAGAGCTGCGTGTATACAATTTTTTCAAATATTTTTCCTAATGTTGGTAAGATGGATATAGGATTTCTCCCCTGATCTGACTATTGGACAAACTCGTGCCTTTTTAAGTACGTCAGGGAAATTACTATGACGGAGAGATGAGTTGAATAATATTGATAAAGGGAGAGATAAAGTATCTGAGCAGTATTTAAAGACAGCGTTTGGAATAGAATCGACGTGACATGATTTGTTTTTAAGGGTGGAATAGCCGTTTTGACATCTCTGGGAGAGATAGGAGAGGAGGAGAAAATATAAACTGTGGGATTATCAAGATATTCTTCGTAGCTGCGTGTCGAGGGTGCTATAAGATCAGCTGTATTTTTTCTACGGTAGCAAAGTACTTATTTAGATGAGTGGTTATATCTAATAGTTCGTTATAAGTGGTATTATTTATTGTTATATTTGTGGGAAAACAAGTTTGACCTTTCTTACTATGTGAAATTTCATTGATAAGTTTTCATTGTTTCTTAGAATTACCTTTGCACTCCTCGAATTTATTACTATAGTACCCCGATTTTGCTGTTTTGATTTGGGTATGCAGTTTGTATCTGTGTAAATTTCTTGAGGCATTGTACCTTTTTTGACGTGTTTATAGATCAAAATTTTTTGCCGTATAGCTTTTAGGGGAGGTTTATGTAACCATGATTTATTTTGGCTTTTATGGCTCGTGTTTATAGTAGTTCTAGTACAAATCTCGTTGAATGAAACGTATACTATGTCGCAGCACTTAATAAATTTTGCATTTATGTCGTCGGCCCCTTCTAAGACTTCGGACCTATAATCTATTGAGTCTAATTTCTGATTCAGACCTTCTAAATTTTCATTTATTTTTCTGACTTTTGTTTTTACGCCATCTGAATCCGGGATTTTATGACCCTCATTTAACGCTGGACACAGCTGAAATGGTCAGAGATCCCAGCAGAAGTATACCGACTGTATGGTTCAGATGACTCTTACACCATATATGGTTTATTAAGGTTGAGTGCTCTATAGGAGTCGAAACACGTGTAGCTCGCGTAATGGCTGAGCAGAAGCCATATTTCACCATTCTGTTTGAGGGATAAAAGATCAATCCCCTTGGTGTATGCTCTTTGCAGACGATATTGTTCTGTGCAGCAACAGGAGAGAAGTAGTAGAAAGAAAATTGGAGGAATGGAGGAGGGCTTTTGAAGACAGAGGGTTGAAAATCAGCAGAAAGAAAACGGAGTACCTGAGGTTCTACGAAAATCAAGACTCAGAAATTAGTTTAGAGGGAGCGAGGTTAAAGAGAGTAAGTAAGTTTACGTACTTGGGATCGACAGTGGCTGAGGACGGTGAGCTGGACACAGAAATAACACACAGAGTGCAATCTGGTTGGAAAAATTGGAAGAAAGTTTCAGGGGTGTTGTGTGACCGAAGAATAGGCGCAAGGGTTAAGGGAAAGGTGTATAAGACTGTGGTAAGACCGGCTATGATGTACGGGGCTGAGTCTTGGGCTATAAAGAAAGATCATGAGAAAAGACTAGATGTAACGGAGATGAGAATGCTGAGATGGATGTGCGGAGTGACAAGGTTGGATAGAGTAAGGAATGAAAGGATAAGGGGCACAACAAAGGTTGGAGAAATCTCGAGGAAGATACAAGAAAGTAGACTGAAATGGTATGGACATGTGATGAGAGGGGACGAAGATTATGTAGGTAAGAGAACGATGAATATGGAGGTGCATGGCAGGAGAAAGAGAGGCAGACCGAAGCGAAGGTGGATGGAGAAGGTGAGGGACGATTTGAGGGAGAAGGGTTTGTCGGAGGAAGAAGCCCAGGACCGGGCTGTGTGGAGGAGGCTGGTCAGAAACGCCGACCCCGCATAGAGGCGGGAACGGGCGAAGAGAAAGAAGAAGATGATTTGAAATAAGTTAATATTCTCTAGGAAATGGATAAAGTCTCCATTTGGAGGTCGGTAGATACCAATTATATTTAAATTAGTATTTCCAGGGTTATATTTATGGCGTATGTTTCAACAGAGTCGGACATCAATTTAATATCAATGATTTGTGTATATGGAATGGATTTATTTATTTAGATTGAAAACCCACCTTCTTTTCTGCCGTCACGATATGTGTGAAAACATTTATGCTTAGCCTATACCATTGGATGGGTATAAATGTTGTTTAGTTGTTTCTTTTATGTATGTTTCCGTGAGGACTATTGTAGAGAATTGTGTTCCGATTGATTGTAATGAATTTTGTAGCTCTTCAAAATTAGCAGGTATGCTTCTTATGTTCAGAGTTAGTATCATAAACTTATTAATGAGATTTAGATGGTCGGAACCTACGTCATTTATATCGTAAGAAACACTGGGAGATAACATTTGATAGATTAAAAAATTCATCATCGCTTTCGTGCCTATCTCATAACAGTTCTAAAAGGCTTGGAAGGTCTTTGAAGGAAGTATGAGACATAGTTAGGAATTCGACTAGGAAGAGAAAGCAATAAAACTTTAGGGAAGCTGAAAGGAAATGAAAATTTGGGTAGGATGTTACAAATGAAGTATACAGTAAGGCATTTTTCTGTTTGGAAATCATATATTGATTGAGATCTTCCGACAGTAGCATGAGCAAATGAAAATGATAGTATCATAAAAATAATAGTAATCTAAGTAATAGCAACAATAATAATAATAATAGATAGTGACAGATGGAAAGAAATGATAGATGGTAATAATAATAATTATAAAATAATAAAAATAATGATAAATATAAGTAATAATGATAGTAAATTATAAAAATTGACAAGTAATAATGATAGTAGATAGCAAAATTGATAAGTTGCATCAGACAGGCTTAGTTACAATTTATGGTGGGTTTTGAGTAAATCATGGGAATGGCGGTGATTTTGATGAGATAGAAAACGAAACATTTAGAAGCTCATCAGGCAAATTCAGTTACAGTTTATGGCTAGCCTACTCTAAATTTTCAGTAAGTAGGACAGCAGCAAAGTAATGATACATAGCAATAAATATAATAGTCTACCTACTAGATCGGCGAAGTACACTTATGATGGTATTTTTTGTTAAGACTTCGCATCCATGCTATAAATGTTCCTTGAGGTATGACAAGCACCGCTAAAGTGGATGCCATGTATGCATTTTTTATTTAAGGTTTAAGATTAAACGAGTGCAAATGTTACATGAAAAATCTATTAATTTGGCAATATGATACCAATATTTGCTTATGCTCAGAAATTTGTTTGCATGTACGGTTAAAATATAACAATATTGTATTCAAAAGGATAAAAAATGTTTGCTCAGTAATTTTTTATTTTTCTTAAATTGTGAAAAATACATAATCAAACTAATGAAACCAACTTCTTCTTCTTCCGCAGCTTATTATCCCATCTTTACATGGGGTCGCTATTTTTGGTTCGTCTTCTCCACTCTCCTCTGTCGTATACCGCGTCCTCCTCCAAGTCCTTCTCCCTGATATCCGCCACCACACAGTCCCTCCATCTCGTCTTCGGTCTTCCTCTTCTTCTCCGTCCCGGAAACTCCATCTCCAGCAATCTGCGCCCACATACTCCTCCTCTCTTCTCTTGACGTGTCCATACCACCTCAGCCTGACCTCCTGCACCTTCTTAGATGCTTCCGCCACCTTCACTGTTCCTCCTATATGCTCATTTCTGACCCTATCCCTCCTCGTCACTCCACACATCCATCTCAACATCTTCATTTCAGCCACATCGATTTTTCTTTCATTGCTCTTCTTCATTGGCACAGTCTCCATTCCATACAACATTGCCAGCCTCACCACTGTTTTGAATACCTTTCCCTTCAGTTTCACTGGGACCCTCTTATCACAGAGCACCACTGATACGTCTCTCCAGTTCTTCCACCCCGACTGTATTCTACAGTTTATCTCTCTCTCTGCTCCCCCTCTGCATCCACTGTTGACCCCAAGTATTTAAAATACTCCACCGTCTTAACACGCTCTCCACTCAATGTCACTTCCCCTCCTCGGTCCTGCTGCACATCACATCTCATATATTCGGTCTTCTTTCGGCTAATTCTCATCCCCCTACTTTCCAACGCCTCTCTCCAATTTTCCAACTGCTGCTCCACCTCCTCTTTCGTCTCCCCACTCAACACAACATCGTCTGCATACATCATGCACCACGGCGCCTCCCCTCTAATCCTGTCCGTCAACACATCGAATACCACATTGAAAAGGAAGGGGCTCAAAGCTGATCCTTGGTGCAAACCAACTTCCACCCCAAAGCTCTCTGACACACCCACGCTACTCCTCACCTTAGTTGTTACTCCCCTGTACATCCCCTTGATCAGTTTAACATACTTCTCCGGTACCATCTTTTCCCTTAAGCATCTCCAAACTTCCTGCCGTGATATCCTATCATATGCCTTCTCCAAGTCAATAAAAACCATGTGCAACGCCTTCTGCCCCTCTCTGTACCTCTCTGCCAACTGTTTCAATACAAAAACTGCATCTGTCGTTCTCCTTCCCGGCATAAATCCAAACTGTTCCACTGACACTTCCGCTTCGTCTCTCAACCTACTCTCCACTATTCGCTCCCGTATCTTCATTGTATGTGATATTAGCTTGATCCCTCTATAATTCGTGCAATCTTGTACATCTCCCTTCTCTTTAAATATAGGCACTATGATGCTGGTCCGCCACTCATCCGGAATCACCTCCTGGTCAAACAACTTCTGCATTAGGTCCCACACCAGATCCACCCCCTCATCTCCCAGTGTCTTCCATGCCTCGGCTGGTATCTCGTCTGGGCCAGTCGCTTTGTTATTTTTCATCCTATTCAGAGCACGACTCACTTCCATCCTCCCCACTTGTTCTGTCATAGCTACATTTGGTAATCCATCCTCATAGAAAGATCTTGGGTTTTCTTTATTTAATAATTCCTCAAAATATTCCTTCCATCTATCCTTTATCTCTTCATCTCTTTGCAGCACCGCCCCCTCCCTTCCCTTAATTTGTTTTACCTGTGTAAAGTCTTTTGTCGCTCTATTTCTGCTCTTAGCCAATCTGTATATCTTCTTTTGTCCTTCACGATCCTCTAAATCCTCATACATCTGCCGATATGCCTCCGCCTTTGCTCTCGCCACTGCTCTTTGCCTGTTTCTTTGCTTCTTTATATACCACCTTACACTCTTCACTCCTCGATTCTTCCCATAACTTCTTAGTTTCTCTCTTACTTCGTAGTGCTCTTTGGATCTCATCACTCCACCACCATCCTTCCTTATCTTCCCACACTTTACCTGATGTTTCCCCCAATATGTCTCTACCTGCCGTTCTCATGACATTCGCATTATGTACCCACCAATCCTGTATATTCTGTTCATCAACATGGATTTCACTCAACACTCTAAATTCCCGTTTCTTCCCCTCCTCTCTCAGTTTGTACCACCTAATTCTCCTTACTGTTGTTCCTCGGGTCTTTCTTCCTCTTTTCAACATCACATCCATGACTACCAACCGGTGTTGTGGCGTCACATGGTCTCCTGGAATAACTTTGCAGTCTCTCACCTCGGCCAATTGCGTCCTCCTATACAGTATGAAATCAATTTGCGATGTTCTGCCTCCACTCTTGTACGTAATAACATGCTCCTCCCTCTTTCTGAAAAACGTATTTACAATCGCTAGATCAAACGATACAGCCATATCCAACACTCTCTCACCGTCCACATTTGCCTCTCCATAGCCATAACCACCGTGCACTCTGACCACTCCATCGTTATGATCACCAACGTGTCCATTCATATCCCCGCCCAACACCACTCGTTCGTCCTCGGCAATACTCTCCATTTCTTCCTCCAATAACCTCCAGAATGCTTCCTTAACGTCGTCCGGACATCCACTTTGGGGCGCGTATGCACTGATTATATTGAGTACATATTTTATGTGCTCAACATGATCCGTTTTGAATGAATAGTTTGAAATGCGTTTTTCACTAAAAATACAAATTTACAATGTATTTAACTCTTACAGTTAAATAAAATGAAATATTACCTTTTCTGTGTATTGTCTACCCAAATCAAAGTACTGAAAGTACTAGTGCCTAAGAACTGTGATATTACTATATTCATGCAACTCCACAACTTTACAATTCTCAGACGTGATACTGTAAATCCAATAAAGTCTGCGGCCAAGGTAAGCCAATGAGAGATACCAGTAAAATTAATACAGGCTCACAAAACTAAATATCTGGTAAGATACATTGTTTCTATATACAATATATACAGTACATTACAGATTATAGCAAAAGGAGAAACCTCCATTACTTGTGTGACAAACACATATGTGTATTGCTTCAAGTGTTATTTCACTGCAGCGTGCAGGCCCATTGGATTTGCACAATCAGTTCCATCACATGCACACTCATACATACAAATCTGCCCTGATTTGTAACATTTACACCTGGCTGTGCTGCATTTTGTTTTGCAACTACAAGTTGTTAATTCTATGAATGCCTTGGGAACAACAGGCAATCGTGTCCATACTATCTCGAATCCCTTCGGACCGGGCTTCGAACCTCTTGTGTCAATAGCAGGCTCAATGTTCATGTCTGCAATGACTGCCTGCAGCAATATCTTGGCTTGAAAGTTAGCCCTGGCACAGTGCAGTTCCAACGCATCCTTGGTAGGGGTTAACAGCTCCAAACTTTTCCTGGCTTTGTAGAAGAGATTAAACTTCAACAAATTCAACTTGGCTCCCTTGTATCCACACTACCATACAGATGGCAAACAAATTCCGCCACCTCTATTATCTCCCCATCTCTCCCAACTGCTTGAAGTGCCCCTGGTGTTTTCAGGTACTGCTTTCAGAAAGACTTTGCTAATACTTGTAGATGATGATGTTGTATCATACCCAATCACAGCATGAAATCCAGCACAACTCCATTTAGGTTTGATGCAATTAAATGTACTGGAAAACACTTCCTTTGTTTTGTCGTGCTTGATACCCTCCATACCTCTATGTCTACACGTCAGTAGTATGCCCGCAAAAAGGAGAGTGTAATTGCAATGCAGCATTGCATACAACATGAGAAGAGACTTATTTAGACCACCTCCAACCCTCCAAGGGTGAGTGGAGTTATGCAACAGTACTCCCCAAAAATATTTTTATATATATGTGTATATATATATATGGGTGTGTGTGATCCCCAAAGGGTAACCTAACCTAAGGCAGCTCAGGCCCACAAAATATATTTTATATATATATATATGAAATGTATATATATGGTGTGTATAGAAAAATAAAACCAAACTAAAAACATATATATATATATATATATATATATATATATATATATATATGTATGAGGGTGTGCATGCATGTAAATGTGGGTAACCTAAAATAAAACACAAGAAGGAGAGAGAGAAAGAGATACTTTCAATGCGGCGTCTCGAAGCATTTTGAATTCTTCACTAGCCTTCCTGGGCGGCTTTAGCATTACAGACAGTTGGTTTAGAAGACAGCCAGTCGTTTTGACGTACACATCTATTTCCTTGTACGTACATATAAAGGTGAAAAGGTGAATTACCATCGCTTTGTCTCGAACACACACACACACACACACACACACACACACACACACACACACACACTGTATCGTTTTATATATATATATATATATATTATATATATGCCCTTCATTTCCATCAATATTTGTTTATATGGTGTAAATAAAACATCAGCTACAGCGTTCTGTCTATTTAATATATATCGAAATACAATATATGTATATATGATATATTAGGTGCAAAACAGAGATAATACACACACATAATTTACATATATTTACATAAAAAAATACAGCCAATTGAGGAGAATTGCATTATACGCAAATACAGGAATAACTGGTGTTATTTAAGCTATGTATATATACGTATCGAAACAAAAATAATACAGCAAATATAGAAGAATTCTATATACATGTTTAATATATATATACCCGTCAATATGGAAATACATGGATTAAGGACGGTTTCTACCACGTTTAAATAATATATATATATATAATATATATATATATATATATGCATCAAAACAAAAAATAAGGCAGCTAATACAGAAGAATGCTATATACAACCAAATACACAACATTTGTTTAATATATATACTAGTGGTGGACCGGATGTAAGTTTTTCAACATCTGCGGATGCGGATGCGGATATTTAGTTAATCTATCAACATAATATAGAATTATGAATATATGACATAATTTTTCAAATTTCGTGATTTTACTATTATGGCAGGCAATGCATAAGAATTAAAATTAATATTAACGTTTTCATTATGATAAAAATAATAACTTTCTCAAGAGTTTCAGCCACAGAAAATTCAATGAAACAAGTTTCATTCAATTTTCTGTTACTAGGTATTTATATTTTGAGGTTTATATATTTGTTTGTTCATTAATAATTAATACTTTACATGAAATGTGCATGACTGGGCCTTATAAGCTACTTTATATGCTAATTTAATTGTAAATTGCATAATTTATTAGAGGTGATATCCGCATAACATCTGTAGTCAGAAGTGCGGATGCGGATGTTAAAAAAGATGCGGATGCGGATATCCGGTCCATCACTAATATATACGCATCAAAAATGGAAATACATGCTTTAAGATCAGTTTCTACCACGCTTAAATAAAATAGTAAATTCGCACGTAATCGAGTCTACATTTACACCCTCATTGCTCTGTACTACACAGTAAAGGCGATTTAGCATTAATTCACCGCTCATAGTATGCGGGTGTCTATATTCAATATAATGGGCTTTCAACTTGTTTAACACTATTTTTTTACCCACTTTCCAATTTGGGGTCAAACTATCACGCTCTTTAAACACGGATAGAATGCAGTCAAAAGCACGCACAAAGATGACATCGTCTGCTACAACATCACCATTAAATTCAAGTTTATAAACACTTCTTTCCAAACGGGCACTTATTCTTTCCCCGCTGACCTTTTCAAATGTAAATTCTTTTTCACAACTCATATCGACAATTAAAGTATGTTTCTAAATCGTGCCGACAACTGCCTGTAATAAAGTAAACAATTTAAAGCAAAATACATTTTCTGTCTTAATATATAAATTTATCTTTAAATTATATAAAAAATATTAATTTAATTATTAAACTAGATTTTAGTTTTAGGGATAACTTATTTATTTTTCACCTTTCTCCATGCATTAAAGATTCTATCATACTCCCAATTATCATTAATATTTGTCATGGAATATGGACGGCCAATAAACTTTTTCATTTTCATACAAAAGTGATTCTTCTGTATATATACACTATATATAAACTTTTGTTTTCTTTCGGTCTGACTTCATCAAAATGTTCCATTTGGTGGAGAAACACAGTGTAGAAATATTTTGGGGAAAAGTTTAATATTTAGAGGTCGCGCAAGGTCCTTAAAGTTTTATTATATGGAGTTTAATGAACTATTACCTTCAACTGTAATGACAAAGCCATGGGCCCTCAGCCAGGGTCCCCCTTATTAAAAATGGATATTATCCGTTTAAAACTCATGTCGCTCTGTTAAGGTCTGCTTGACAGCCAACGGCACACGCTTGCGATGTTCCGCACCCACCTGGAGGATAAACTGGAGTTGTTCCTCATCCTCAGTAAGACGCTCGGAGAGGTCCTGGATGAGAGCAACTCCACGCTCAGCGTTGTCATTTGTGACTGCAAGAGTCTTCACCACCGCCCTCAAAGCCTGGTAGTCGCTGTCACTGGTCCATCTCGTTGAAGGAATCTTCAGGAATCCATCCGGGATGCTGAGAGTTACGAAGAGTGACCTCGTCTTCTTGGTGACAAAGTCAGAGACATTTTTCCCTTCCAAGGCGTCCAGGTCTACCGGGGCTCGCTTAGGAGGATACTCGTTTCCGTCGACACTTAACATAGCCTCGACCATGTTGTCCTTGATGTCAGGAGTGACATCATCGTCGAACAGGGAAAGACCCACCAATTCCTCAGACAAGTACCAGAGGTGAGCGGCCATCTTCTGGGAAGTCGCCTTGGCGATGTCTGGGTTGACGCGTGCGTATTTGACTAAGGATTGGAGGAAACGTAGGTCATTCTATGGGACGCTGACGGCAAGAGGGGAAGTGATCCAGGCCTTCACATACACTAGCAATACGAATATGAAAAAATCACGAAGACCCCTTTCTTCTCGCTTCGTTAGGGTGAACTGTGAACGAAACATCCAAACCCTAATAGCATAGATAGCCTTTGACATCCACCGGGCTTGACTCAGAGCTCCAGGAGCTAAGCTAAGAAGCGTGTGCTACGAGTAGGTGGAGTGCCAAGGAACAGCGAGGCCAGCTCGAGAAGTTCCCTGTAGTCTTCTCGAGGCTGTTGCTACAACAACGCGGCCCTGAAGAAAGACAGGAGCTCTTCCTTGTCGTCAGCGATGGCAGCGACGACAACCTCGTCTGTGTTGGAATCTTCAAACCGCTCCTGATGGATTTGCTCTCAATGTGTTTGGAAGCGCCTGAAGAGGAGTATTTCCCGGGCTGAGGAGGAACCCATGCACTCTTTGAAGGCTGCCGCTGCCACCAATTACAGAATGTGGTGTCGACAGGCAAGGTGGAGAACATCGCTCTCGAGCAATTGCTGCAGGATGACGCACCCTCCTGTGGTGCGTCTAGTGTTGCAGCTAGTGGTGTCGAAAGACACCCCATTGTTTTAAAGCATCGAGGACAGCTTGAGCTTGTGCCCGTCCAGTCTTTGAGGGGAGTTAGGGAATAGCGAAAAGCTGGGAGACTCCATCTCCAGACACGATAACAGGAAGGCGATCAACCATCTTCTTTCCGATGAGGTCAGGGAGGAGCTTGCCATCCCAATGGACAGTTAGGGAGACGTCCGGCTTGAAAGTCTCCAGTATGCTGCTGGTGGATTCCTCCCGTTTCTTCCGCTGTTGCCTCCGGATGCTGCTCCGATTCAATGGGAAGGCAGTGATGTCGTGACCGAGACTCTTAGCTGTCTCCGCGAGAATCATCATTGCTGCTCGATCGGACACGTTGCTTCGGTCCAGCGTTGCTGAGAGAGCCGATGTAAGGATTTCCTTTCGAATGCGCTTGGGAGGAGGAGTCTGGAAGCTAGGTCCAGGAACTGGATCGGTGTCACAATCCTCAGAAGCAGAAGTGGAGTCGCTGCAGCTCTCGAGCGTGACGGTCGGTTGCAGTCGAGCAATGCTTACTTCCTCCTTCCGCCTTCGTTTCTGTTCATTGGCTATTTGTTCTTGCTTCTTTCTCTCCTTCCGTTCGAGTACCAGTAGACGACATCGTTCCACGACGGCCCTTCTCACGTTGGGCAAAGAGGAATTGCTTGTCCTCGTCGAGTTTAATGGTGTTAAGAGCATTGGCGTGGGCGATGTCGAAGAGATCTTCAAAGCTATCCTTAAAGTCGCTCTCATTCTTGACCTGCGTCGCCGTCTTACGGTAAGCACTCTTCTTTAACACCTTCCACCGAGCGAAGAGCTTCTCCAACTTTTTTTCCGCATCCTGCTTGTGCTGGACTGGGATTCGCGCACGATTCCAAAACTCCTGGTTCTTCTCGATCGTCGATGAAGCCGCCTCGTGTCTTGGCTCCTTCCGCTCCATATGTAAGTGGAGGAAGCACACCAGTGCCTGTCGATTGGACGACAGCTTGGACTCCTTGATATCTTGCTCGGACCGGTCTACCAAATACACCTTCGTCTTTGACCGAGTCGCCATCATAAGCCTTTTTACTAAACAGTTTTTTAGCAGTATTAAAAACTGAAAATTAACACCTGAAAAGAGTGGAAAACAAGTTAAATAACCCAAAATAAACCAAAGTTATACGTGTAAACAATACCGGCAGCAGGCACACTGTCACTAATGCTAAAGACTAAAAATTGATAGACAAATATGATGCACAACAAAAATACTGTTTGGCAATGCATGTCACTATCTGTTACTATTGATAACACTAGGCAACAAAGATTTTGTTACAGAAGACCAAATAGGTGCTCCTAGCTAATTTCGGTATGCTGATTTCAAATCTATAATTAGATTTTTTCTATCACGTCTAGATTTTGTGTAAAATGCAAATCACTTTTAGTAAAATTTTCTACCACGTCCAGATTTTGGTTTTAATCGGCTTAATGCCAGTAATATGAAACTTGCTTTTCAAGTTAAAGCATTTTTTTTGCCAACTATATACAAATTCGAACAATTTTGATAAATAAAATTTATCCCGAGTTGGCAACACTGAGTCAAGAGCATAGTAACGGGCAACGGCCCAACGGTCAGTCGCTACGTGACAGTCAAGCAGAACGGTTGTTGAAGCTCTCTGCTGATGAGCAAGTGACAGGTTGTGGTGACTTGTGTGTTTTTATAGCATTTGTTTTGTACTACGGTGTGTATTTCTTTTTATTTTGCACATCGTAATAATTACTTTCTACGTTTTTTCAGATATTGTATGGTAATTCAAATGGCATCAAATAGACGTGCTTGTGTAAATCACCCAGACAACTTCTGCTTTGTCTGTGGGACAATATACACCTAAGCCACAACGTAGAAACAACAAACAGATTAAACTTGCCTACAAGTGTTATTTTGACTGTAAGTTAGGAGACCAACAGAGGGACTGGGCACCACATATTTGCTGTGCACAGTGCAATGCAATGTTAATAGCTTGGATGAATGGTAAAAGAAAAGCTATGCCATTCTCAGTCCCCATGGTTTGGCGTGAGCCGAAAAATCACTTCAATGATTGTTATTTTTGTTTGACAAAGATTGCTGGTTTCACAAAGAAAAACAAATCAAAGATCACGTACCCAAACTGCGAATCAGCAATGAAACCAGTACCACATGATGAAACAAATCCACCACCAGTTCCACCAGCAACGATAACAGACAGCAGTTCATCTGAAGATTCTGCTAGTGATATAGAAACAGGGAAAGATGGCATATATGTTCCAGATGCAAATATTTCCCCACATTTGTTAAGTCAAGCGGAGTTAAATGACTTAGTGCGCGATTTGGAATTACCAAAAGAAAATGCAGAGTTGCTTGGTTCAAGACTTCAAGAATTTAATCTTTCTCCAACCAAACACCAAAGTTTCCCATTTCCGCCATCGCCATTTGCAGTTTTCATCATTTTACTTACAGGAAGAAAACGTTTGTTTTGCCACGATATCAGTGGTCTGATGCAAGGGATTGGCTGTCGCTATGATCCAAAAGAATGGAGACGTGTTCATTGACTCTATAAAGCTAAGCCTTAAAGCTGTATTACTGCACAACGGCAATGAAAAACCTCAATACCTGTAGCACATGCCACTGGCCTTAATGAGACTTATGAAATCGATGAAACTGCTGCTAAGACTCATCAAATATAAGGACCACACATGGAATATTTGTGGCGACTAAAGTTGTATCATTACTTCTTGGGTTAAGTTTGGGCTACACAAAGCATATGTGCTTTTTTGTGTCTATGGAACAGCAGAGATGACAAGAACCACTACAAAAAACATGATTGGCCATCTAGAACTGAACATGTTGTTGGTAATACAGCGAATTCGCTGTCTGTCTTAAGCCAGAATAAGGAGGAATACATCCCTGTTCACTAATTATTTAAGTATGCTTAACATAAAACTTGGCACGGAAAAGTAGCTTAGACGGCTTTCGTAATAGAAGCGGGTGAGAAAAAAATGAAAAATAGGGGTTTTCGGTTACACAAAATCTGGACGGATAGAGAAATTTTGATATCAGATCTGAAATCAGCATCACCGCTTTAGTAGGAATCAGTAGTTCACGTGTCCTGTAACAAAAAAAAAGTTGAAATTTGTTGCCTAGTGTAATTCACAGGCCTGCGATGGTTTTGTTGTCCGAAATATTTTATCACTTATATGGTCATTTCTGCACGCTGATTCCGAAAATAATATTAATTTTTCGCCATCACGTATAGATTTTTCACAAAATGTCATATTTCATATTACACATGTAAGCAATTTTTATTAAATTTTTATTAAAAACTACTGCCTATAAATGCTTATAAATGCTTGGTTTCACCAAGACATCAAAGAAATGGCGAAGAGATATCAGGGAAGGTGGGACATCAGCATGATAGTTGATTACTACTGGATGTTGAAAAGAGATTCTCCAGAATTATTACATAAAAGAAAAGGAACAGCGCGTACATTCGAGACTAAAAGGCATAGATCTCACAAGAAAACTCAGGACAAATAAAGATGAATATGTAATTGACGTTAATAGTCTTCTTTCTTTTTCAAGTTGTTTGCATTTGTAATTAGTATAGCAAAGGAAAATAGGTACCTAATGTAAATTGAAATAAATAATATTTATTTATGTTGTTGGTTTTCCCTTCCAGTTTGCAAAAAATCCTTACGTGATAGAAAAAATGGACACCTTATTCGAAATCAGCGTAGTTGAATTATATAAAATCAGTTATTAGTAAGAAAACAACTTTTACAAAGTTCTCATTCGCATGCCTGTGAAGTTGGTGACACGTTGACAATTATCACAGGCCTGCGAATGAGAACTTTGTAAGAGTTGTTTTCTTACTAATAACTGATTTTATATAATTCAACTACGCTGATTTCGAATAAGGTGTCCATTTTTTCTATCACGTAAGGTTTTTTGCAAACTGGAAGGGAAAACCAACAACATAAATAAATATTATTTATTTCAATTTACATTAGGTACCGATTTCCCTTTGTTATACTAATTACAAATGCAAACAACTTGAAAAAGAAAGAAGACTATTAACGTCAATTACATATTCATCTTTATTTGTCCTGAGTTTTCTTGTGGGATCTATGCCTTTTAGTCTCGAATGTACGCGCTGTTCCTTTTCTTTTATGTAATAATTCTGGAGAATCTCGTTTCAACATCCAGCAGTAATCAGCCATCATGCTGATGTCCCACCTTCCCTGATATCTCTTCTCCATTTCTTTGACAACGTGTCACCAACTGTTTCACAGTAGACAGTCAAAGACAGTGTTGCTAAATTTAACATTAAAATAAAATTTATAATGACAAATAATTTTATTGGTATTTGAAAATTTTTATTTTGTAATCATTAAAAACTATGACAATATATTAAAAAATGTCACCAAATTATTAACAACGTGCGTTGGTACGTTGGCACATTTTTTGACCTCTGAGTTGAAGTAATAAATATATTTATACATTACACAGTATACTCTACACAGTGTATACATAATTATTCATGTTAAAGGGCTAATACCCTTTAATTTTTCACCTCAGATGAGGACTACCCTAAAAAAAAAAATATATATATATATATATACACACACACTGTGTATATACATATTATTCTACCAAGGTGACTGCTTACGATGTCCATTTATTTAAATAAATTATGTTAAACGGAACAACATAGCTCAGGCCCACATCTCCGATATAGCCGAATGCCACAGTTTTAGGTTATGCAGAATGAACAATTCGGGCGGAAAAATCCATGGGTACCCGTGATACCAACAACTTACATCTCTTACGCGTCAATTAACATAAAAATGCTCTCTCCCTCACTCTCACTCACTCTCTCTCTCTCTCTCACAGCTTAGTAAAAACTTAAGGACTGCCCACTAAAATTCGTTTAGAGTTTGCCCACTAAAATTCGTTTAGCCAATGAATGATCTACATTCTGAAAGTGCTTGGCAGGAGGAAGTCTTTTCTTCAGCATGCCCCATTCTAGGTGGGCCTTCTCCTTAAGTGTTGGAGAAGCATTTCAGCTGTTGCGTACAAAATTATAACCAAGAATGCAGTCTGACAATCACCCCAATATCAAGTTGTAAGTAATTGTACTTCGTATATTCTCTGTTCTAAATATAAAGTAGTCTTATTCAATAGTGCTCTGAGTGAAATATATAGAAGTTCATTCTTCTGTATCAACATTTGTCTAGAAGTGTGTCTTATGAAGTTTTGTGATTACTGATTTTGTGATTATGTGCCTTATTGTGATTGTGCCAAATTTTATCTTTTTATTGTTTTATCTCAACGGCCGATTCTTCCATACACAAATGGCTATCCGAATATGCTTCGCCGACGGTATACCTCTACGGTGATACAATGTGAGTACTGCTATTTCTATCTATATACATTTAGAACAGGGATTCATGCATTTCTTTCAGTTATTTATTTATATATATATATATATATATATATATATATATATATATGCACTAAAATCACAAAATAACACGTGATCTTATTAATAAGCAAACAACCACAGGGAAAAGGACACACAAAGACCGAGCGCTTTCGTGATATATTCACATTATCAAGGAGGAACAGAAAATATTTTCTGTTCCTCCTTGATAATGTGAATATATCACGAAAGCGCTCGGTCTTTGTGTCCTTTTCCCTGTGGTTGTTTGCTTATGATATATATATATATATATATATATATATATAACCCATTCTCTATGTACACGTTATTATTTTACAGAGCTGATGCGTGTGTTTATTTGATGGGACGCGTGGACAATGACACTGTACAGTATTTTCGAGTCAGTCTCTGTAGGAATTAACACCACAAGGCCTTGAACCCGAGACTGGCACTCGACCGAGAAGCACAAACGATTTGAGCAGCGTCGTCTGTAGCATGTAAGCAGCTTATTGCTTAAGGCAGTGGTTCCCAAACTATGGGTAAATTAACCCCAGGGGTAATGAATGATTTTTCGGGGGATAATGGAGGTGGCAGTTAAAAAAAAGAAAAATATATTTATCTAGTTTATAAATATAAAATTGTTTATCTATATAATATATATATATATATTTATATTAATATATTATATATATATATATATACACCGGGTGTACATAAAGTCAGGATCTATTTTTGTGAAGCACTTGGAAATTATATAGAATTCAATCATAAAATGATAAAGTGGTACATTTATTAAATAATTAAGAGTAGGATTCGACGTGACGCCCATCAGTATCCCTGCACAGCTTAAATCGTTCCGCAGCATTTCTAAACACATTCTGGAGCATTTGCGGGGTTGTGTTATCTGCAGCAGTTCGTATACGTGTACGTAAGTTTTCAAGACTCGTAATCTTCGTCTGATAGACGTGCGATTTGATAAAACCCCATGCAAAGAAATCTAAAGGGGTTAAATCTGGTGATCTCGCTGGCCAAGGTCTGTTGCTTCCGCGTCCGATCCAGCGATTTGGAAAACGTCCATTTAGATAATCCTGAACAATTTTGGCATAGTGACAGGGAGCACCATCATGGCGATAGACGACGGTACTAACAATCCTATCCCCGTCAAGTATTTTTCAACTTTTAAGTTTCTATGCTCTGACCTCATCAAAGTATTCCATATGATGTAAAACCACTGTGTACAAAGTTTTATTGAGATATTTTAATATTTAGAGGTCGCTCAACGGCTTCGAAGTATTGGATACGAGATTCTCAGAAAGTGTGAATATAAACAATTTCCAACTGTATTTAAACAATTTATTATGTTCCTACATTAGCAGGAAGTGCACAAGACATTGTCATAATGTTAAGATGAAGTATATTGACATCAGACAGTAGCGTAATTATTATGATTAATCATTATTTCCACTCAAGGTATGCTTTTGTTCCCATATATATATATATATATATGTATTGTGTATGTATGTACGTATGAGTGTGAATGTCTGTGTAAAATAGTTCGTTATTTTGTGTGTGCTTTCTTTAAAGGGTACGGACGGAGGAAATCAAGATTTTGGGTAACGAAGGAGAAAGTTTGGGAACCAATGATTTAAGGGTACACCTCATTTAACTAACTAATTTCTTTTACATAAAAAGCTCTTTTGAAATGAATGGCGCGTTAGTTTTTATTTTTCATTTTTATTTTAAAACCCTCACGAGATTTTATTTTAAAATAATTACCTATCTCTTTATCCTGTGAAAATAATAATAATAATATAATAATAATAATAATAATAATAAAGCGCGGCTTGTTATAATATTTTTCTTTTTCTTTTAGGGACGATCCAGTTGTTACACGAAGATGCGCCGCGAAACAAAGAATGTATGTTAATCAAAGAAACGATGTAAGTTTTTCTTTTTTCTTGTGTGTGTGTGTGTGTGTGTGTGTGTGTGTGTTCCAGGTAAGAATAAACCAAATATTTTCAACATTTTATTAAATAATAAAACTATGGGTAACATTTTAAGTATATTTATAAATTAATACATAATTTCGTTTATTGCATACACCACATTTTTTTACGTAATATTGGCTTCAATGTTTTTCACATATATACAAATAGGAGTATAGTTATTTTAGCTCCTGCCCTTATATTAATATAAAGGAACACCGCGTAGCCACCAAAATATGTAGTGATTCCCTTCTTTTTACTTCTTATTTGCCTTTTTAACTATTTGCTCTTTTTTTATTCAATTTCTCTTTATCTTTTATCATTTCTCTTTACACTCGTTTTCGCTGTACTTTATAAAAACGGATAGCACGTGACCGAGACGAGGCGTCTCGGTAATTTGAACCACACAAAGAGACAAAAATAGTGATTCCCTTCTTTTTACTTTTTATTTGCCTTTTTAACTATTTGCTCTTTTTTTATTCAATTTCTCCTTATGTTTTATCATTTCTCTTTACACTCGTTTTCGCTGTACTTTATAAAAACGGGTAGCAAGTGACCAAGACGAGGCATCTCGGTAATTTGAACCACACAAAGAGACAAAAATTAAAACAAATCATTGCATAATGAAGTGTTCGCTTTGTGTTGTTAGCGAACCTCTAGAAAAATAATCCTAACCGAATTAAACTGCAGTACATCGTGAAACAATTTTTTTAACATTTTCTATGCAAACGCGAGAACGAGGAAAAAAAATGTCATTTTTAATATCCAAAATAAAATAAACAAAAAACACTCCTTAACACAATAAAATCTAATTTCAGAATAAAAAAAAATTTAAACAGCCTAACCATACAAAATATCACTCGGAATTGTCCTGAAAATGAAAGAAAGAAAAAAATAGACAACAACAATCAGCCCACCTATAAAAATATAAAAATTAATGACTATATAAAAAAGTTAAAAGAAAACAAATTAATTTATCAAAAGAATTTACGAAAACAATTCCTGTATTTCAATTACACAAATTTTTATCTTTTTATAACAAATTTAGCTTCCTTTGAGGTCTCACACAATATATATATATATATATATATATACACGGCAAACAAAATAAACTTAAGCAGTCCGAATTTGAACCAGTATAAATTAGTGTCTTTAACGATTATTTTTCCACTTTAAACCTAAAACTAACTTAAAATTTTAAAGCGAATAAGCGAATCGTAAAATTAAAAGCGAATCTTAAAATGAAAAGCGAATTCTTAAAATTAAAAGCGAATTCTTAAAATTAAAAGCGAGTTCTTAAAATTATACACATATGACGGTCACGTGTCGCCTGCAAACCTTAAGCTATATACATCTATCGAAGAATAACCTTAAAAACTGTCTACCAAATACTGGAAAATTTTGTTACTCACTTATTTAATCCATTACAATGCTCTACTCTCTCTCTCTCTCTCTCTCTCTCTCTCTCTCTCTCTATATATATATATATATATATATATATTATATATAAAGGGTGTCAGGAAATGATTGCCCCCCCTGTACAGAAGAAACTGAAAGGAATAGAAAAAAACAGACAAAACCACGCGAAAGAGCGTTTAATTGTGAATAAAAAACACTTGTTTTAATATCGGGTGTTGCCCCCATTTGCAGCTCTGACGGCCATTAATCGACGGGGGTATGATCCCAGAAGTGTCTCAAAGAGATCGGTATCATGACTCATTTCTTCAAGGACTTCGTTGATCTTTGCAGTCATAATTTCTGTTGAATACCGATTCTGAATGGGTTGTTCCAGCATTAAGGACTCCACCCGATCCTTCATGATGGATCCGACATGTTCACAGACATTAAGATCGAGAGAATTGCCAGGCCATTCATTATTTCCGAAAAAATCAATGTTATTGTCCTCAAGCAGTTGTTGAGTCGCAAGTGCTTTCATACAGGGGGCTTTGTCGTGAAGAAAGGTTGCCTGTTCAACATCCAAAACACACTCGGGGTCTTTCAAAAACGGAATTACATGTTGGGCTAAAATTACATTTCGAAAATAATGCCCATCCCAACTGGTTCCTCTTCGTTTGATAACCCAGATGAGCTTCCGAATAGAGAACATAATGAAAACACCCTCACATGCTGGATTTTTTACTATTTCTCGATACTTCTGGTCGTCTGGGACTTCATCAGGAGTTGTTGCCCAAACCCGATCATTCTGAAAATTTGGTTTTCTGGAGACATAAACGAAGAATTCATCGCTGACAACCAAGTGAAGGAAATCGTCTTCCGTCCATTCCTCAAGATAATCACAAAACCATAGCCGATCTTCAATATTAAGATCACTCTTCCGTGGCTTAGCTATTTCATGCCAAGCACTCAAGCCTTGGCGAACTCGAAATTGATGCACAAGTTGCCGATTGACTATCTTACCACGACGGATAAGTATCTCTTTCGCTACCTCAGAGCAGCTCTTCTTTCGACGCCGTGATGCAGCAAGCACAATGTCTTTCGATTCTTGAGATAATTTCTCCGGTCTTCCTCCTCGAAATTCTGTTTCACAATCTTCAGGATTCTTATTCCAATTCCTTTTGACAAAGTCTTCTGATCTTTTTAATCTCTCAGCCACCCAGTGTCGAGTTATGAAAGTTGCACCAGCTTCCTTTGCTTCACGAAATGTGACAGCTCGAATGCGGTCAAGAACTCGCTTTTTCTCTGAATCGTTCCAAATAGACGATTCCATGGTTTCTGTGGGGAAAAAAATGGTAAGAAATAAATCACAGGAATAGAATATAATGGTTTTTATTCAGATTTTAACGCTCTTTCAAGTGGTCTCGCCGGTTTTTATCTATCTCTTCTAGTTTTTGCTCTACAGGGGGGGCAATCATTTCCTGACACCCCGTATATATATATATATATAATATATATATTTATTACATAGAAATGCGTTACAATATACGAACCAACCTTTGAATCCGTATTTAATTGCATGTAAATTTTATGACCACTAAAATAATTTAGTCATATAAGTGTGAATTTTATTTACTAATTATTATTATTATTATCATTATCACAATCATTTCCAATGCCGAAAACATAAACACAAAACAAGTTTTAAACACAAAGTAGGCAGGCAGGCTGTGTAAAAGTAATAAAAGTTGAAGAGGAAAGAAAAAAAGAAATGAGTCATCGGGCGGCAATTTTAAATGTGTGTCTCTCTCTCCGACCGAACGAAACGAAATCTAAAGAGAACGGATTGAAGAAGGGATCAACGTGAAAAAAAAGAAAAACGACTCTCGAATTAAATTTCTGACTCAACTGAGTCGCGACATAGTCCGACTTAATGAAAATAATTTTTTGAGTCGAAACGGTTTGAAAGAGAAGAGAGAAAAAAAAACGACTGAAAATTTTGACCGCGAAATTTGGAAGGGACGCTACGAAGATTTCGAAAGTGAGGCGCCATCTTAAATCATCGAATTTTGAAGGACAGGGAATCAGAATTTGCTTAATTTTATAAAGACTATAAAACGGGTAGCGAAACAGAATATCTACTAATTTTCTTCGTACGGAGAACGTGGGAAAATGCCTTTATTTGAATGTAATAGGGCCACCGCTTTCCACCAAATAATGTAGTAATTTTATTTCGTTTTACTTCTTATTTGCCGTTTTAACTATTTGCTCTTTCTTTATTCAATTTCTCTTTATTTTCTATCATTTCTCTTTACACTCGTTTTCGCTGTACTTTATAAAAACGGGTAGCACGTGACCGAGGCGAGGCGTCATGGTAATTTGAAGCATACAAAGAGACCGGGATAATTATACACTTAATTACACTTTACTGACCTTTTATTTATACCGAAACACTTTAGACAAACGGGGTAATGCGAGGGGGTAATTAACGTTGACAATATAGCCGGAGAGAAAGAAACGAAAGCATATTCTAAGTTTACAGAAACATCGTAATACACAAAAACACTTTATTAGCCCAACGGCCGTCCGATCACTGGGGCATTTCTGCCCAGCCTCTAGACCATTTCGGGGTGTTGCCAACTATCCTTTTATAACCAAACAATTATTTAACTTAATTACATTTCTTATTAAACATTATCTTTATTAAACAAACATTATTAAATTCTTATAAACAAAACATTTTAATTCGTAATTAGACATTGCTACAGGAGTGACAATAATTTCGTTTTAACACATTCTGTACAACAATATATATATATATATATTATATATATATATTATATATTTAATATATATATATATATATATGCAAAGTTAAGCGACATTGGGTCTAGGTATTAGTTGGATGGGAGACCATCCTCTGCGCCCAGATTATGTAGTGACCCGTGGTTCGGATCCCACTTAAAGCTAGCTCTAAGTCCCCTCCGTCATACGACCTTAGATGTTGCGAAGGAGGTTAAACAACCCCAATTAAAAAAAAAATATATATAGTGCCGTACGGATCACCAATTTGATGTGGCTAAGAAAGTACGCTTACTATAATTTATTAATTATATTGAAATGAATAATTATGGGACACCAGTTTAGAATTACAGCCAAAATAAAGAATATTTAATAAGGAGAGGGAAATTACAATGTTTTTTGTGTTTAATTAGGAAACTAAATTAATTATTTGTTCACAGCAATTAACAATTCTATAACGGTATTTATAGTGATTAACAATTCTTTAGGTAGGAAAATGAAATATGTAGCGGTGAACACAGAATAAGTAATTAAGCCAATAATAACTGAAATAATGAGAGTACGGTATGGTACAGTAAATAGATTAGGCCAGTAAAATGAAATGCATAAAAGAGCACATAAACAATCGGATACAAATATAGTAAGATAATTGAATACGGTAAATAATTGTACAGGCCTACCGCAGTCGTAATGAGAGAGTTAGTTTGCCGGTTGTTTGCGTACACTTTTCGGTATAGCCTATTCGCGAGGCTGACCTTACACTATGTAGGCTACGCGGGAATTGCTTAACACGAAGGTAAAGTTAGGGTTGTGGCTTGTAGCCTATAGAAGGTTACGGACCTGGGCTTCGAAAGATTGCTTCTGCAGGCGGACTGGTCTTACCGGCGAGAGAGTGAGGGTTGAGGGAGAGCAGGTGGCCTAAAGAGTGGTGTTACTGACGAAGGCGTTGAGAGAGAGACGTAACGACTTAAACGAGAAGATGGCAAGTGAGAGTGATTTGAGAAAGAACCTGCACTTTTATAGGCCTTGGTGACGTCCTTTGGTTGGCATTTCTGGAAATACTACAAAATCCGTTTCCTCCGTAGGCCTATTTCATGTCCACGTGTATAGCTTTTGTTTTGATTCGTGATGTTTGAGAACGGCGAGGAAAGGAATTTCCGGTTGGTCTCTGTCTGTCTGTCTCTCTGTCTCTCTCTCTCTCTCTCTCTCTCTCTCTCTCTCTCTCTCTCTCTCTCTCTATATATATATATATATATATATATATATACAGTATACAAAACCAATTTTAATTAATTACAGATTTAATAGCCATTACATTTTAAATAAGTTACAGAACATAATTCCCGTCCTTAAGAGTTACACAAATTACTATTATTGGATACATTTTATAAATTTTTTCAATATATTACTGAAAGCTATACTGTGTACGGTGCATATTTGTTAAAATTTAAAATAATTAGTTGCTGAAGTTACAATTATATATATATATATATATATATATATATATATACATAAAAATTCACACAACACATCGAGTGACTACAAACGGGAATCGGCTTTTTATCTGCCTACACACAAATTTATCATTGCCCGCAGAGTTACACGAGTCGAATAATTGCAGAAATTCCGTAAATTTCCCTCCACGAGTTATATGCATGAGAAATCACAAGCAGTATTGACCACAGACATTGCTGTGCAAAGTCTGGAAAGGCTAAGGGTTCCACACTATTTGTGGAATTTGTAACTGTCGGAGAAATTTTACAATGATAGCATCATTCTATGGATGTCCGCCCAGTGAATTAAAGCAGTACACTCCCTATTTTTAAAATAAACGACTATCCAGTGGGTCCCTTCACTGCTAACATCTGTATTCACAATAAGTGCGCCGCTGTCTCTCCTGATTGGAAGTTTCAACATTTCATTTTTCGCAAACACGCCAATAAATTTGGAGCGTGTGAATCCGTCACTCTTCATCACTCTCTAGAGCAGTGGTTCCCAACCTTTATTAAACCAACGCCCCCTTATGTCTATCAGTATTTGCTGGTGCCCCCCCTCATAAAGACAATAATATAATAGGATAAGTGATACGTAATTTATTAATAGAAAGTAACAATCTTACAGTTCTCTTAAAATTTAAGTACATACATTTTGTAATGGGGAGCGGTGGCGCCCACGTTGGGAACCACTGCTCTAGAGTGTAACCGGATACATTTTTAAAAGTCCGTCACTACACCCGTAAACCTGTCAACTTCGATTAGAGCTTGCTAATAGGTTCGACTAGAGGCTTGTCGAACTCTAATGTAATACTGTAATCTGACTGAGATATTTCCGCTCTGCTGGGGACTTATGTGTGTGGTTATGCTCCCACAGAAATCTATGTAAAAACTGCCTGTACATTGGCAACAACCAATTTAAAACTAAATAATTATCAATTTAAAACTAATTAATTATCAATTAAAAACTAAAGATAGAATCTCTCGATCCAGGGGATCAAGTCATAATAGACTACTATCCACAAATATGTTACACTCTATATCTATTTATAACCGACATGCAAATATATCAAATCCAAAGAATCCAGTCAATTTCATTACGGTATCCATCACTACCAGTACCTTGCCAACCAAAAATAAGTCACGGTCCATATCAATTGCGGACCAAGTCACAATTTACAACCATATACATTTCCATATATACACTTAGGAGGAAAAGTGTAGGTGTGGCTGTAAAGCCTGTACAGTAATGTAGAAATGTGTGTGCACCCATTTTGGGTCTCCCATTTAAAGGTGTTTGTGGGGCAAGTGAAGATCATGAGTTTTTCAATACCTCACAGTACTATGGGGGGCACCGCTCGGCAGAGGAATCTCTTTAAATGAGGTGTGTAAGGACAGAGAGTATCCCCTAACCCAAGATGCTGCCTATATCCCACAACACTTGTGTTGAGCTGTGGGATCTATCACCACAAGGCCTTAAACTATACCCAATCTAGCAACATATGCGTCTAATCGATTTTTAAACATGTTTATAGACGTGCTACTAATTACTTCTACCGGCAAACTATTCCAGCTATTTACTATTCTATGCGTAAAAAAGTTTTTGGCAACTGTTGTCTCGAACCTTCTACTTGTCAACTTACACCCGTTATTTCTAGTCCTATTATATTGAGCTATT
This sequence comes from Bathynomus jamesi, assembly GCA_023014485.1. NCBI lineage: Eukaryota > Metazoa > Arthropoda > Malacostraca > Isopoda > Cirolanidae > Bathynomus > Bathynomus jamesi. The sequence continues at coordinate 297,068 of JAJOZX010000471.1, read as the reverse complement.
TCGAAAAAGCTATCTCTATCTATTATCGAACCCATTCATAATTTTAAACACCTGGATTAGATCACCCCTTAGCCTCCGAGTCTCGAGTGTAGTCAATTTTAACTCCTTAAGCCTATCATCGTACGACTTTGACCTAAGCGACGGAATCATCTTAGTTGCTCGTCTTTGAACTCTTTCGATTTTGTCTATATCTTTGCGCATATGCGATTCCAAAATTGGACCGCGTACTCCAAATGGGGTCTAACTAATGATTTAGAAAGAGGAACTATAATATCGCGCGATTTGTACTCAAAATTCCGAGCTATAAACCTAACACTTTGTTCGCTTTATTGACCGCTGCTGTACGTTGTTTCGCTACTTTTAAATCACCAGTGACTATATCTCCTAAATCTTTTCCCTGCTCTACGCTTGTTAACTCTTTCCCTGACATACTATACGCAAAATTACCGTTACGCGAACCTATATGCAAAATTTTGCACTTATCGACGTTAAATCTCATTTGCCATGTGACTGACCAATCAACGATTTTATTCAGATCTTCCTGGATTTTTACCTCTATCTTCGTCATTAATCGCCCTACCACCCAGCTTCGTGTCATCGGCAAACTTTGAAACTGTACTGACTAGGCCGATATCTAAATCGTTAATATATATAAGAAAAAGCAAGGTGCCCAATACAAAACCCTGAGGAACGCCACTCGCTACATTAGCCCAACACGACTCCGCTCCATCAACGACCACCCTCTGTTTCCTACCTCGCAACCACTCTTCTATCCAATTTATTACTACACCCCTGATTCCATGAGCCTTAGTTTTTTCAGAGTCTTTTGTGCGGCACGGTGTCAAACGCTTTTTGAAAATCTAAATACACTACATCAACCGCCCGATGTCTATCGTAAACGTCAACCACGCTTTGGAAAAATTCTGAAAGATTAATTAAGCAAGATTTGTTTCGCCTAAAACCGTGCTGCGTATTTCTAGTTTATGCAATTCTAAGTGTTCGACTATACGATCCCTAATTATTGATTCCAGTAGCTTACCTACAACAGACGTTAAACTGTGTATTTTTGTGTATTAGGTACAGAGTGTAGTAGTTGATGATATGTCCAAATGGGGAAAAGGGATTTATCGTGGAAGTCATACTACATGCGCATACGTATATATACGTGTACATTGAACATGAGTATTGAGTATGTGGATTATGATTATGTCCGTATATATTTATATATACACTTTAAGGAACAGATTAGCTTTGGTTAAATAATAAATGCATGAGCAAAATTTATATAGAGTAAGCAAAAATTATTAAGATTAAATAGCATAATTAGCACTTACACGCAATGAAATAGTTTTGATATCCAATTATTTTAGCATAATGTTTGTATATATAGTATATATTAGTGATGGATCGAATAACCGCAACCGCAACTGCAACCGCACTACAACCGCACAAAAATTCACAACCGCAACCGTAACCGCAACCGCCGTTCCATAAGTGCGGTTGCGTTGTAAAAGCTTAGTTAATTTTAATTTTAGGTTAATTAGAAATATTTCTTTTTTTAAAAAGAAAATGATGGGTCTCCTTATGCGTGGAGCGGGAACGTTGTACGATGAGAGGCGTTGCCGCTTGAAAGGTGAAAATGCAGCAAAAATATTATTCTTGAAATTCACACTGCCTGTCATTAAGTTTGACATCAGTTTTTCAAATGAATAATAATCCATAACTTTCCAATGGGTGGAGGCTGTGGAAAGTGGTAGGTGGGATGAACAGTGCGATGGGTCCTCGTCCCTCATCCTGGCAACACACTTAGTGCAAAATATGGTTTTAATTAATTTGACCTATTCTTTCATAATAGCTATATAAGTTTAGAATATACTTCATTTAAATAGTATTTATTTAGTAAATACCTTATGTTGAACACAAGTTTTGCAACACACAAATAGTGGTAGCGGTGTATTGCAAAACTTGTGTTCAACATAAGGTATTTACTAAATAAATACTATTTAGTATATATTATGTACCAAGTGTGGCTAAATCGCACTACAGTGGCTAAATCCAGTTAATAATTACGCATTTTTCCTAGTATATGATAACCGCAACCGCAACCGCGGTTGGAAAAAATTCGACAACCGCAAACACAACCGCAACCGCGGTTGTGAAAAACCGACCACTCGATCCATCACTAGTATATATAGTGTGCATGCATGTGTGTGTGTGTGTGTAAGGATTCGGGAGGTTTCGAATTAACAAAGTTATATAATAATTTAAATTGAGAGTAGGGTTATAGAATCTTTTAAGTTTAAGTCAATTATTATTATTGTTATTATTATTATTGTTATTATTATAAAGTCCCCTAAATTCAAGGTAGTATTTAAGTATTTAATTAAATCAGTTTCACGTATTAAGGTAATGAAAAAAAACGCACTTAGAAGAACTTACAATTAATGAAAGTAAATCTAGCGGTATTAAAATTGAATTTCGACACAATTAAATTCGACTAGTAACATTTATAGCCATATAGTCAAATTGACTATAATTTTCGTTTGATACCTTACAAATGGTACAATAATACAACTTAACGACAATTACTCAATTAATTGAACAAAGAAGTGAAAAATACAAATTAAAAATAGAAATCAATTATGCATTTTAATGAACTAAACATATAATGTACTTAAAAATAAAAGTAAATCGAGCCATAGATGAATTTCGGCCAAGAATAAAAAAAAAAGTTATTGAAATGGAAGGAAAGCATTTCGAACAATTTTTTTTTTAATAATTTCAGGTAAATTTTACATTAAAACTTATTTTTATATAAAAAAAAAATATTAAAAAGGTTTAATAATTTTTGCATGTTAAGTAGAAAAATTATACTCTCGTTAAATGTTGATAGAATTTGAATTATTTGATATTTTAGTCTGAAAACTTGTTTGCATATAGATAAATACATGTTTTATTTTGTAGAAGTTTTATTAAAATTAAATGACAAAAAAAAGTAAACACAACTTAAATTTAGGGTATGTGCGGTCATACAGGTAAATTTCCCGACCGTACAGAGCAGGATAAATTAGGTACATGATCGATTAATTATTACACTATTACTTCATCATATAATCATAATAATTATAAAAATCGTTATAAACAATTGTAAAAACGGTTTTGGTTGCAAATAATAAAATATGTCATTTTACCTATATATTTATATATGCAATTACTAGATGCAAAAATGAGAAAAATCGGTCAATTTCCTTCTTACAACAAAAAAAAAAAGGTTGAACTAAAGACAAACCGGTCAATTCAGGTTGAATTTAATTTTCTCTTATACAACAAAAAAAAAGGTTGAATTAAATTCTCTTAAATTACATTCCCTTAAATTAAATTCTCTTAAATTAAATTCTCTTAACACAAAAAAGTTGAATTCAATTGACTGTATTGAAATGACTTGGGACTTGAAAACTGACTTGGAACTTCAAAACTGACTTGGGACTTCAAAACTGACTTGGGACTTAAAAACTGGTACTTGAAACTAACTTCAAAACTGGGACTTGAAACTAACTTCTAAACTGGGACTTGAAACTAACTTCAAAACTGGGACTTGAAACTAACTTCTAAACTGGGACTTGAAACTAACTTCAAAACTGACTTCAAAACTGATTCAAAACTGACTTCAAAACTGACTGACTGACTGACTTGAATCTGACAGACTTGAATCTGACTGAGACTTGAATCTGACTGAGACTTGAAATTGACTGAGACTTGAAATTGAAACTGACTTGTAACTGACTTGCAACTGAAACTTCTGACTTGAACTCTACCAAGTATCTTGATACTGAACTGACTGAAATTGACTGCAATTGAACTCTATCAAGTGGAGTCTATTATTCTCTGGGTTTGGTTGTCCCTCTTGGAAGCAACCAACTAACTGAAACTAACTGAAATGGACTGCACTGAACTGCTATCAGTGGAGTCAACTGAAACTGACTTGCACTTGAACTGCTATCAAGTGGAAACTATTAATCTCTGGGGTTTGGTTGTCCCTCTTGGATACAACCAACTGAAACTGTCTGAAAACTGATTTGCAACTTATTTGCAACTAAAACTGACTCGAAACTACTTCAAGTATCTATAAATCTCTGGGGTTTGGTTGTCCCTCTTGGATACAACCAACTGAAATTGAAAACTGAAACTGGAACTTGAAACTGCTTCAAGTATCTCTATAACTTTATAAACTATAAACTCTCTATAAACTCTCTCTTTCTTAATTTGCAAGTCAATTCAATTCAATAATATGAAAAAAATTGTAAACAAAAATACGAAATGTAAACACATTTCACTCGAATGTACGCGAAGGTACAGTAATATTATGTTTGGCACATAAAATAAAGTTATTCTATACTAACTATAATAGTGAAAATAACTCTGTGACATTTAACTTCTGTAACATTTAACTTCTGTGACAATTAACTTCTGTGATAATCAATTTTGAACCTTAAACAATTGAGACTGAACAGGTGAAAGTGAATACGAGGTGTGATCAAAAAGTTCGGTAAATAGTCCCGCAACTAATGAACGCGTGCCACTAGGTGTTGTCAGTGTGTGTGTATGGTTATTGGGTTTAGTTTGAGGTTTGGTACCACTCGCCGATTTTTCTCTTTGCGTGTTTGATAATTTCGTTCGTAATATTGCCTTTGGTGGCGCTGAGAGACACTGAGTCGCATTATGTCGGTATGGCGGGGACCCGCGAACGTAAACACCTCCAAGTCGCGGTTAGCTCCATGCCACGATCACGGGTAAGTGCATGATGGTGACAATTAGTAGGTCATGTTAACTCAATTGATGACAGTGAATCACGGTTAACTGCATGAATAAAATGTGTATGTGTACCACGATGCGTTTCCGCGTCTCGGTCTCTCTTCACACGAAGATCGAAGCTGGTTGTCCCTGCCTCTAGGATTGGCTTGGTGAAGGAGTGAGCCGTTCTCTTGCGCTCTCCGCCACACATGACCGCTTGGTGGAGGAGCGACTTGCTCTCTCGCGCTCTCCACCGCACATGACCGCTTGGTGGAGGAGCGAGTTGCTCTCTTGCGCTCTCCACCGCACATAGTCATGTACACCCGGCTCATTTGGCCTAATATGCAGTCTAATTTCTTCATTTCTACCATATCTCAAGAGTTGAAATTTCTCGGTGTTAGATATCCTATTGCTGTCTTCTGTTGTCCCCCTCTGTTGTCCTCTCTTCACACCGGGTCAAGCAGGTGGTCCCGCCTCTAGGCCCGGTTTGGTGGAGGAGCAAGTTGCTCTCTTGCGCTCTCCGCCACACATGACCACTTGGTGGAGGATCTACTTGCTCTCTCGCGCTCTCCACCGCACATAGTCATGTACACCTGGCTCATCTGGACTAATATGCAGTCTAATTTCTTCATTTCTACCATATCTCAAGAGTTGAAATTTGTCGGTGTTAAATACCCTATTGCTGTCTTCTGTTGTCCCCCTCTGCTGTCCTCTCTTCACACCGGGGGTCAAGCAGGTGGTCCCGCCTCTAGGCCCGGTTTGATGGAAGAGCGAGTTGCTCTCTTGCGCTCTCTGACACACATGACCGCTTGGTGTAGGATCTAGTTGCCCTCTCGCGCTCTCTACCGCACATAGTCATGTACGCCAGGATCATCTGGCCTAATATGCAGTCTAATTTGCCGTTTTTGTTAAATGATTAAATAGTTTATTTAACCTGTATAAATTTCGTTCATAATCACACTATTTTCGTTAATAAAACTGCATTTAGCCCGTTGTTGTTTTCTTATCAAAATTGTTCGCATATATTAACAGCAGTTATAGAACTTGCCATAAAACATCATGTATTGAATGTCTTTTACTATAAGATTGTCTTGTCGAGTTTTATTTAATTTGAAAACATGAGCTATTAAAGTTATTTTTAGATTTGTAAGACAAACCATGTCTTCCGTTTATATCGACTAAACTATAGGTCTAGGGTGGGTTGAAATGCATGACAGCCGTTATATATATATATGTGTGAAAATTAATAATTCCTGTATGATCTTATATTCAATTATTAATTTTTACATAGGAAGCTATTTGTTGTTCAATTCATACGCACATGTACGTACGTCCACATGTATTCATTTCATTTCCTTTTCTTTAAAATTAATTGATTTCTCGCAATCTCATAAATATTTAGGCGAGTGTTCGAATTCTGCTAACCATCGCGGAAATAACTTCTGAAATAAAAATAAATCTCTCGCTCTAATACCAATTTATAAAACAATTATCACGTGTTATATATATATATACATATACTGTTATTGATGATAAAAATTTATAATGTAATTAATCTACTTAAGCAATAGCAATTTAATATAATGTAATTAATGTACTTAATAATGTAATTAATGACAGAGAAAATATACCTCAATGGAATTGTAATTAACGATCATAAGTGAATATGAATTAATTGGTGATTGTAATCCTAATTGTAATAAACCAAAAGTACACCGTACTTGAATTGTACTAGATGTCCGACACGACGTTGTGTCGCCATGTAGGAATGTACAGTCAGCGATATTGTTATTTTTTGTTCGTTGGAATAAATTTTGGTTTCTTCCTGGTTGCCAAATAATTGGTGACTTATTCTTTTCAAAATTTTTAATCATTTTTTAGATTAGATGCATTCCCTCTTCGTTATAGAAGATGCAGTCTAGTCTTGCCTTAGCCTTTTAATTTTTGCCCATATGCATAGCTTAATATAAGAATACATGATTCAATTTCCGTTCTAATTAACTCGGCGGATCAGGAAAAACAACTGGTCTAAAAATATGCGGTTTAAGCTAAAAACATGACTTCCTCTTCCTATATCCTGTTTACCTGTTAGCCATTGTCATTACAAAAAAATTTACTTTATTTTCAAACATTGTGGAAAAATAATGCAGCCTCTTCAACCTTTAATAATGATGATGTTAGTAAAATCGGGGTATATACTGTAAACCCAAATAAATTCTTCCATGTTCATTCAGAAGCTAATTCAGAGGCTGAGCACTACCTGTACATTTTAGCAGTAAATGACAGTAAGAAATAGTCTTTATCTTCTCCTTCGAGCCTTGCTCTCTTCAGAAGAACTTAGTCATTAAACTACTCGGATAAGTTACAAGAAGAATCCGGGAATCTTCAGAGAACCTAGTAAGCCTCTCTGAATCCTCCGAGCCACTATAGAAGAACTCGGAGAGTAATACAGAAGAAAACCACTGCAAATAACAAATCCGTTGCTGCCACCTAACCAGAACCCCCGTCAACTTCGAACAACCAAGGCCATAGACGGAGGGGTTAACATTTGTGTGTGCAAAAGTGTGGGACTGATTTTAATCATAGCTAATAAATGAACTAGTGGACGAAGTTCTGTAAGATAATGTTTAAAGTAATTAATGCTTCATAACTGTTAATTGGCGTATGTTATTGGGGAAAATAAAGAAATATGAAAAGTAAATCATTGAATGTGTGTAATGATGGATGGTCTATAGCCATAATGAATATTCTAAATGTTATATTTGTTTGGGAAAGCGGGCTCTTCTCCATATACATTATGTAGGTGTAGCTAATTCATATTTACAGTTTTAATCAATTTCGTGAACCATTTGCACGGACTTGCAGTTGAGTGCGGTTGCATTCGCCCGAGAGCATCGCTTTTCCATTAAACATATGCAAATTAAATTAAAAAGCTCAGTATGGTACCTAATCTTGTAGCTTATCTCGGTGTATATATATATATATATATATATATATATATATATATATATATATACTACCTTCTACCGAATACTGTGGAAAATATTTTAGTGGTTTGCAATAATTCGAATCAATCTTCGCAAAACGATCAAATAAAAGAACTGTATCACTGCATAGCGCCTTCTGGTAACTAAGCTTGTACCGATGTACAAATAGCCGAATTACTCCATGCAATCTGGAAAATCTGTTTGCGCTCTAATCAATGAATGACCGCCCGATTGAGCATGTGAAGCTTTATGATATCTACGTCCGAAACAATAAAATTCCAGCGAAAGAAGTTTATTAGTTATTATAGCCCTCTGATATCTTTCAACCACAAAATCTGATTGTTACAACAGACTTTTAACCGTAAGACGCATTAAATACATTTCGTCAATAAAAATGAATGAACGAAAATTATGAACCCATGAAATTATTAAAAATTAATTTTATTAGCTACTCCTTAATTGATAGCTTCAGAGACGGGTACTTCGTAAAGAAAATGTTAAATAGAGAAGCCTGACTAGCAGCTAAAACAAATCTCGATTTCAGCGCTGATAAAATATAAAATGCTTATGTGCCTGTTTCTGGCGATGTGATTTATTAATTGAGTAACACAGTATGCAATCGGCTAAATATTAGAATGACGTAACGAGGTTTTATTTAGTTTTTGGTTGTAAACGTCAACTAGTTATATCAGCTGAGCGTCTTTTAAGCAGACCAACGAATGGGATAAAAATATGTGTTTACCAATCAAATTTGAACCTTAAACAAGAGAGTCTGAACATTTGAAAAGGTGTGTGTGTGTGTGTGTTTTGTGTGTGTGTGTGTGTGTGTGTGTCATAGATGCATATTTTAATTGAAAGCGTGGATTGCTAAGAAGTTATTTTTTAGATTTATAAGGCAGGTCGTTTCTTCCGTTTGTAGTGTTGCTAATAGGGTGAAAAATAAATATTAATCTCATAAAATATTTATATTGTTCATTGTGATTTAAAATCAAAGAACGAATGCAAGGAGAAGCAGAGCGAGGCATCGTGGGTATTTCCCCCCGTGAAGGTTTACATCCCAAACCTGGGGTATTAAACCCCCCACTGTATATCTTCGAATACCAGAAAATGAAGGGTTTTAATGCCAATGAAAGATATATTCGGAATTCGGCTTCAACAGTAAGATTTAATATGATAGGGGCACATCTCTAGACATGGTTTGATGGATGAGCGAGTTGCTTTCCACCAGGGATCGAGAGCCGGTGATGGCACGCACCGTGTAAACTGTTCTTCCTTTTAAACGTTGGCGGGAGTTGCTCCTGTTTATATAATTGATGTGTGTGTGTGTGTGTGTGTGTGTGTGTGTGTGTGCGTGTGTGTGTGTGTGTGTGTGTGCTTTTTGTACTAATTAGTAATCTCTGTAGTAAATGATAAATATTATTTTCACAAGATGTCTACGTCGTTCTCGGTAAAACGTATTTTTCCGCTCTCAAAAATATGTCGACAGAGCCTGGAAGATATTTTAAGTTAATTACCAATAAATTGGCTGACGAACCTCCTAGTTGTAGTTTTTATGGCATGTGTATAAATGAAAAATGCTCTGTGTATCAAGTTCGTTAAGACCTACTACCCATTTACCGTGGTAGTAGCGGCTCGCCTGTACAACCTCGTTTGTCGGGAAAGGAAGGGTTTTCGTGATATTGGAAGATATATTCGGAACAAATCGCGTATGCTTGAGAGAAACGCTAACTATGGTTTATGGTGCCTTGAAACATAAAAGTGGAAGATAATTAATTATCTATTCTATCGCTCTGTAAAATTTGAGCGATAGAATAGATAAATTAAAAAAAAAACAAAGTGTGATGTAGTTTCAATAAACACTATCTCGAGCGAAGTGAAATAAGATTGACCCGACGTTGTGTAGTATAATTTAAAATCCGTACCTTATCTCGAATCTTGAAAATCAGAGAAACGTCAATAAAGAAATAAACATGTGTGTGTGTATATATATATATATATATATATATATATATATATTATATGAGAAAAGTTCAAAATGGAAGGGCTTTATAGCCCCGTAATTACATTTTTTGTTGTTGTTGTAGAAAGACAAGAAAAACTATGATTACAGAGACATAATTGGTGCAATTCGCGTATGTTTGAGATATACACGTATTTATAAAGTACAGCGAAGCGAGTGTAAAGAGAATGATGAAGGATAAAGAGAAATGGAATAAAGAAAGAGAAAATAGTAAAAAAAAGCAACATAAGAGAGGTTAAAAGGTCTTAATTACTACATTTTGGCGGCAGCCGGTGTTCGTTTATATAAATATAAGGGCTTTCCCACGTTGCCTTATATTTCGGTCAAAACTGTTGCTACCCATATTATAGCATTAATAAATATTCCGGTTCGATTATTTAAATAGCAAGCTGCATTGTGTTATCCCATTTGCAAGCAAATTTCGATTCTCATTCCTTGTCAAATCATTGTACCTGTTTTTCAAGATTGCGCCCATCATTTTCAAAATTTCTTCTCATAGCGAACATTTTCGTAATTTTCGCGGTCAAAAAATGTTTTCTCTCTTCTGAGTTGTCTTCTCGAAGCCGTAATAATGTCGAGTCAAAATTAGAGTCGGAATTCGAGAGTTGTTTGTTTCCTTTTCGCGTTGATTTTATACGGCAAGGTTTAAAATGTTTGAGTGTATGGTGACTCATTTTTAGGTAATAAAAATGTGTATATATATATATATATATATATATATATATATATATATATATATATATATAGTAGAGCATTGTAAGAGATTCAATAAAGAAGTAGCAAATTTTCCAGAATCTATTCGAGTTTTTAAGATTATTTTTAACTGGATGTAAATAATGGATTTACAGGCATCGCTTTGTAGTTTTAGTTCGTTTTATAATTTTAAGTTAATTTAAAGGTTTAAAGTCGAAAAATATTCGTTAAAGACACTAATTTATACTGGGTCAAATTCAAACTGTTTAAGTTTATTATGCTTGCCATATATAAATTGTGTGAGACTTCAAACTAAGCAAAATTTGTTTAATCGAAATAGAGAAATTGTTTTCGTAAATTCTTTTGATAAATTAATGTTTTTTTTACTTTATATATATATATATATATAATATATATATATATACACATATATTGTCGTAACCATGCAATTGGCATGCAGAAATCTTTGGTAAAATTAAAAGTAGAAATGTTAGTTTTGAGATTTTAATTTTGTTCTCTAAAAGCCAAGCGTTTTGGGTTATGAATATTCATAAAGATAAGTTAAAGATGTTTCCGATGGTAGAACGGTCGTTCTATTTAAGTTGTTGTTCTCAGGGGAAGAGGAAACTCAAACCGCTTGGCCGCGGAGATTTACAACTAAAGGGTCCAGATGTACAAATGGTTAGTTTCTCTTTCGCATGATGGTGCGACTTTTGTAAGGCAGATTCGAAGACGCTTGATAAAATTGAACCACGACGTGAGTCATAAAATTGGGACTTCGAATCTGTGAACTTTATTTAAATGCATTTTTGGGAAGAAGGAGGGGTCTATACTCGGAAGTCATAGACGGGTCAAATCAGGGGTCCCAGGAACCTGGGAAACGTAGTAAAGACGCCTTCTTTCCCTCTTGTATGGGTAATAACCTTCTGGGGGACGGCCTTGGGAGAAACAAATGGTATGATAGGTTTTCAAAATACTGGAAGGCGTGTTCCTTAAGAATTGTAAGGTAAATTTAAAATTATTAAGTCAGTTGGTAGTCGTCCTCCTTGAAATTAACTGTGGCTAAATAAACCCTATTAGACTTGTGGTGTAAGAAAATTTAGAATTGAAAGTATAACTGTCTCAGGAATAAAATTAAGAACTTGTATTGCATTTCATTCGTTTACGCGGGAACTTGTGCATAAGAATTTTATTGTTAGCGACCTTAACCGAGAACTTGGTTGGATCTTAATTAATGTTAGCCAACAGACCAAGAATTTTGTGAACTTTCCATTAATTTAATTTGGTTCAAATTAAATGCTAAACGGGGTACGTCTGTGCCCTAGTTTACTGAACCCGTCAATTTGGGTTCGGAAGGAAGTCCCGTTATTTGGTAGATTGTCGTTTTGGTTTTGTGCGGGCCGTAAATCTGTGGTCCGTACGCAGCACAATTGAGAGTAATTTGTCACCTGCAGTCGTAAGTAGAATAATTCTTCAATTCTCTTGGTCGATTTTGACCACTTCATTTCTCGTTATTTGTTTTGTTGCACTAAAATATAAAGCCCCTCTATATAAATACCTTAAATTCAGATAACTGTGAACGTTTTTCTTTGGATTCATAAGTGGATTGTATTGTACAGAAAATTGGTAAATTTAATTGATTTAAATTCAGATCACTGTGAACTTTGTCTATGAATTTATAATTGGATTGTATTGTATAAAAAATTGGTAAATTTACTTCAGAATAAATTTCCTAAATTCATGTACTGTTTCGAGTGACATTTACTGAACTTTATAAGAGGGCGTGTGTTGTTTTAGATACCTTGCAATAGGCCTCTCTTGTAAGCTGAGGGTCAATTACACTGCCCAACAAAAAACAGAATGTTTGCTGGTGATTTAATTCTAAGACCTGTTTCTGGATAAAATTGATGTGCTGATTTCAAAAATCACCTTAGGTGTTGTCTATCACATCAGGTTTTCGTGCAATGTGCAATGCAATATGCCTATTTTGGGTGATCCATGAAGGGCACTAATCAAAATTGATGATTTTTGAGACCTGTTAACAGCTGTTTTGCTGTTAAAATTTTATCTGTGGAATACGCAAATTTGTGCATTAAATCTAAAGGTCATGTACAACATATTAAAATCTTGGGTATCTGTGATTTCCCCATGATCATGGATTCATTTTTTGCTTATTTAAACACTTTTAATCACTTTATGTGTCAATATTACCATTGTATATTAAAATTCACTCCCTGCACAATTGTTTACTTTTCCATGCTGATTCTGAGTATGTAAAAACTTATTTTTTAAAAAGAAAAAAAATTGGGCATAACCCTGCCAAAATGTGATATCTCCGTATTAGATTGCTCGAAAACCTGACGTGATAGGCAAAAACTAAGGTGATTTTGAAATCAGCACACCAAAGTTACCTAAAAACAGGTGTTACAATTAAATCAGCAAAATTGGTGTTGGGCAGTGTTATCATTCAAAGATTGAATTCAAAGTAGGCTTTCAGTAAGCCGAGGGGAACTTACGCCTATCAATTTAAAGGGCCATCCGTCTGGATAGGCCGAGTCATCCTGAACGAAAATAAGAAATAATTTGAAATAGAATTAAAGGGTAGCGCCCAACTTAAAGGGTGTCACAGAAGTGGAATCCTATTGCAAGGTATTGTAGCAAGAGTGTAACTTTTTGTTAAAATAAATTTGCGTAACAGTAAAGCACTAACGTAAAATATTGGGAACAGTAATTCGTTAAAATAATTGTGAACAGTGAAAAGTGTCGCTAACATTGGGAACGGTTTTAAAATAAAGATAAATAAACAAATCAACTTCGCGATGTCGGTAAAGAGCGTGGAAATAACGAATGAAGAAGAAAGCGTAATTAACATTAGTGATACCGAACCAACGAACTTAAACGAAATAAGTACAGAAAGTTTGGAAAATTTAAAAAGGATAAATTTTGCCAACATTATTCGGTTATTAAAGGAATGCAAGGAATTAGACAAAGAAATAAATCGAAGAGGGTCGAAACTGGAAGACCTTGTAATGACTACTCCGCGGTTGGAGTATTGGGACAACCGAAGGTAGGGGGTTCGTCACAGAAGAAACTCTCTAGTTCCTCCCGTTACAGAAAAAGAACTTTCGACGCAGGAAAGGGTTGGGTGGAGACCAGAGAACCCAGAAGACATCCCAAAGAACCCTTGCAGAAGTGCACACACCACAAGATACGAGAAGCACCACACCGACGAAGGCCTGCAGAAGTACAGACAAGCCGTCGTACAGGGATTACCGAGTACTAGCTTACCTTTGCAACGTGAACAGGCAGTAAGGGGTCCTGAGCAAACGACGTTTGGACACACATTGGACAGAAGTTCGCCGACGTTTATAGGCGAACGGGCACAGGAGAACCCAGGAACCAGCCCAAATGCCGTCAGGAAGGAACAAGGTGAGACACTCATCCCAATTGCCACAAGAATATTAAGTGCAGGTAATGCCTTGGTTCAGGTTAATCCGATAAGGAGACATATTAAAGATGGCATACTTGAGGACGCGTTGAAGACCAATTTGCCGGAGTATGCTTGTAATTGCATCAAAGGAACAGCCCGTCGGGAATATTGGATGAAATCAATCAAGTTTTCGGTAAACAAACCAAGCTTAGGACTAAGAGATGAAGATGTCCTAAGAGAAGAAACGCCACAAAACAGAAGCCGAAGACTGCAGAAACTGTAAAACCCTCCCACATCCTGGGACTACAACTCACAACATCCAGAAGAAAGAACAGCCACGAAGGAGGACAACATCAAGGATGTGGAGGTGAACGACGGAGACAAGTCCATCAAGAGAGGAGAGCCAAGAAGGAAGAGCTGTGACACTGGTCACAGGAGGAATAACACAACTCAAGAATGTGACTACAACCCCATGAGAAACCAGAAGAGAAAACAAACCAAGTCAAATGAAGACAGCGACTCCAAAGAGGAAACAATGGAAGAAAGTGGCCGGAGCCAGTGCAAGATTTGTCAGCAAATGCGAAATTGGGAAGAGGCGTGCCTTCGAGCAAACCTTCAGCGGGACTGGAAGGAGAAGCCTCCCGAATAGCTTCAGAGGAAGTAGCGGCGAGTCCGTCGGCTAGGACTGATCACCCTACCAGTATTCGTCGCTCAACAAGCTTCCACCGCGCGGGACGATGGTGGAGCTTCTGTCACATCGACATAAGCTAGGCACAAGAACATCGGGAGCCTTCTTTGGACAGTTGCCAACTTCTCAGTACACAGTTGCACCGGCCCCGCCCATTCATGTAAGAGGAGTAGAAGTAAGTTTGACTATGGGAAGGAGGGGTTGAAGAATTCTTTTGTGTCTGTATAATTCCAGAGGCTCAGCAAGACTTGACTATAGGCGTGTTGTTTCGGAGGATATGAAGACGAAACAAAGGTAACTTTGAAGAGAAAAGATTCGTCACTCTGAACGAAGAGGTAACCAGACCAGGAATGGGAGCAGACAGAATAAAGAAGCCAGTAGGATTCTGACAAGGAGGGTCAGAATGAAACCCGGGGACGCGGTTCCCGTGGACGTCTATTCTCCGCTGCATGAGATATGCGGTGAGGCTCGAGGATACTTGGAGAAGTTGTCGAGCAGAATCCCAAAGGGAAGTTAAAGGATACGGGAATGGACGGTGAAGAAAAATTTGGGGGATATGGGTTCCCCTGGACGTCTATTCTCCGCTGCATGGGATATGCGGTGAGGCTCGAGGATACTGGGAGAAGTTGTCGAGCAGAAGCCCAAAGGGAAGTGAAATGAGAATTACCCAAATGAAACTCAATTCAACTTAGGCTTTAATCTACTAAAACTTCTACTGACATCTACTGAATAACTGCAAAATAACAAACATAAAAATTACTTAGTACCATTATACTAAACAGAGTCAACTATATGAATTGCTTTAAGATTAAGTTCAACGATAGTTAACTTAGAAAGTTAACTTAGTAATTTAAGGCAAAGATAAGTTACTAATTTATATACACCTCTTTAAATTACAACACGTACCGAGAAGACAACTATTATTAAAGGTTGCTTTTATCCAAGACCATTATCCATGATTGACTCTGATATATTATTTATGTTTTCTTTATTATCTTTTTTCAATCTTTACATTATATAGTATTTTATGGAATACCTATACCTGGAGAAAATATAACACTATAGTAACATATAAGGTACACAAAATAATAATGCTATATATAAAATTTATAACAGGAAGTTAAATGAAAAGGGAATAGACAGAGAAGAAATTTGGGGTATGGTTTACCCTGGACGTCTACTCTCCGCTGCATTGGATGTGCAGTGAGGCTCAGCGTGATTTGCAAGTATCACAGAGCGGAAATCTCAACGGGAAATTAACACTTTCCAAGGAGGGGGTAAAGTTACTCTTGAGAAATAAAAGTGACGACTGACGAGTACTACCTTGAAGACAAGATGACATCGGCATGGTGGTTGAGGCAACGAGAACGAGGAGGTTAGTCGGAACAGCTGTTCGATTCCTCGCCCGAAAAGAAAAAGTGGAACAAGTGTCACTGTGAGAAAGAGTCGAAAGTCCACAAGTGACTAAGAAGAGCGTGACCCACCTCAAGACGCATGCTCACCGATGTCCGTCGTTCTCAAAAGGAAGAAGACCGACGAGGGAAAGAAAAGATTAATTACTACCGTCACAAGTAGAGTGCCAGGACCACGTGATCACCAGGAATGAAGAGTGACCACAGGAATCCAGAGTGGAAGCGATTGAAGAAAAGAAGCGTAGGGCCCTGAGGCTTTGTGTAGACTATAGACCTTGGGACGTCAATGGCAGCAAGGACAAATATTACCCATCATTGAGGAAACCTTGGCCAAGTTGCACGGGACTCATTACTTCTCGAGCAGGATTTACGCTCGGGATATTGGCAGTTGGCCATTCACGACGATAGCATCTCGAAAACTGCCTTCTCCCGGGAAGCGGTCATTTCGAGTTCAGGGTGGTCCCGTTTGGATTGTCCAATAGTCCACCAGTGTTCCAAAGAGTAATGAATTTTATTTTTCGAAGCAACTGGACAAGGAAGTACAGATTTACTTGATGACCTCATTGTCCTTGGAAGGTCTTTAGAAGACATGACGAGAGGGTACGACGAGCCTTGGATAGCCTACGCACCGCCAACTTAAAGGTAAAGTTGGAAAAATGTCAGTTATTACAGTCCCAGGTGGGGTATTTAGGCCATGTGGTCACCAGGAACGGGGTGAAGCCACAGGAATCCAAAGAAGAGGCCATCAAAAACTCCCAGAGGCCAACTAACAAAAAGGAATTGAAGTAATGTTATATTTGGGCAGAGAGTCATCGTCCGTTCTGACCATAAGCCGTTGAAGTGGCTTCTGAGGGAAGGACACCGAGAGTCCAATGGAAGACTAGAGCGTTCGGTTATGACATTGCAAGACTACGACGTTCTCATCGAGTACGTGAAAGGCAAACTCAACAGAGTGGCCGATTGGTTGTCCCGCCCACCTGGAGTGACGGAGTTTGAGAACGCAATATCCGAAAAAAAGGGATCATTGATCGCAAGGTAATCAGTAAACACCAGCACAAGGACGTTGAAATAGCGGCAATTCGAGCAGCCATCGAAGAAGGGAAGGCTTTCAGCTGGCCCTTATCCAAGCCCATCCAGCCGTCGTGAGTCAAACTAGTGAGGAACCTGCTGGTTTACATCGATGCGAACGGAAGAGAGGTCATCGTAGTTCCTAAAAGGTTGAGAGAGCAGCTCATTTGGAACACCCACACTGACGTCGGGAGCATTCATCCGGGAACTGTAGGGACTACAGAAATCCTACGGGACCTTATTTTGGCCAGGTATGGTTCAACAGTACGACAGGTAGTCCAAGCGTGCGACACGTGCGCGCAACAAACACGCGGAAAGTGACTGTGGAAAAATGCCTTGTGTGCGAGGCCACAGTCCTTGGGAACTTCTGCACGTGGACTTAGTTGGTCCCCTTCCTCCGACCGGGGAAGGCAGCATTATATCTCACGTGTGTGGATAGTTTCAGCAAATTCACCATACTGGCAGCAATAAAGGACAAGACGGCCCGGGAGGTGGCGGACAAGTGCCATCGTTTATACGTGCAAACTGGGCGCCCCTTCGCAGTAGTATCCGACCAAGGCAAGGAGTTCTGGAACTCTACCTTGCAGGAGCTCTTCAGGGTTTGGGAAGTACACACCAACGGACCGCCGCATACCACCCCAAAGCAACGGGAAGATCGAACGTCTGAATAAGAGTTGCATCAAACTCCGCATACTTTGTGAAGAAACTGGACGAGACTGGGATAAAATCCTCGACACCGTGGAATTGTCCTTGAACATCCGAGTGCACCGAGCCACGGGATTCTCCTTCTTCTTGATGTACGGCGAACCCCCAACGTACCTTCAAAGCTATTTCGCATGCCACAGAGGCGTGCGTGAGCCCGTACAACCCCGAGGAATACGCCGAAGACCGAAAGAGGAGTCTGAGTGAAATCTACCACCGAGTGGAAGAGTTCATGCGGAGATACGAGAAGGCTAACGGAATCAAGGAATTGAAGCCGTTCGAAGAAAAGGCGCACCAGGGCTTGGTGTACATTGATTACCCACGACCGGGCAGAGCAGAGGCAAGTTGGAGCCCCGGTACGAGGGTCTATACATCATCATCGAACAGAAGACTCCAGTCACTTATCTCCTGCGTCACATGATCACTGGACATCAGAGAGTGATCCATCAAGACCGCATCCGCCGCAGCATCGATGCCCCATGGGACGTCGAGCGACAAGGCGGGGCGGACGGCGCAGGGGATGAGATGGGGGAAGGGCCACCGCCCCTCCTCTCTGGAGCTTCGCCCTCGACACCGGAGAAACATCAACACAGGGAAGTGAACCGGAAGGCGCTTCCTGCCCCCTGGCAGGACCGAGTGGCGGGACGAGGACCGCCGGGCGCTTCCGAACTACTTCCTCACGGAGAGCTTCGCCAAGGACAGGGAGAAACATCGACTAGTAGAGGTGAACCGGAGTGCGCTTCTTGCCCGCTGGTAGGACCGAGTGGCGGAATGGGATCCGCCGGGCGCCTCCGAGCTACTTCCTCCCCGAGAGCTTCGCCCGCCCAGGGAACGGAGGAACATCGACCCGTGGAGGTGAACCGAGTGCACCTCCTGCCCCCTGGCAGGACCGAGTGGCGGCAGGAGCCGCCAGGTGCTTCCGAACTACCTCCTCGCGGGGACCTTATGGGAATAGGGTCCCCCGGAGAAAGCAGACAGGCTGCTTTCCAGGGCCACCGTTTGAGCGTCAGTACTTTAGGCCCCGACCTCGAGTACACTACGAGAACCGAGGATGACTAAAACTAAATGTGTCAGTGTTGTGTCCCAATAAAGGGGACAAATAAAATCTGTCGGTATTAGTGTCCCAATAAAGGGGACAAGTAAATGTGAAAGTAAAGTTTTGTGTAAAATTGAGTAAAGTGATATACCCGACCCTAGTTAAGAAAGTTTGCATCGGAGTGCAAAATTAAAGGAGGGAGGGATGTCGTAACCATGCAATTGGCATGCAGAAATCTTTGTTTAAGTTGTTAGTTTTAAGATTTTTTTTGTTCTCAAAGCCAAGCGTTTTGGGTTATGAATATTCATAAAGGCATAAGTTAAAGATGTTTTCGATGGTAGAACGGTCGTTCTATTTAAGTTGTTGTTCTCAGGGGAAGAGGAAACCAAAACCGCTTGGCCGCGGTGATTTACAACTAAAGGGTCCAGATGTACAAATGGTTAGTTTCTCTTTCGCATGATGGTGCGACTTTTGTAAGGCAGATTCGAATACGCTTGATAAAATTGAACCACGACGTGAGTCATAAAATTGGGACTTCGAATCTGTTAACTTTATTTAAATGTATTTTTGGGAAGAAGGAGGGATCTATACTCGGAAGTCAGGTCCAGCTCCAATCAGGGGTCCCAGGATCCTGGGAAACGTAGTAAAGACGCCTTCTTTCCCTCTTGTATGGGTAATAACCTTCTGGGGGACGGCCTTGGGAGAAACAAATGGTATGATAGGTTTTCAAAATACTGGAAGGCGTGTTCCTTAAGAATTGTAAGGTAAATTTAAAATTATTAAGTCAGTTGGTAGTCGTCCTCCTTGAAATTAGCTGTGGCTAAATAAACCCTATTAGACTTGTGGTGTAAGAAAATTTAGAATTGAAAGTATAACTGTCTCAGGAATAAAATTAAGAACTTGTATTGCATTTCATTCGTTTACGCGGGAACTTGTGCATAAGAATTTTATTGTTAGCGACCTTAACCGAGAACTTGGTTGGATCTTAATTAATGTTAGCCAACGGACCAAGAATTTTGTGAACTTTCCATTAATTTAATTTGGTTTAAATTAAATGCTAAAAGGGGTACATCTGTGCCCTAGTTTACTGAATCCGTCAATTTGGGTTCGGAAGGAAGTCCCGTTATTTGGTAGATTGTCGTTTTGCTTTTGTGCGGGCCGTAAATCTGTGGTCCGTACGCAGCACAATTGAGAGTAATTTGTCACCTGCAGTCGTAAGTAGAATAATTCTTCAAATCTCTTGGTCGATTTTGACCACTTCATTTCTCGTTATTTGTTTTGTTGCACTAAAATATAAAGCCCCTCTATATAAATACCTTAAATTCAGATAACTGTGAACGTTTTTCTTTGGATTCATAAGTGGATTGTATTGTACAGAAAATTGGTAAATTTAATTGATTTAAATTCAGATCACTGTGAACTTTGTCTGTGAATTTATAATTGGATTGTATCGTATAAAAAAATTGGTAAATTTACTTCAGAATAAATTTTCTAAATTCATGTACTGTTTCGAGTGACATTTAATAAACTTTATAAGAGGGCGTGTGTTGTTTTAGATACCTTGCAAT
The DNA here is from genome assembly GCA_023014485.1 of Bathynomus jamesi. Taxonomy (NCBI): domain Eukaryota; kingdom Metazoa; phylum Arthropoda; class Malacostraca; order Isopoda; family Cirolanidae; genus Bathynomus; species Bathynomus jamesi. The sequence continues at coordinate 276,673 of JAJOZX010000471.1, read as the reverse complement.
AGGCCTCTCTTGTAAGCTGAGGGTCAATTATCATTCAAAGATTGAATTCAAAGTAGGCTTTCAGTAAGCCGAAGGGAACTTACGCCTATCAATTTAAAGGGCCATCCGTCTGGATAGGCCGAGTCATCCTGGACGAAAATAAGAAATAATTTGAAATAGAATTAAAGGGTAGCGCCCAACTTAAAGGGTATCAGTGAAGTGAATTAACATAATTAAAAGGGTGTCCAGCACCATAAATAAACAAACGGGTTGGACACTACAATATATATTTATGTATATATATAATATATATATATATATTGATAAATTTTTATTTTTTTTATAGGTGGGCTGATTGTTGTTATTTTTTCTTTCTTTCATTTTCAGGACAATTCCGAGTGATGTTTTTTATGGTTAGGCTGTTTAAATTTTTTTTTTATTCTGAAATTAGATTTTATTGTGTTAAGGAGTGATTTAACATTTTATTTTAGACGTGGTTCGAATTCAAACGTTAAACTGTAGGTCTAAGGTGGGGTGATACGCTTGACCTTCGCCGGGATGAGCAATCAGGGGAGATGCTAAACAAAGATTGCCGATAAAGTAGAACTTTTTTAATGCATGAAGGACGGGCTAGGGGTAATGATGTTGTAACTTTTAGGAGATGTTGCATTGTTTTTATATGAAGTTTAACACTGATAAAATTCAACTGTTACTGTACGGAAAAGGGGAGGATCCAAAATTCCATGGAATAGAAAAAAGATCCCCGATGATCCGGGTGTACCTGAGAGATGGAGAGTAAAAGAAGTCAACTCACTATTTCACCAGGCCAACTAGATCTATTGTAGTAGTATTCCCCGTTAAACTATAGGTCTAGGACGGGGTGAAAAGCTTGACCTTCGACGGAATGAACATTTCTATAGTAAATGATAAATATTATTTTCACAAGGTGATCCTGTTATTCCCGGTAAACCGTCTTATTCCGCTCCCGAGTGATATTTTGTGTGGTTAGGCTGTTTAAATTTTTTTTTATTCTGAAATTAGATTTTGTGTTAAGGAGTGTTTTAATATTTTATTTTAGACGTAGTTCGGACTCAACGTTAAACTGTAGGTCTAAGGTGGAGTGGCAGGCTTGACCTTCATTAGAATGAACAATTTGGATAGGTCCCGGTTTGTATATTATTTTTTTATTATATATACACTCCTCGTTCGTGAAATTGGATCCAATAATTTGTCTAAATAAACAGTGATGTGATGGTGTTTTATTTAATTCTTTTGGATATATATATATATATATATATATATATATATATATATATAAACGTTATTATTATTATTATTTAATTATACTAAATGGCTGGTTAGGCTTTCTAAGTCAACTGGCGAGTTATGCCAACTGGCGGTTTAAGCCAGCTGACGGGAACAAACACACACAAATACACGTACACCTCCGACTAGGATTAGGCCAATCCAATAATTCGTCTAAATAAACAGAGTGATGTGGTGGTGTTTTATTTAATTCTTTTGGTTGTGTATATAAACGTTGTTATTATCATTTAATTATACCAAATGGCTGGTTAGGCCTTCTAAGTCAACTGGCGGGTTAAGCCAGCTGACGGATTATGCCAATCTAATAATTCATCTAAATAAACAGAGTGATGTGATGGTGTTTTATTTATTTTTTGGTTGTATATATAAACGTTATTATTATTTAATTATACCAAATGGCTGGTTTTAAGTCAACTGGCTGGTTAAGCCAACTGGCGGATTAAGCCCGCTGACGGATTATGCTACCTGGCGGAGAGCCTGAGTATATGCTTTAATTAAATAAATAGCGCAATCTGGCTATTTACGCCTTCTAAGTCAACTGGCTGGTTAAGCTAGAATATATGCTTTAATTAAATAAATAGCGCAATCTGGCAGCTCAGCCAGATAAGCCAACTGGCTGATTAGGAACATATTAAGACAACGGCCGCTCGGAAGAAGTCTCAATATGCGCTTTGCTCCTGCCAGGCGAACACCTCTATTCCTCTCTCTCCTTCTCCTCTCTTTCTCTTGGGGGATAACTCCGCCTCGAAGTTGCATAACCCTTGTTGCTCTTGCAACATTCCTCCCTCCCCCTTTGTTGCATAACATCTTGCAACATTCCACTTGTTGCATAACCGTATGCAACATTGATCAACATTTGCAATTGCATTGCACTCTCTCCTTTTGCGCCCATGCTACTGACGTGTCTATGATGTCACTATCTTTCAACCAATCCGGAATACAGAGGCCTCCAGCGGCCTCAGATGAACTTGGAGGCCGACGCCACATAGCCTATGTTCTTCCCCGGCCTCAGTTACCCCTATCTCCCAAGTCTCATCCAAATTTGGCCAGTGGTTTGGCTGGCCATAAGAAACAAAAAAGAAAGTTCCAGGCAGTTTGACCGTCACAAATATTAGTATAGATTTTATAGAAGAAATTACCACGGATTGAGGTGCTAAATGTTTTAAGGTCCATCTTAAAACCATTATTTCTTGTCGAATTGGTATTAAATGAGAATAATTTCCTGTAGTTTATCCTATCTATTCCATTGGGCATCTTAACATTTGAAAAAGCTGATCGCGCAACCTTCTGAACTCTAAGGTAAACAGATTTAAGCGTTCTAATCTACGTTGGTAGTTTTGCAGTCTCGTTGAAGGGATCAATTTTGTCGACCTTCCCTGTACCCTTTCCAACCTTTGTATATCCTCCTAAGGGACGGAGACCAAAATTGCACACAATACTCGAGTGGAGGTGAATTGTAAAGAGACATTTCAATCTCTTTGTTTCTAAATTGGAACTGTCTTTTCATATAACACAGTATTCTTATTTGACCTTCGCCGAAGAAGGACATGTTTTTGTTTGCTCGTGAGAGTTTAGCTCTTGTTGTTCCCTCTCATCAGCATGCAAAACTAACCCCAGTGTTCTAGGCACGATCTAAATTCCTGGTTTACATAATATATATATATATATATATATATTATAAAATTTGGTCTCACGGCCAGGAAAGTAGCAATTTCATAAGAAATCTTACAATTGATTCAAAATCAAAATGGGTAAAGGCATCAAGAAATGTATGTCTGCCGACCGTACGAAGCGGACGCATTTCCTGAGCTCTCTGATATTGCTTCTGCTTTTGGATATTGCTAATAACTTTACTTTTGGAAAGTTCTGAATTTTATATACTTGCGTTTATATTATAGTTAAGTTCTTGAATATAAGTGGTTTTTAGCGATTTAGTAGTTTTCATCGCGTGCCGGCTTAATTTAACTTAAACTTGTGACAGTTATAAACTAATTTAACTTGCGCGATGCCGTCGCAGAAAGCGTCGTGTGTTAGGTGTGGGGTGAATCGGTGGTATACGGATTTTAGGGATTATGACGGCGGTCCTATGGCGATTACCGAGAGATCGGTTTTTTTGGGGGGACGAATTAAGGGAGGAAATAGTTGACATAAAACGCAGTGTACGTGAGGTAACGGAAAGACTTGCAACTCTTGATGAGGGCAGGGGTAGGGCTACGGTTGACGAAAGCCGAACCAATACTAATGTTGAAGACTTTAGTAATTTGAAGGGTGAAGTGCGTAACCTAGTTTCTAGTTTAGGTAGCTGATCAGGAAGGTTGGATAGAGTTGAGGAAGGGGTTAAGGTTGGTCCGAGATTAGTAGATGGGGAGGGCTTTAGAGAAGTTAAGGGTGGAGCTAGGCCGCGTACGTTAGGTGATAGGAATCCTCCCCTATCGAGGTTTCGAACCCTTTCGCCCATTTGGAAAGGGACGTGAATGAGGGGGGAACTCTGTGATCCTAGCCTTTTTATAAAAGATGGGGTGCATTTTAATGAAATAGGTAATGGTAGGCTAGGTAGGTTAATTTACGAAAATGTACGAAAGCTCTATAGTTCGAAGCCTTCTTTAAACGTTGTGGGTCCGGAAAACGCGGGCCCGACGTGAAAAATAGTTTAAAACGCTGGCCTGTGGTAAAAAATAACTTAAACGTCTTTTATTGTAACGCGTGTAGGATTAGAAATAAATTAAACGAATTTAAAGCGATAATTTATTCCGGTAACTACGATATAGTTGCTATCACTGAAACGTGATAGGTTACATAGGATTGGTGGCGGCGTTTTCTGTACATTCGTAATTCCCTTAGGGCTATCGATGTTAAGTTAGATTTTCCGGCAGCAATTAATGCGATATGCATTGAAGTTAGGGCGCGTAGTATTAGTTTTAATTTTGTTGTTGTTTATAGACCTCCCGTTCAACCCCTCGATACCGATTTTATTCACTTCTTGGTAAGTTTATTGATAAAACTGTGTGACACTGATTCTGTTTATATAAAAAATTTATGTTTTCATATGCATTTGTGGGCACTGAGTCCAAATCTGGCCTTGGTTTGTGTGTATCATTAATGGTTTCAGAGATAATCCATTTTTCATGTTTTACCAGTATAATGTTATTATGGGCGCAGCAATATCAGAATAATCAGGAATTGTTGAGAACAATCCGGATGTTCGTTGACAGTTTCTTGCTCTAGAAATTGCCCGAAACTTCCACTGTGCTATATAAAGAAGAGCGCAGAGTCTGAGAAGTCAGTAAGTGTGAGCACACAAAGAAAGCAGGTTGTTTGTCTGATGGTTACCAGCACTGAGGTACTGTGTTTCTGTTCTTCTCTGTGCTGACGATTTGAGTGTTATCGATCCTTTTTTATTGCGAACATTATTTCAGTGTTGTGAATGCATCTTTTTTCTGGAATCTGTAATCTGTTGCAGATTTAATAACACTTCTCTCTATATCTGCAGGTTATGATTAATGTAGTACAGTTTGGTAAAGAGAATGGCAACTAGAGCTTGTAAACACTCGCCGGATATATTCTGCTACGTTTGTGGGTATTACATAGGCCCCAAGCAAGTATCGCACAAGATTGTGAAAGGCACCAAGTTCTGGATCGCGTATCGGCTCTATTTTGGTATGCCTATGGGTGACCAAGATAAGCCCTGGGCATCCCATATGATCTGTGGAAGCTGCCGCTCCACACTTGAAGGGTGGCTGCGGGGAGTACGCAAGGCAATGCCCTTTGCGGTACCCAGAATATGGAGAACCAAAGAGCCACCACGACGATTGCTACTACTGCATGGTAGATGTTTCTAAGTACAGGAAAGTTAAAAGAAGGCAGACTCTTCAGTATCCAAGCATAGCGTCGTCCACAGCTCCTGTACCACATGGCGAAGGTCTTCCAATACCACGTCCACCAGAACAGGCATCTATCCATTACTTTACCGTCTGTATTTACAGACTGTGGGTCATTATGTGTCGATTTTTCTTAGTGCTGATGCTCTTCTAAATATATAGCTATGCCTATATTTTGTTTCTTTCCTTTGCAGGTTGAAAATGAGGATGCAGATAGCTCATCTTAGATGTCGGCTGGTGAGGACAGTCATGATGAAGAATATACAGTAACTTTCAGTACAAACCCTCACTTTCCAATCAGAGGGAATTGGACGACTTAATTAGAGATTTGGGTCTGACGAAATCAGGGTCTGAGCTTCTGACCTCCAGACTCAAAGAATGGAATTTGCTTGGAGAAGACTTCAAGAGCACTGTATACCGAAAGCGGCATGAAGGGTTTGCAAGGTTCTACGATATCAATGGCTCTCTCTGTTATTGCAGCGAGGTTAATCGTGTATTCACAGCTATTGAGTTAACACATATACCCTCAGAGTGGCGCCTGTTTATTGACAGTTCAACTCGGAGTTTAAAACCTGTTCTACTCCACAATGGGAACAAATATCCATCTATACCAGTTGCACATTCTGTTCAAATGAAAGAGGACTATGAAAATGTCAAACAACTGCTCACTCAAATCAGGTATGAACAATACAGGGTGTACATAAAGTAAGGATCTATTTTTGTGAAGCACTTGGAAATTATATGGAATTCAATCATAAAATGATGAAGTGGTAACATTTATTAAATAATTAAGAGTAGGATTCGACGTGACGCCCATCAGTATCCCTGCACAGCTCAAATCGTTCCGCAGCATTTCTAAACACATTCTGGAGCATTTGCGGGGGTTATGTTATCTGCAGCAGTTCGTATACGTGTACGTAAGTTTTCAAGACTCGTAATCTTCGTCTGATAGACGTGCGATTTGATAAAGCCCCATGCAAAGAAATCTAAAGGGGATAAATCTGGTGATCTCGCTGACCAAGGTCTGTTGCTTCCGCGTCCGATCCAGCGATTTGGAAAACGTCCATTTAGATAATCCTGAACAATTTTGGCATAGTGACAAGAAGCACCATCATGTTGATAGACGACGGGGATAGGATTGTTAGTACCGTCGTCTATCAACATGATGGTGCTCCTTGTCACTGTGCCAAAATTGTTCAGGATTATCTAAATGGACGTTTTCCAAATCGCTGGATCGGACGCGGAAGCAACAGTCCTTGGCCAGCGAGATCACCAGATTTAACCCCTTTAGATTTCTTTGCATGGGGCTTTATCAAATCGCACGTCTATCAGACGAAGGTTACGAGTCTTGAAAACTTACGTACACGTATACGAACTGCTGCAGATAACATAACCCCGCAAATGCTCCAGAATGTATTTAGAAATGCTGCGGAACGATTTGAGCTGTGCAGGGATACTGATGGGCGTCACGTCGAATCCTACTCTTAATTATTTAATAAATGTTACCACTTTATCATTTTATGATTGAATTCCATATAATTTCCAAGTGCTTCACAAAAATAGATCCAGACTTTATGTACACCCTGTATAACTGGGACGTGTGTGGTGATTTCAAAATGATTGGTTTCCTGTTAGGTTTACAAGGAGGGTTTACTAAATATTCATGTTTTCTTTGCCTGTGGGATAGCAGGGCTTCAACTGAGCACTATAAAACAGTTCAGTGGCCTCCACGTGAAGGACTGCAACCAGGAAAGTACAATGTACTCAGGGAACCTCTTGTGAAGCCTGACATAGTTCTGCTACCACCTCTCCATATTAAATTGGGTCTAATTAAGCAGTTTGTAACTGCGTTAGATTTTGGAGGGGAAGTTTTCCAACAGATTCTGGTCATGTTCCCTAAACTCTCTGAGGCCAAAGTCAAGGCTGGCATCTTTGTAGGACCACAAGTCAAGGCGCTGTTGAATTAAGAACCTTGAAGCCAAGATGACTCCGATCGAAAAAGAGGTTTGGTGTGCTTTCCGTGATGTGGTTCGTGGGTTTTTAGGCAACCATAAAGCACCAAACTAAGGGAGTTATTGTCAAACTTGATTAAGTGCTATGGCAAAATGGGGTGCTGTATCTCTTTAAAATTACACTATCTGCACTCACATCTAGACTTTTTTCGTGATAACCTGTGCGATGTGAGTGAAGAACATGGCGAAAGATTCCATCAAGATATTCAAACGATGGAGAAAAGGTACCAGGGCCATTGGGATGCTTCCATGATGGGAGACTACGTATGGTCGCTGATCAGAAAGGATAAGAATGTTCATACGCAGAAGTCGCGTTCTTCAGTGCATTTTTAAGGAACGCACACTGCATAACGAGGCTTGTTATTCTCTTATCGGTTCCCCTCATGATATATATATTATATCCTTTGCACCATTTTGGGGGTTTGTCAAACAATTTTGGCCCAATAAACATTAATTTCCAATAGTGTTTTTATTTTCAGAAAATATTTATGTTAGCCTTCTTTATATACTTTGCCATATGAAAAGTGTGATAACCTATATTTTTGAAGCGGTTGATGATAGAGCAAAACCAATATCATTTTTGGAATCAGCGCCCCGAATTCATTAAGAAACGACAGAAAAATCACAATAAATAGAAAATTTTTCAAATTTTGTTCCCCAGTGTAATCGGAATAGTATAATTGTCGGAGACTTTAACTGCCCTAATTTTAATTACGAGACTTTTACTGGTAATGAGGAGGGTTTGAGATTGATTGAGTTCATGGAAGATAATTTTTTACGACAGATGGTTACCGAACCAACGCGCGGTGACAATATTTTAGACATGGTGATGACGAACGGCGAAAATATAGTCGAAGGTTTAGAAGTAGGTGGGAGTTTGGGATGTAGTGATCACCAAATTATTAGGGTTATGCTATTGATAGAAAACACAGGATAGTAACGTAATAGAGTCCCTGGTTTTCGTAGGGCCAATTTTGATAGTTTTGCGGATAGGATGAGAGTAGTGGACTGGGATAACTTATTTATGGGTAATGACACAAATTTGCATTGGGAGGCGTTTAAAGAAAGTTTTATGAATATCGAAAGGGAGTTTATTCCTCGTAGGCCCAAGCGCGCTAGAAATCATGGTAGGCCCAAGTGGTGGACTTGGGAAATAGGCGAGTTCATAAACGAGCGTAACAGAGCGTATAGACTTAATAAGCGCAATGGCACGGCAGCTAACTTTAATAGGTATATCGAGCTTAGACGTCAGGTTAAAAGATCAGTTAGCAATGCCAAGCGTAATTTCGAGATACTTGTAGCTGCGGATAGTAAACATAATCAAAAAAAGTTTTTTTGAATACGTCAATAATCGTAAGCCGATAAAAGATAACAGGCCCTCTAGTGGATGTTAACGGCGCTTTCGCTTCTGACGCTCAGGTGATGGCGGGTATTTTCAATGACATTTTTGCGACAGTTTTTACCGTAGAAGACGTAAATAATGTCCCCGACGTGGACGATATCGTTCCATTTAGTAGCGAGACTATTTTGGATGAAATAACTGTTTACGAGAGTGAGACTGCGCATTATATCGATAGGCTAAACGTTAGCAAGGCTCCAGGCCCTGACGCTTTTTTTTTGAAAAACTTATCGTAGGCCCCCTAACGAAGATTTTTAATCAGTCACTCGAAACGGGGATTATTCCTGAAGACTTGAAATTAGCTAACGTTACACCCATTTTTAAAAAAGGCGACCGCACAGTAGCTAGGAATTATAGGTACATTAGCTTAACGTCAATTGTCGGTAAACTTTTGGAATCCGTAGTTAGGGATCGTATCATCGATCACCTAGAAAGTCACGATTTGATTAATAGTAGTTAGCATGGGTTTCGACGCCATAGATCTTGTTTAACTAATTTGTTCGAATTTTATGTCGAAATAGTACACGAATACGATAGGCATAGAGCGGCCGGAATGGGACGTTTTGGCGCCGACGTTCTGGCGCCGACGTTTGGGCGCCGCCGTTTGGGCGCGGATCCGGTTTGGCGCCGCCGTTAATTAGTTAATTTTTGTTGAAACTAACGAAAATATCACGACTTAACCTAACCAATCGTCAAGGGCGTACAGTTGACCTAACCGGGCAGTGACGATTGGTTAGGTTAAGTTGTGATATTTTTGTTAGTTTTAACGAAAATATCATGACTGAACCTAACCAATCGTCAATGGGGCAGATAACAGAAAAGTACCCATATTATATATACACCTTATAATACACCGACTCTTTTGCTCGGACCGCCAAAAAAGTAACGAAGGGTCGCGCTTGCTACATTTATCAAACACATACAAATATCCATTATGTGAAAACTTCTGTTTCCCTTTCTTACTTGATATACTTTCAGACATTTATGCTATTAAGGGCAACAACACAACTTATCTGAAAAGACAGACAGCACTTCAGGTTAATAACCAAGTATTACTACTTAATACTTAATACTAATTAACGGCGGCGCCAAACCGGCTCCGCGCCCAAACGGTGGCGCCCAAACGGTGGCGCCAAAACGTCCAGCGCCAAAATGTCGGCGCCAAAACTTCCTAGATGGTAGAGCGGCTGACGTTATTTATTTAGATTTTAAAAAGGCGTTCGATAGAGTTCCGCATAGAAGATTAATTGCGAAAGCTAAAGCGCACGGTATACGTGGTCAGGTAGCTAACTGGTTAGAGGAATGGCTTCGTGCCAGGAGACAGAGGGTCGTTGTTAATGGTAGTGAATCGGGGTGGTTGGATGTAGGTAGCGGTGTCCCACAGGGTTCAGGGTTAGGCCCATTGCTATTCGTAATTTACATTAACGACATAGATGTAGGATTGATTAGTAACGTCAAAATTCGCGGACGATACTAAAATAGGCGGTAAAGTTGTTAACGAGGGCGATAGAAATAGGCTCCAAGACGATGTAAATAGGGTTATGGAGTGGATGGATAAGTGGCAGATGCAATTTAACGTAGACAAATGTAAAGTTTTGCATATAGGTTCTCGTAACAATAATTACACGTACACGATGGATGATAGAGAGTTAGCGAGCGTTGACGAGGAAGTAGATTTAGGCGTACGCGTATCTAAGGATTTAAAAGTTAGGAACCAGTGCCTGGAGTCTTGCGCAAAAGCCAATAAGATGTTAGGCTTCATATCGCGTAATTTCGAATTTAAATCGAAGAATATTATATTGCCCTTTTACAAGTCCCTAGTCAGGCCCCATTTAGAATATGCCGTTCAGTTTTGGTGCCCGTATTTGCGTGAGGATATTGATAGGTTAGAAAGGGTTCAGCGTCGTGCCACGAAAGTAATTCCGTCATTGTGCAACAAGCCTTATGAAGATATGATTAAGAGTTAAACTTGTATTCACTCTAAACTAGGAGATTAAGGGGGGAGCTTATTGAAGTTTTCAAAATCGTTAATAACATCGATAACGTAAGTTTTGATAAACTCTTCCCTTTCGATAATAGCAATACTCGTAATAACGGATTTAAGTCGCGTGGCAGACGTTTCATAAAGTAATTGATAAATGGAATAATCTTCCCGAGCCCATCGTGAACTCTACCAGCGTTAATATACTTAAGAATCGTCTAGATAGGCATTTTAAAGGTATTAACATTGTTTAAAGTAAAAAAAAAACAATTAGCAACAGGAGCTCTAGGGGTGGTGATCGGGGATGAGTCTGTTGACGACTAATGCCAGCTTGTGACATGCCAGCGTGTGATATGTTAGCAAACAAAGAAATAAATAAATAAAAAAACAAAAAAATTAGACTAACACGAACTTAGATGTAGCTCGTAGCGTAAACTAACCCACTTTTTGTTGTTCTTTATACTTTTTTTTTCTCTCCTTCTTTGCATATCTGTAACTCTCTTCATTGCATGTCTGTAGTTTGTATGGTATGATAGTGCTTGAGTTAAGAAAGTGTTACATGGCTTGTAATGCGTTCTTATTTTACTTCTTTTCATCTTTCATCCCTTTCCGGCAGAATGGGCTGCATCCTTTACCTCCTTATGGCGTGGAGGACCGGTCTGCAACAGCTGAAAATATCCTCTGCGACTATTTTTCCGACTTGTCGGCAGTGGACGGCGGATGATGATGGTGTCTTTCTTTCTCTTTTTCTGAATTAATTTTAACCCACGAGTGATAGGTTTTGCTACTTACTTAACCCCTTACTTTCTTCTTTCTCGCGGGCTAACCTTAGAGTGGATCTTAGGGTCTTTGTTAGCCTTAGCTTCTGTAGATCTGTAGACCTATCGTCTAAATTCCTCCCACCATTATATCACGAACGACGGTGCCAGTTCCTCTACCCAGAGCGACATACCCAACTGCTGGACCCCAAGCGGTTGTGCCACATCTCTCCCCTCTCCATCTGTTTCTACAGGTGGTGCTGCCGTGGTGCGAAGCACCAGTGAACAGCAGCAACTGCTAACAGGGTTAAGCAATGATAACCGCAAGCTCTTCGAGCTCCTCAAGCGTTTCTTAATTGAAGAGTTCTATGGGATTACGCGGATACTCACGGGGCAAATTGGATCTCTCAGCCAGAAAGTTGAAATCCTGCAGAATGAATCCGGTGAGCATAAGGAGATGGCTGAAACCCTCCAGAAAACAGAGGAACTGGAAGAGAGATTAGAATACTTTCAACAGGCCCATATAAGAATGTTATGGTAATTAGTGGGCAAAGACACCTGCTGAAAGCGAAAATGAAGACCTGAAGCCTAAAACAACCGAGGCTTTGCAGAGAAACCTTCGAATATATGTTAAACCAACAGACATAAAACATTTCCTCTAGACTTGGTCGACCCAAGGAAAACAACGCCACACAACCTCTCAAGATTGTGATCCCGAATGAAGACGTGAAAAGGGAATTCGTTGGCGCGTGCATCCGGGTGAGACCAAAAATTTCCGCTGACGAGTATTTAACCAGCAATAAAAGAAATCTCTTTAAAAGGATAAGAGATTTCAAGTAGGACCTCTCAGGTAAGATCCAAAGTATTTCGCTCGCAAAGGGACAATATATATAGAGATTACCGACCGGTGTAAAAGTTCCAATAAAATCTGATGATGATTTTATTAAATTTCCAATGCAAGCGAATTTTGATCCAGATAACTTCATATTCCGTCCCAATTAATTCAAACGCTCACCGACAGGGCCGCGTTAATAGACCTCTCAGTAATAATAACTGATGATAATCATACGAGTATATTCTAGTGTTTATTACTATAAGCTTTAAAGTAAGAACCCCTTATGAAAATAAAAACCCACTCTAATAGAGAGTTTATTTCCACGACAGTTTCGACGCCCACTGGCGTCCTCCTCGGGTGGATACAGAAACACGAATGAACCAAAATAAGAGGGAAAAACAGTCCAGGGACCGACCGTTAAGAAATTCGCACCTAGGTTAGATCCCATTCTCCCGACACCGGAAGGGCATTTTCACTAAGTACATTCGCGCAAATTTAAAACTATCTTCCTGTTCTAAACATACAGATTCTATTATTTTTTATTTTATTATTTTTTTACATAATTATTACATTTATTATTAAACTTATTACATTTAATATTGCATAATTATTTATTACAGAAATTATAAATTTATTATTACATTGGTTATTACATTGTTGTTTATTATACAGAACTTATAAATCGAAAAACGAATGAAAAAAGCCGATTAGGAAACAATCCAGAGACCATTGAGAAATTCGCACCTAGGTTAGATACCGTTCTCCCGACACCGGAAGGGCATTTTATTACAGGGTCCGCTTATAAGTACATTCCCACAAATTAAAACTATCTTCTTGTTCTATACATACAGATTCTAATATTTTGACATAATTACTGCATTTATTATTGCATTTACATTTTTTAACACTTATTATTATTACCTTTACCCTAATTATTAAATTTATAATATTACCTTTATTACATCTGTTGCATTTATATTTATTTCCACATTTATTACTTCCATTATTACATTAACTAAAAGCGAGTAAGGAAACAATCCAATCCAGAGACACTTAAGAAATTCACACCTAGGTTCGAACACGTTCCCACGACTCCGTAAGGGATTTTTTGACCAAGAATCTCATTAAAGGGTCTAACTCAGGGGTGGGGAAACCCTCGTCCGCGGGCGAAATTTCGCCCACGAGCTAATTTCAATTCGCCCGCTTAGGTATTTATTATTTACTAAAAATTATTTATTTACAGGCCAGCAAATAGCTTTTTAAAATACATCTTATATACAGCGTGTCCCAAAGAAATGTATACCCACTTTGTTCGATAATACCAGCTATGAGGATAAAAAATATATTACTTTTTATATGTTTTTTAATAAAGAATTTTCTTCTGAATCTAAATATGTAATTAGTTTTATTAAAAATTGAAAAACAAAAACGTTACAGATGTTTAAATTATAATTATTATTTTCGAGACTTCATGTGCGATATTTTCTAATATTTTTGCACGTATACGAGATAAGTTTGAAACCGACGGCACTGTGCAAAACTTACAAAAACAACGTTCTGGAAGACGTCGAACATCTTAGATAAAGTGTCATTTAACCATGGAATTTGTAAATTTTTTGAATTAACTAATAATTACAACATTTATGCTTCAATATCAACACTAAACATAAGTATCTCAAAACAGTCGGTTAAAATATTAGAAAATATCGCACATGAAGTCTCGAAAATAATAATTATAATTTAAACATCTGTAACTTTTTTGTTGTTCAATTCTTAAACATAATTACATATTTAGATTCAGGAGAAAATTCTTTATTAAAAAACATAAAAAGTAATATATTTATTATCCTCATAGCTGGTATTATCGAAGAAAGTGGGTATACATTTCTTTGGGACACGCTGTATATAAGCTTAAAATTTGCCAGACGCCCGGGGAGGTGTTATGTTATCGATTTTCGCCCTTGGTACTGAAAAGTTTCCCCACCCCTGTCACTCTAACTTATAAGTACCTTCGCACCAATTAAAATTATCTACTTTTTCTATACACACAGATTCTATTATTTTTCTTTTGACATAATTATTACATTTATAAAGTACCTTACTTGATTCCCAATCTATAGCATGATTATTTTGGCTGGCGTGATAACTAATGGCATTATTAGTATTACAACTTCTGAAGGCATATTTGTGTTCTTTAATACGGGTTTCAATATTTCTTCCAGTTTCTCCGACGTATACTAAATCACAACTTTTACAGGGAATGCTGTAGACACAGGCTTGTTCCTCGTTTGCAACGTTATTCCTAACCAATTTACTTTTCACGGTAGACGAATATTTGAACGCCAAAGCAAACTTAAAATCTTTCGTCAACAGTTTTACTCTTTCTAAGCCGGCAATGTAAGGCAAACTCACATATTGTTTTTGGTTAACTGAAGGTTCCCGAGGGGCATAAAAAGATTTTCTGGCTTTAAAATACGCCTTTCTGATAAACCACTCGGGATATTTTAAATCCTTAAAAATGTTCCAAATCTTTGAATTTGCCGGGTCCAGCAAATGTGGGCTACAAATCCTGAGTGCTCTTAGAAACATGGAAGAAATAATTGAGCTTTTAACCCCTTCATCATGATATGAAACATAATGAATGTACGAATTATAATGAGTAGGTTTTCTATAGACCGTGAAATTGGGCATTCCGCTTTCGTTGATGACCAAAACATCTAGAAAAGGTAATTGTTTGTCGTTCTCCCATTCATATTTAAATTTAATAGAGGGAACAAGATTATAATAAATGTAAAAAACTTCACTTTTTTCTACGTGAAGGTCAAAATATGAAAAAAACCCACTCTAATAGACAGAGTTTATTTCCACGTATTCCGTGTGTTAAAAGAGAAATTGACCATACGTATTTCAAACTAAGAAATTGTCTACGCGTCCTTAAATCGCATGTGTCGTGTGAACTACTTGTGGCGCTATTTGAAACTGCAGATTATAAATGCGACGTGGAGACTAGACGCACTGAACAACGACTTAACAGAAAGCTATCCTATTTATGTGATGAAAGTGCTTGGTCAAAGTGTGCGGTGGAAGGTTCCGTTTTAAATTTATCGACATATGTCTTATCCAAATCCGAAAAGGAAGTTCTTAATTTAGGGCTGTTGTTTGCTCTTAAACCCGATAAAAACATTGTCTTAGATTTTGTGTCTTCCGTAGTTAATTCCAGGGTGGATATTGCGTGTTTAAATGGTTTGATTCTGAGCAAGTTTCTGGAACATTTCAACTCAATGGACTCTATTCCCAAAAGATTCCAGTTAGCTTTAGACAAGCTCAGGAAGAATGAAGCAATATTTGTCACTAAAGCGGTCAAAAGTAACACTGTGGTTATTTTGGACAAGTGTGATTATAAACAAAAAATGGAAGCGTTACTTAGTGATGAATTCACCTACACCAAAGTGAGATCGTCCCCCCTAAAGCGTCTTTCTGCCGAATTCAACAAAACCATCAGGAACTTATTAAAAGATGTCCCGGCGATTGATCCTAAAAGATTTCTACAGATTAACCCCAAACTCCCCCACATTTACGGCCTACCCAAAACCCATGAGATTAATATACCACTCCGTCCCATTATTTCACACAGGGGTTCCTTTAGTTACAGGTTATCTAAATTTCTTGCAGATAAATTATCCCCATTAGTTGGTAAATTTTCAGGCTCGCACATCACTAATTCCTGTGACTTTATTAAGAAAGTTATGTCCTTAGATTTAAAACGGGGAAGAATGATCAGTTTTGACGTTGAGTCCTTGTTTACGAAAGTTCCCATTGATGATGTACTTAGTTTTTTAGATAGAAAATTGCCAACATGTAACGTAGAACTAGGCATGCCCACATCTGTATTTTTAGAACTGATAAAACTCTGTCACCAATAATGCCTTCTCCTTCGGTGAAGAATTTTATTTGCAACGTTTTGGTATGGGAATGGGGTCCCCTTTATCCCCAATACTGAATACATTATACATGGAATATTATGAGTCGGAATTGTTGCAAACAATATGTCCCAGGAATCTAATTTGGTTTCGTTATGTAGATGATATTTTCTCATTTTGGCCTGACCACTGGAACAACTTTGACACTTTCTTTCAGTCATTAAATAATCTTGTTCCCTCTATTAAATTTAAATATGAATGGGAGAACGACAAACAATTACCTTTTCTAGATGTTTTGGTCATTAACGAAAGCGGAAAGCCCAATTTCACGGTCTATAGAAAACCTACTCATTATAATTCGTACATTCATTATGTTTCATATCATGATGAAGGGGTTAAAAGCTCAATTATTTCTTCCATGTTTCTAAGAGCACTCAGGATTTGTAGCCCACATTTGCTGGACCCGGAAAATTCAAAGATTTGGAACATTTTTAAGGATTTAAAATATCCCGAGTGGTTTATCAGAAAGGCATATTTTAAAGCCAGAAAATCTTTTTATGCCCCTCGGGAACCTTCAGTTAACCAAAAACAATATGTGAGTTTGCCTTACATTGCCGGCGTAGAAAGAGTAAAACCGTTGACGAAAGATTTTAAGTTTGCTTTGGCGTTCAAATATTCGTCTACCGTGAAAAGTAAATTGGTTAGGAATAACGTTGCAAACGAGGAACAAGCCTGTGTCTACAGCATTCCCTGTAAAAGTTGTGATTTAGTATACGTGGGAGAAACTGGAAGAAATATTGAAACCCGTATTAAAGAACACAAATATGCCTTCAGAAGTTGTAATACTAATAATGCCATTTTTTATCGCGCCAGCCAAAATAATCATGCTATAGATTGGGAATCAAGTAAGGTACTTTATAAATGTAATAATTATGTCAAAAGAAAAATAATAGAATCTGTGTGTATAGAAAAAGTAGATAATTTTAATTGGTGCGAAGGTACTTATAAGTTAGACCCTTTAATGAGATTCTTGGTCAAAAAATCCCTTACGGAGTCGTGGGAACGTGTTCGAACCTAAGTGTGAATTTCTTAAATGTCTCTGGATTGGATTGTTTCCTTACTCGCTTTTAATTAATGTAATAATGGAAGTAATAAATGTGGAAATAAATATAAATGCAACGGATGTAATAATAAAGATAATATTATAAATTTAATAATTAGGGTAAAGGTAATAATAATAAATGTTAAAAAATGTAAATGCAATAATAAATGCAGTAATTATGTCAAAATATTAGAATCTGTATGTATAGAACAAGAAGATAGTTTTAATTTGTGGGAATGTACTTATAAGCGGACCCTGTAATAAAATGCCCTTCCGGTGTCGGGAGAACGGTATCTAACCTAGGTGCGAATTTCTCAATGGTCTCTGGATTGTTTCCTAATCGGCTTTTTCATTCGTTTTTCGGTTTATAAGTTCTGTATAATAAACAACAATGTAATAATAAATTTATAATTTCTGTAATAAATAATTATGCAATATTAAATGTAATAAATTTAATAATAAATGTAATAATTATGTAAAAAAATAATAGAATCTGTATGTTTAGAACAGGAAGATAGTTTTAAATTTGCGCGAATGTACTTAATGAAAATGTCCTTCCGGTGTCAGGAGAATGGGATCTAACCTAGGTGCGAATTTCTTAACGGTCGGTCCCTGGACTGTTTTTCCCTCTTGTTTTGGTTCATTCGTGTTTCTGTATCCACCCGAGGAGGATGCCAGTGGGCGTCGAAACTGTCGTGGAAATAAACCTGTCTATTAGAGTGGGTTTTTATTTTCGTATTTTGACCTTCACGTAGAAAAAAGTGAAGTTTTTTGCATTTATTAAGAACCCCTTAGTATTTATTATTATTATTATTTGGTCCATTGTTGCTATAGTTGGTTTAGCTATAAAAATTAATGAAAAAAATAATAAATAATCTGATGATAAGAATACAACAATATTGTATTATTAATTGGTTTATATTGATGGATTGGTGATGTTAATTAATTAATTATTGATAAATAATTGATGATAATAATAATACGAGTATTTTGTATTATTATTAATCTATTATTGATAATAATAATACAAGTATATTGCATTATCTTTATTTCCGCCATTATGGCTATGGTTGTTATAGTCTGCCTGCACACCCCAAAAAATGCCTCGAAAAAGATTTTATGGCATTTTTTTGTTAATGCTCGGCATTAGGGCATGGGTAATTAATCATTTTTAGGAAAAAGTGATGAATGATGAATTTTTCTAATTAATCAATGATTAACTGATTAAAAATTATTACAAATTAAAACTTCTGAAAAGAGTAAGAAAGAGCTTTATTGTTTCTGTTGCGTGAGATAAGACCGAAGAAAACATTTTGCTGAAACATTTAGTTTGCTTTAGTTCAAGAAATCAGGCATGAGCGGATTAGACAGTTTATACAAGCAAAAAAGTGCCAAATTCAAATGATACATTACAAAATTTAAGGTAAAATGATGCTGAAATTATGAGGAAAATTAATTATTTCCCATCATTTTCTAAAAATATTTTTTGATTAATTAATGATTAAATTCGAAACAATGATTAACTGATTAATCAAAACCATGCTCAACTCGGCATCCATGCTAAAAATGTTCCTTTGGGTATGGCAAACATCACTAGAGTGGATAAAACGGATGCATTTTTTATTTAAGGTATTTTCAGGTCAAAGTTCAATGGGTGCAATTTTTTATTGTAATTTTGAGTAATCTCGCTTATTCTACTTATGTCCGTTCTCAAGTGAAAATGTTCCATTAGTTTTCCATATATATGCATGAATTCTATTTGTGAGTGGAGAAACAAGAAGTATCTTGAATATTGGTGACCTAAACATGTGTAATCAAAAGTCGAATAGGTGGAACATATTTTAATGAGTTTTTCTTTCGTTTCAGATAGTGAATAAGCAAAATCAGAAGATGGAGGTTGACCCAGTAGAAAATCTACTCCTCTGATTACATCCTATGAACTGTGCATAATATGCCAAGACTCGAGTAAAGAACTATCAAGAAGTGCAACAAAAGAAGTCAAAAGATGGAAAGTTGAGGTTGAGGATAAAGGAATGTGTACAGATACGAGGGAAATTTAGAGACGCTTCCAATATAATAGTATTGGACAGATTGGATGCAATACCTGAAAGTAGGGCCGCCGAGAGGGCAGGGAAGCCGGGATAAATCCCCGGGGCCCGGACCTCTAGAGGGCCCGGAAAGAGGGGGAATAAAATCTAAAAATATTAATAAAGCAATTGATTAAATAACAGAGAGGAAATATAATTAATCAACATACACTTCATAGAGATTATCACAGTGAAACTGAAACAGATAAAATATTATCTGCGGTCCTCCAATACCCAAGACCGACTGACAGATCTGGGAACAATTGTAATTGAAAGCCAGTTAACTCGTACTTTAAATTTCATCAAAATCATTTACCACTTTGCTAGAGAGCAGGCAAAGAAAGCACGCTTATAATTATGAAATCTTGCAGTAAACAATTGTCTTGCCTGCATGGACTGGTACTGCATTTTTAAATTGTATGGTGATAGAATTAATATAATTGATTCGAAAAATAAAATGGTCATTTTCCTTGAGTTGTTTATTCATACTGTATGTTTTGAATAGTGACCTGGACATATAATCAGTTTGCTTGTTATGTACACAAAAAACATTCATAATAAAATACTGAGTAAACAGGGGGTCTCATATACCAATCCTTCCCCTGGGCCCGGGGCAACTCTCGACGGCCCTGCCTGAAAGTGAATGGAATGATTACCACATAAAGTGGCACAAGGCTTGTTACAGTTCTTTCACATCAGCGAATCACCTTAATTGACTTCAAAAGCAGTTTTGAAAATCTTCTAATGTCTCATGTTCAGGGGATGAAAGGTCCTCACAAGCAACTTATCGTCGAGACCGTCCAAACCAGTTGATTAGGAAAAGTGCATGTTCTGTCAGAAGGATGAAAAGACAGTGGTCACAATGCTGAAACATGGGAGAAATCTGGACAAATATTAACTTATTTAACTTTGAACCCTGTTATGAGATTGCTACTCTCTGGAGTAAATGAGCTAATTGCTGCTGAGGGAAAGTACCATTTCAAATGCCTTGTTCAGTTTGAGCGTAAGATGAGAAAGCTTTCTAGTTCTGGGGCAACATACAAGAATTATGTCATGATAGAATTGTGCACAAGTCTTGAAAATGGTTTGGCGCGTTTATGATATAGGTAACGTCTGGATGAAATATTTACAGATCAGAGGGGATGAGAGTGAATCAGAAATACCAGAGAAATATTTGTCCAGAAGACAAACATTTCGTGAACACATAAGAAAGATTATTATTGATCACAAAGTTAATTTTGTCCGTCCTTTGGGCCCTAAAGTGCCCCTGCTTATGTATCCTGGAGACAAATCTGAGTTTGTTATTTCAAATACACGAAAAGAGAGAAGTTTGCTGCTTCAGAGAGAGAGAGTCTTCAGAAGATTCTTCTGAAAAAGATATAGCATTTCATCAATCTCCAGATACCAGTTTGTTCCAGGAAATGGTTCACTTGCTATCAAATTAAGTCCAGATCTTCAAGATATTCAGGAACATTTTGAACATTGGAAAGGCATAGACCAAGAGCACACAGAAAAGGTGATCATGGATAGCCTTTACTTGTTCCTTAGGCTTCTCTTTGGAGGTGTGTCCCTTTTAGAGGAAACAGAGGAAGACTTTGAGAACAATGATGTAAGGAGAAGAGTATGACTATCACACAGGATATTGTATATGGCGTTTCAAACAGCACTAAATTAACACCAAAGCACATTGGTTTTGCCCTTGCTTAGCATCATGCCACTAGGTCAAAAAACCTTGGAAATTTGTCTCATGCTGCCAACCATGTTATTGGGATTCAGACTATTCCACGGGCGGATATAGGGGGGTGAGAGGGGGCGATCGCCCCCCAAACCGTGAGGCCTCTAAACCTTAAAGGTAAAGAAAGTGAAAGAAGGAGATCGGAAACAAAGAAGATAATACAAAATTAGAGTGAAGCATCTTATAAAAATAATCGCTGTTGCTTTCCTTTGAATAATTTTAGTAAGTGTAATATACTGTATAAAGGAACGGTCTCTGAATGTGCACACTGCGTGTAGAATGGTGGACTCAATTTGTTGATACCGTTCGCCACTACCAGTGTTGGGCACTAAAGCGTTAATCCGATAACAGTTAATTAACGAAGTTAACTTTTTTTAACGGACTATTAACGGAAGTTAATTTCCATTTATCGTTATCGGACCAGTTAACTTCCGATAACTCGATATTTAGTCCGTTAAAGTCCGTTAACACGTTAACTGCGAGGAGTCATTCACGGAAGATCACCGCTCCGCGAATGAATTCAAACCGCCATAACTTCAGTCTGCCAATTCCGTCCTCTGCCGCAGTGGAACGGCTCTTCTCTCTCGGCAAGGACATCCTGAGGCCCAAGAGGTCAAGACTGTCAGTTGGGCCTAACTTTGAGAAGTTGGTCTTTCTGAAGGGCAACCAGCACATTGTGTCATAGTCTTTAATAAATGTGCCTAAAATTTAATTTTACCTTTCAGTTCCCGCCATAATAATTCTCTGGTAAATTAAAATTTAGTTAATGGTTAGTGGTTACAAGGGTTTCAAAACATGTAATCAGTACATTTTTTATTAAAAATTAAAAAAAAGTTAAGCAAAAAAGTTGCAAAACTTGATAAAAATACAGTTAAATACCTATTTATTGTTGGATTTTGCATAAATAAACATTTTTCTATGGGTTTTAAAGCTTTTTCCTTGATTTTTTTTAAATGTTAGTAAAGAAATAGTTATCGTTAACGGATTATCGTTAACTTCCGTTAACTTTGTAGTAAAATTATCGGATTATCGTTATCGGAGTTAAAAATTGGGGTTAACGGATTATCGTTATCGAAGTTAACTTTTTGGTTAACGGTGCCCACCACTGGCCACTACACTGTTGTCAGCTGGGAAAAGACTGGCCAAGGCTTAGGCGTAAAAAATAAGCAGATCAGAATTTCGATGTTACGTTTGGTACTTTAATAAATTTGTAGATGTACCCCTTTCGAGTTTACTTATCAAGCAATGTGCAATTGTTTCAGAGGTATTTGTAAGCCACTATCTGGCAACAGTGCACCAGCTATGAGCTGGCCCAGAGTGTATACAACATGATAACATTGGTTGTCAGTGTTGCAAGCGCAGAGAGGTCGTTCTCAACTCTAAGACTAAAAATATGGTTACGCTCACAAATGGGTGCACATCGACTTTCAGGGCTTGTTCTTCTTCACATACATCCGGACATCCCAGTTGACATAGAAAATCTTATTGGAAGATTTAAAAACACAGGAAACCGTAGGCTGCAATTTGTATTGTGAAAGTGGCATATCTTGTAATTTAGTTCTTGTAATAGTTGTAATGTTGTAATAAGTTGTTTATATTTAGGGCACAGCTGATTAACAAAAAGGTAAACATAAGAAATTTATTAAGCGATTTCAGAAGACAGGAAATCATAGACTGCTATTGGTAATGTAAGCGTGCCATGTCTCTTGTAATTTGTAACTCTTTTATATATTTAGGGCACAGCTGCTGAACATAATGTGTACATGAATACATAGAGTTTTAATTTCATATTGATATCGTGTAAGTAGGGATGCATGCACTGAGTATGCTGGTATATTGGGCAAAAGAGTGCATATAGGGGCACAGTGATGTTCGAAAGTGAGGCATTTAATATATATTTTTCTTTAATTGCCGCTAATGATGATGCTTAATAAAATAGTAATGTAAATGTTGTTGCGCTAATTTTTTGCTTCACTGGAGCTTACTGTCATCTTAAGGAATTTACTTTTTTGACCAGAAACAGATACCTTCATGCATTCTTTATAGGCAGAACGAATATGTGATAATCGTTAGCAATTCTCTCATACCAGTTGCCTGCCAGTGTGTTATAATCTCAGGTTTTAGAAGGTGATAGCCTCCCCACTTTCCAAAATTGTGCTCTGGATTCGCCCCTGTACTATTCGTAAGTTTGATAACGCTATTGCCGACAATGTTCTAGACAAAATTCATCCAAGGGCCCGCAGTTCCGTTTCCACAAGTGTGGGATCAGTTCATTGCATTAGAAGATAACAAGGCAGATGTGGCACACTTCCTCTCTGCTGAAATCCTAAAACGAGCTAAATCTCGGCCAAATGAGTAAGAAGTTATTGCAGGAGGTGGATTTCATGATCCACAGAATACAAAATCTAGCAGGCGTGATGTTCCAAATTTAGCGGTGAACCACGAGGATACGGACACGCACTTAACCGTTAACGCTAAAGATACTTGCTAGAATAACTTTCAGAGAATTGTGGTGATGTGCAGATGTGTTGCTTTTGCTTCTTTTCCACCTTGGACGTGAGTAGTATGCCCGGAAATTGGGAGAGTGCAATTGGAATGCAACATTGCATGCAACTTGCACCATTGTACCATTGCAACATTGCATGCAACATGATGAGAGACTTAATTAAATCACCCTCAACCCTCCAAGGGAAGGGGGAGTGGGGTTATGCAAAAGTAACCCCCAAAAAATTATGTGTGTGTATATATATTATATATATATATAATATATATACAGGGTGTTTCTAAAGTAACCATCTATTTTGCGAAATAATATGAATTATAAAAAAACACCTTTAAAACATGGAAATATACATATATATATTTGTAAGCTCGGCACACATTGTTGCTCTTCGTGGATAATCTTCTTCTTGTAAGTTGTGGAACACTTGAATGTGGTATGGCTTTTTCTTTAAATCATAACGTAGAATTCTGTAAACCGTTGTTTGTGGAATTTCTAATCTGTGGGATGCCCTCCGAATCGATAATTGTGGATCCCCTTCGAATGCTTCTTAAACAGATTCGATTCTTTCGTGAGATCTTCTTGGCCGTCCAGATCTACGCTCGTCATGCACAGATCCAGTCCTCATAAATTTGTTTCTAATTCGCGAATAGCCTGGTCTCTAGGGCCTGTTTTACGAAACCTTCTCTCAAACTTTTCTCTAATTTCATTGCACTTCATGCCTTTTATCCTGCATGTTACCACATAAACCCGTTCTTGCACATTCATCATCAATGATATGGGTCTGAAAATAAAATAAAATAATTAACAAAAAATCGTGTAAAGCAACTGAAATATTATAAATACATGAATTTTGTATAACAATGCACATACCATTATGCCAATATAACAATTGTTTAAAATCCCCCTATTTCACCAAAATAGATGGTTACTTTAGAAACACCCTGTATATATATTATATATATGTGTGGGTGTGGGTGTGGGTGTGTGTGTGATCTCCAAGGAGTAACCTAACCTAAGGCAGCTCAGGCGCACAAAAGTATATATATATATATATATATGCATATAACTGCAATGACCGCGCAGTATATAAATGAATAGAAACGACATAAGTGTTAAGGAACGTTTCTGCACACGAGGAGGAGAGATAACGAATAATGAAAAATGAGGCGAACCGCCCAGGAATCGAACCCAGGGCCTTCCAATTGCCGGTCGGACGCTCTACCATTATGCTACGGACCTCACTCAATCACAAATCGAAATTCTCCCACATAGGGCAGAAACCAATGCCCTGAGAGGGCACCCTCGCAAATCGTGAATATGCGCATATAACTGCAATGACCGCGCAGTATATAAATGAATAGAAACGACATAAGTGTTAAGGAACGTTTCTGCACACGAGGAGGAGAGATAACGAATAATGAAAAATGAGGCGAACCGCCCAGGAATCGAACCCAGGGCCTTCCAATTGCCGGTCGGACGCTCTACCATTATGCTACGGACCTCACTCAATCACAAATCGAAATTCTCCCACATAGGGCAGAAACCAATGCCCTGAGAGGGCACCCTCGCAAATCGTGAATATGCGCATATAACTGCAATGACCGCGCAGTATATAAATGAATTTCGATTTGTGATTGAGTGAGGTCCGTAGCATAATGGTAGAGCGTCCGACCGGCAATTGGAAGGCCCTGGGTTCGATTCCTGGGCGGTTCGCCTCATTTTTCATTATTCGTTATCTCTCCTCCTCGTGTGCAGAAACGTTCCTTAACACTTATGTCGTTTCTATTCATTTATATACTGCGCGGTCATTGCAGTTATATGCGCATATTCACGATTTGCGAGGGTGCCCTCTCAGGGCATTGGTTTCTGCCCTATGTGGGAGAATTTCGATTTGTGATTGAGTGAGGTCCGTAGCATAATGGTAGAGCGTCCGACCGGCAATTGGAAGGCCCTGGGTTCGATTCCTGGGCGGTTCGCCTCATTTTTCATTATTCGTTATCTCTCCTCCTCGTGTGCAGAAACGTTCCTTAACACTTATGTCGTTTCTATTCATTTATATACTGCGCGGTCATTGCAGTTATATGCGCATATTCACGATTTGCGAGGGTGCCCTCTCAGGGCATTGGTTTCTGCCCTATGTGGGAGAATTTCGATTTGTGATTGAGTGAGGTCCGTAGCATAATGGTAGAGCGTCCGACCGGCAATTGGAAGGCCCTGGGTTCGATTCCTGGGCGGTTCGCCTCATTTTTCATTATTCGTTATCTCTCCTCCTCGTGTGCAGAAACGTTCCTTAACACTTATGTCGTTTCTATTCATTTATATACTGCGCGGTCATTGCAGTTATATGCGCATATTCACGATTTGCGAGGGTGCCCTCTCAGGGCATTGGTTTCTGCCCTATGTGGGAGAATTTCGATTTGTGATTGAGTGAGGTCCGTAGCATAATGGTAGAGCGTCCGACCGGCAATTGGAAGGCCCTGGGTTCGATTCCTGGGCGGTTCGCCTATTTTTCATTATTCGTTATCTCTCCTCCTCGTGTGCAGAAACGTTCCTTAACACTTATGTCGTTTCTATTCATATATTAATATTATAATATATATGAAATGTATATATGTGGTGTGTGTGTAGAAAATAAAACCAAACTAAAAAGATATATATATATATATATGTGAGTGGGCATTAGGGTGGCCCACTTTTCAATTTTTTTTTAAAAGTATAGGTGATCGTGGTTTTTCCCCATTATTTGGCACTATACTAGCACATTGGTACCATTTTTACAAAAATTGATCAATATTTAGGGTCTCGCATCGACCTTAAAATTACTAGTTTTTATTAAAAATGCGTACTTTTTAACTTTTACTGAATCAGATAAATCATTAAGTAGGGATGTTTTCTGAATTCTCTAATGAAGAAGTCGTTTGGTGTGCCTGCCAATGTCATACGACTAACGGTTTAAAGGTTGTGCCTGTATTCAGGTAATACCAATGTGCTAGTATAGTGCCAAATAATGGGAAAAACCACGATCACCTATACTTTTCAAAAAATGAGTCACCATACCCGGGCGGAATGTATAATGTATATAGGTAATTAGAAAATGCACTATGCCTGTGCCAGGTACCTAACCTATTTCTTTTTTTGCAGATCATAACATTTGAAATTCTGTCTGAATTCCTCATCCTTTGTCATGGACAAATCGATGGCAACCATAACTGGAAGAACTCTTGAGCTACAAATAGAGAGTCATCAAAGGAAAGGCGAAAATAACATCGCTACCTTCTCTAAGATCGGCCTCGGAAATTTTTTTAGTTGGCCAACCGTCGTCCTCCATCAGTGGTAGCAAATTGCCAACAACACGGCAGGTTTTGCAATACTTCTTCAGTGTTATCCAGTACACTGCTAACAGGAAAGAGACGCATTCAAAAAACCGTAAACAACGTCTTAAAGTTTTGGAACATGGCCCGCATTAAAACAATCACAAAGCTCAACTGCGAAACGGAAGCTAGAGGCATTGTGGAAAGAGTGGCACTTACTCCAAAAGAGCAGAAAACGAGAAACTGACGCCGGAGGAAAACGGCAGAAGTTTTCGGACAGTGTGGACAAGCTTGGGATATCGGAGCATCTGACGCTGTCGAAGATATAAAGAAGAATCGACTGCTGTCCGACAAGGACAAGAAAGAAGACATTGACTTCTACCTCGATCAAAGTGGTCCTCGGGTGGCAACGATGAGCGGGAACGATAAAGTTTTCGCTGTGAAAAGAAAGCTACAGGAAGGAAAAAACGTCCTCGCCAGGAGCCGCAAACCTCAAAGTGTGCATACGAAACGGAGATGAGGCCATGGAGAATGATGATACTGGCATGTCAGGAGAGTCGGAGACAGAACTAGTGTTCCCCCTGCCGAAAGAGCCAAGTGTGGTCTGTCAATCTTCCTCGCCGCATCCTTAATGCACCTGCTGTCCATGGAAGTGGCTGATCGTTTCCGCATGTCCAATAATGCGGAAACGATCAGCCACTTCCATGACAGCAGGTGCATTAAGGATGCGGCGAGGAAGATTGACAGACACACTTGGCTCTTTCGGCAGGGAAACGCTAGTTCTGTCTCCGACTCTCCTGACATGCCAGTATCATCATTCTCCATGGCCTCATCTCCGGTTTCGTATGCACACTTTGAGGTTTGCGGTTCCTGGCGAGGACGTTTTCTTCCTTCCTGTAGCTTTCTTTTTACCAGCGAAAACTTTATCGTTCCCGCTCATCGTTGCCACCCGAGGACCACGTTGTTCGAGGTAGAAGTCAATGTCTTCTTTCTTGTCCTTGTCGACAGCAGTCGATTTTCTTCTTATATCTTCGACAGCGTCAGATGCTCCGATATCCCACAGCTTGTCCACACTGTCCGAAAACTTCTGCCGTTTTCCTCCGGCGTCAGTTTCTCGTTTTCTGCTCTTTTGGAGTAAGTGCCACTCTTTCCACAATGCCTCTAGCTTCCGTTCGCAGTTGAGCTTTGTGATTGTTTTAATGCGGGCCATGTTCCAAAACTTTAAGACGTTGTTTACGGTTTCTTTGAATGCGTCTTTCCTGTTAGCAGTGTACTGGATAACACTGAAGAAGTATTGCAAAACCTGCCGTGTTGTTGGCAATTTGCTACCACTGATGGAGGACGACGGTTGGCCAACTAAAAAAATTTCCGAGGCCGATCTTAGAGAAGGTAGCGATGTTATTTTCGCCTTTCCTTTTGATGACTCTCTATTTGTAGCTTCAAGAGTTCTCCCAGTTAAGGTTGCCATCGATTTGTCCATGACAAAGGATGAGGAATTCAGACAGAATTTCAAAATGTTATGATCTGCAAAAAAAGAAATAGGTTAGGTACCTGGCACAGGCATAGTGCATTTTCTAATTACCTATATACATTATACATTCCGCCCGGGTATGGTGACTCATTTTTTTGAAAAGTATAGGTGATCGTGGTTTTTCCCATTATTTGGCACTGTACTAGCACATTGGTATTACCTTTAAACCGTTAGTCGTATGACATTGGCAGGCACACCAAACGACTTCTCTCATTAAGAGGATTCAGAAAACATTCCTACTTAATGATTTATCTTGATTCAGTAAAAAGTTAAAACGTACGCATTTAAAAAAAAAACTAGTAATTTCAAGGTCGATGCGAGACTCCTAAATATTGATCAATTTTTGTAAAAATGGTACCAATGTGCTAGTATAGTGCCAAATAATGGGAAAAACCACGATCACCTATACTTTCAAAAAAAAATTGAAAAGTGGGCTACCCTAGTGGGCATGCATGTAAATGTGGGTAACCTAAAATAAAACAAGAAGGAGGAGAAAGAGACGAGATCCTTTCACTGCGGCGTCTCGAAGCATTTTGAATTCTACACTAGCCTTCCTGGGCGGCTTTAGCATCACAGACAGTTGGTTTAGATGGCAGCCAGTCGTATTTGACGTACACAGCTATTTCCTTGTACGTACATATAAAGGCGAATTACCATCGCCTTGCCTCAAACACACACACCACACACACACCACACACACACACACACATTGTATCGTTTATATATATATACATATATGCCCTTCATTTCCATTAATATTTGTTTATATGGTGTAAATAAAACACAGCTCCAGCGTTCTGTCTATTTAATATACGAGGGTAATTCAGTAAGTATCTGCACTTTTTATTTTTACAATTTTATTTTCACATCACGAAGCCCTATCCTTGAACATTATCTAGAGCGTGGAACTACAGTAACAAGTGCATCGTATTCTGACATGAAGTTCTTAACGTGGACGATAGAAATAGGCTCCAAGACGATGTAAATAGGATTATGGAGTGGACGGATAAGTGGCAGATGCAATTTAACGTAGACAAATGTAAAGTTTTGCATATAGGTTCTCGTAACAATAATTACACGTACACGATGGACGATAGACAGTTAGCGAGCGTTGACGAGGAAGTAGATTTAGGCGTACGCGTATCTAAGGATTTAAAAGTTAGGAACCAGTGCCTGCAGTCTTGCGCAAAAGCTAATAAGATGTTAGGCTTCTTAGCGCGTAATTTTTAATTTAAATCGAAGAATATTATATTGCCCCTTTACAAGTCCCTTGTCAGGCCTCACTTAAAATATGCCGTTCAGTTTTGGTGCCCGTATTTGCGTGAGGATATTGATAGGTTAGAAAGGGTTCAGCGACGCGCCACGAAACTAATTCGTCACTACACAACAAGTCTTACGAAGATAGGATTAAATAGTTAGACTTGCATTCACTCAAAACTAGGAGCTTAAGGGGGGAGCTCATTGAAGTTTTCAAAATCGTTAATGAAATCGATAACGTAAATTTTGACAAATTATTCATTTTCGATAATAGCAATACTCGTAATAACGAATTTAAATTACATGGTAGACGTTTCATTACTAACATCGCTTAAAAGTTTATAAACTAATTGATAAATGGAATAATCTTCCCGTGCCCATCATGAACTCTACCAGCGTTAATATATTTAAGAACCGTTTAAATAGGCATTTTAAAAATATTAACGTCGTTCAAAATAAAACAATTACCAACAGGAGCTCTCGGGGTGATAGTCGAGGTTTGGGTCTCCTGACGATTGATGCCAGCTCGTGATATGCCAGCGTTAAATTTATATTATTAAAAAAAAAAGGAAAAAGAAAAAAAGAAGGGGGGGGGAGGAATTAGACTAACACGAACTTAGATGTAGCCCGTAGCGTAAACTAACTCACCTTTTGTTATACTCTTCTCATCCTCTCTTTACTTGTATGTCTGTAGTTTGCATGGTATGACAGTGTTTCTTTGAGTTAAGACTGTGTTTGCATGGTTTGTAAGCGTTCTTATTTTACTTCTTTTCATTTTTCACCCCTTTCCTATTCTCTTCGACTATTTTTCCGACTTGTCGGCAGTGGCCGGCGGATGATGATGGCGAGTCTTTCTCTCTCTTTCTCTGAATGAATGTTAATCCACGAATGATAGTTTTTGCTACTTACTTAACCCCTTATTCTCTTCTTTTAACCCCCTACTCTCTTCTTTCTCTCGGGCTAGCCTTAGAGTGGATCTTAGGGTCTTTGTTAACCTTAGCTTCTGTAGATCTGTAAATCCTCGAGAAAATTAACTAAACAGTTACCTTCCGCGTCTCCCTGCATTGTATCATAATTTACGTTAGCGCAATTAAAGTCACTCATAATTAAGGCCTGTTCACTACCTATTATTCTCTTCAGTTCACGATATAACGCTTCATCCGTATCAGCTGTTTGATTAGGGGGCCTATATATATATAACGGCAACAAGAAGTTTGAAATCGTTCAATCTAAGTTCTGTTATAGTTGAATCTATCTGTTCTGGAATTCTGTGCTTTAATTCTATTGTATAGCGTCCGCAATATTAGCTTTGATACACAACATAACACCTCCTCCTCGCCTACCTATTCTCTTTTTAACAAAAAGTCTATAACCTCTAATTTGATGCTCTTCTACAAAGTCACGTGTTTCAGTGCTAAACCACGGTTCATTTATCGCAATTAAATCATAGTCTTTGCAAGCAATTAAAGAAAAAAATTCGTTTATTTTGTTTCGTAGGCTACGAGCATTTAAAGATAGAACCTTCAAATTGCTTATTAAAACCGTGTTTCCTTCGCGCGCGCAAGGTACAGTAAATTCATATTTTTTTGTCTGTAATTTAAGGAAATTACGCAGGGACCGGTCGAATTACGGGAGTCTGAAAAGAAGAGACAGTATCATGAAGTAGTCTTCCTAAAAGCGCAGCTCCAACGTTATTAAGATGAAATCCATCTCCCAGGAACAAGGCTCTCCTGTCGTAGAAACTGTTCCAAAAATTCACAAAATGTACTCCTTCCTGCTGGCAAAGAGACTTTAAGTTATTGTTAATATAGGTCGCCTTGCTGTAGAACTCGTTACGTTGGATAATTCGAGGAAGTATGCATGTTTAAACAATCTTATTAGTTTTTCCTTTAGTCACTCTAACAACTCCCTGTACATAGCCAGCAGCTCTTCCGATCTAGAATTTAAAACACTATTAGTACTGACATGAATAACAAATGTTGTGTCCTCAGAGGTTCTGTCTGTAAACTCTCAACACTATTCGTTATATCCTCCACCCATGCACCAGAGTAGTAGCAACGGCGCCTACGACGGGGGTTTCTTTCACAGAATTCCTCGAGTTGCCCTCGAACAATGGAATCACCAACGAGTCGTATTTCCGGTTCATCAGCGTCTTCGAAACTTAAAACAGAAAACTTATTGTTTGTTATTACTGGTAGAAAAGTCTTAGGTTTTCTCAATGGAGCTCCATTACGCACGTGAACGAAGGGTCGGGAACTAGAGGAAGAGAGAGGGTATTCCATGACTAGCTATTTTTTCAGTGCCAGTGCCAGTGCCAAAGTTTACATACTATACTTCTGAAATGGGAATTTTATATGTAGTTTTCCCCTGTCTTCACCGTATTGGTTTACTGGCAAAATTTTGGCAGTAACTTTTATCTAGAAAACCGTCAAGACAGGTGAGCCGACCAATTAGGAGTACAGATTTAACATTACAGTTAAATCCTTTCATCAAATATAGAAAGTAGAAATGTAAATTAATGTCCAAATACAGTATCCTTTTGAAATTACTTTTCACTGTCTCAAAAAGTAAAAATCCAAATATCTAATAAATGGTATTAATTATATTATATAAATATTATATTATATTAATTATATTAAACAACTGAAAAGAAACTCTTGGAAAGTTTTGAAATGTGGATTTGGAGAAGAATGCTAAAGATAAGCTGGAGGGAACACCAAAGTAATGAGGAAGTACTGCAACAGGAGAGGGAGGAAAGAAGCCTCATTAAGGTGATAAGAGAAAGAGAAGAAATGGATCAGAATGTGTTGAGAGGAGAAAGATTGTTGAAGGAGGTGATAGAGGGTAGATATGAAGGTAGAAGGCCGAGGGGAAGGAAAAGGAAAGCAATGCTGGATGATTTGAAGGCAGGCAGGAGCTACCATGAGATGAAAAGGATAGCTCAGGATAGAACACTTTGGCGGGACACATGAGTTGGACCTGCCTGATAGGCAGAACACGATGGATGGATTAATTATATTAATATTAAGTTATATTAAAAATTAAAATGAAATAGAAAATACAATAACTAAAAAATTCAACTAAAATATTTATGAAAAAAAATAAGGATACATTTCTATATTTCTACAACCAATAAAAAAATACATGAAAAAGTGGAAAAAAATAAAAATAAAAAAATAAATAAAGTTGCACAAAAGGATACATTTCAGGTGAAAACGATATCAGTGATAGTATATGTGTCACACTATTTAGTTCCCAAAGTAGTGAGACCGCAAAATGTTCGAGTGCATATGCAATTGCAATGTTGATCAATTGTTGCAAGGTGGCAGCCCCTTCCCCCTTGGGGGGTAATGGGGGAGAGTGGTGGGGGCTAACGGGGGAGTGGTCGGAGGTAATGGGGAGAGGGCTGGGGGCTAACAGGGGAGTGGTCGGGGGTAATGGGGGAGAGGGGTGGGGGTAGTGGGGAGGGGTGGGGTAATGGGGGAGGAGTTGGGGTAATGGGGGAGTAGGGTTGGGGTAATGGGGGAGAGGGGTGGGGGTAATGGGGGAGAGGGGTGGGGGTAATGAAAAAGTGAAAAAAAGTAAAAAAAGTTGCACATTGTCCGGAAAATACATGAAAAAGTGAAAAACAAAAATAAAAAAAAGTGCATATATGCAATTGCAATGTTGATCAGTTGTTGTAAGGTGCCAGCCCCTTCCCACTGGGCGGGGGTAATGGGAGAGGTGGGTGGGGTAATGGGGGAGATGGGTGGGGATAATGGGGGAAGGGTGGGGGTAATGGGGAGGGGGTTAGCCCCCAAGTTGCATAAAGGGGGGTGATGGGATTTGGGGAGGGAGAATGACTTCCCCCAAAGGGGTAACCCAAGCACCGAAGGTGCCCTCGCCGTAGGCGAGTTTGTGAAGCACAAGCAGTGCCCATAGGGCAGTGAGCCGAAGGCTCTGCTTGTCCTATATATACCAATAAAAAAAATACTTGAAAAAGTAGAAAAAGTTAAAAAAAATTAAAAAGTTAAAAAAATAATAAAAAAGTTGCAGATTGTCCAGAAGTTTCATGGTTGCGTTCTTTTCTATAGTTTTATTGATCTAATAATTGACTCGCCAGTAACTGAGGCGGCGCAGGCACCCCGCAATGTTGATCAGTTGTTGCAAGGTGCCAGCACCCTTCCCCCCTGGGGGGTAATGGGGGAAGGGTGGGGGTATTGGGGAGGGGGAGGGGCAATGGGGGAGGGCGTTAACTCCCCAAGTTGCATAAAGGGGGGTGAGGGGGTTTTGGGGGAGAGGGAGAATGGCGTTTTTTTTACTTTGTTCGCTTAGCCGAAGGCGGCCTGTGCGAAGCATACAGGTGCCGAAGGCACAGCTTGCTTGTAATTATCTAAAAATAAACTAATTTTTTATCAAAAACTAAATAAATATTGTATACTGAATAAATATTGTTCGGTCGATCTATTCATAAATACTTTCTAAAAATTTCATAATGAAATAAAATCATTCTAATGGCATGCAACGAATGTAACATCAAATGTGACATTGTAAACTAAAGCTATAATTCACAAAAACACAATTGTGAACGAGACAAATCCCGGGCGTCATGAGCATTCGTAAAATTCATCAAGACCGACTGACAAATTGCAGATTTCAAGATAAATTTCTACTGACTGTTAAATAGTTGTTAAAAACAAACAAACGGTTCGGTGATCCAATCAAAATTTAACAACCGGTTCGGGCGAACCGGACCGAACTGGTCCCAGCACACCCTGCATGATGCCTCCCTACATCCCATCACTCTGTGTGGGTGATGAGATTTGCCTAAATAAAAAATAAAATGATTTTATACATACCAATAATTTTTTAATAATAAATAAATTCCTATGATATACTGTAACTGCAGTGTATGCGATACTTTTCAAAGCAACTATACAAAGACAGGAATGACCATAGTCTAGAACGGGAAGACGCTACGCCCTAGCCCCAGTCACCGTAATGTCAGTAAGGATGGAATACAGCAATGAAGAAAAAATGTAACTTCTGTCGTGGGCTATTTCGGGTAATATTCGTTTTAGCACACATCAGTGTTTTTCGATTAAAATATGTTTTTATGACCAGGTTTTAGTCGTTTTGCATGAATCTGACATCCGTTTCCTGTGCAAACGTGTATTTTTTGAGATATCTTCACTTGAAAATATCTAGTTTTTATCTAGTGATTTCACCATTTTTTTTATTTTTTCGCTCTTTATTTAGTAGCCATATCCGCTATATGTTGATTTTTTTGCTCTTCATTTAGTTATCAGCCCTTCGTATTCGCGATATTAGGTTAGGTTAAGGTTAGGTTAGGTTAAGTTGTTAAGGTTAGGTTAGGTTAAGTTAAGGTTAGGTTAGGTTAAGGTTATATTAGGTTAGGTTATTTATTAGAGAAAGATAAAAACATATTTTTCTGGTCAATTTTTAGTCGTTTTGCACGACTCTGATATCCGTTTTCTGTGCAAACCCGTAGTTTTTGCGATATCTTCAAGTGAAGATATTTCAAAAACTACACAGTTGCACAGGAAATGGACGTCAAATTCATGCTAAACGACTAAAAGTTGACCAAAAAAATATGTTTTCATCGAAAAACACCGATGTGTGCTAAAACGAATATTTACGACTATTTTTTATAACAAGTTTGAAGAAAATTTGGGTTTATTTCAACAAAAATATAATAAACCACCACCAAATGCAACCACTCTTTGATACTGGAAGCTCAAACTTTTGGAAGCAGGGAGCCTGGTAAAAGATTGTCCAAGAAGGGGAAGGTCAGTAACAGCGACAGTAAACAACAACAAAGAAAATGCCCTCGCTAGTTTTCAAGTCGATCCAATAACTTCAACGAGAAAAGTCGCACAGGAATTGGGTATTTCCAAATTTTCAGTAGCAAAATTACTGAAATTACAGGGGTAACACGATTACAAACCCATTTACTCTCAGTTCATTACACGATGATTCTGATAGACGGCTGCAATTTGATGAAACAATGAGACAAAAGTTCAACAGTGATCCAGATTTCCTTTGAAAGATCAAATTTTCAGATGAATGTGTCTTCAGTTTAACGAGTAAAGGAAACAAACACAATATTCACTACTGGGCGAAAAGAAATCCCAAAATACGATTGGATAAACCCATTAAAACGGCTACACTAACAGTTTGGGCGTGCATTGGTTATTCAGGACTCGTTTCCTTTGATATATCGAGAGATACGATGGATGGGAAACGCTAATGCCAGGTATTGAGAAAGAGAGTTTTGCAATAGTTTATTAATGGCGTTGGCAGGAATCGGCAGTTGCCCGTGAGATTCTGGATACGAACGTTGAAGGAAGATGGCTTGGGCGGCGAGATCCCATCGAGTGGCCCGCCAGATCACCTGATTTAACCCCATATGAGTTCTGGCTTTGGACTTATTTACGTGGCAAACTTCACCCTCCTGGTTTTATCTATCTAAATGTGAATGTCCTTGCCCGCAGAATAGATAAACAACTGAAAAGGATCCCACTCGATACGTTCAGAAGAACAATAAAGAGTTTCACAGAGAGAACCCACAAATGTATCATAGCGGATGGAGAACTCTTTGAAGATTAAATTACAATTTAACAAAATTATTTGCATCAATAGACGTTTATAGACGTTTTGTTTGATTTGTTTAATTTGAACACTTATCTGTATAATATTGTTAACTAAATAGTTCTATGTATAAAATCCTTAGACTTTTCTCCCACCCTGTATATATATATACACCCCTTTGGTTACCTTTGGTTACCTTTGGTTAGCTTCCGCCCGAATTGTTCATTCTGACGAAGGTCAAGCTTTTCACTCCACCTTAGACCTACAGTTTAACGTGGAATCCGAACCACGCCCCATCAGCAGCCCAACGTCTTAACCACTAGGCCACCTAGGGTACCCATTTATCTACCAACCACTTTCTTTATTGTGTGGAAGGATGAACAGCTGGGTTTTGCTGCGCGCCGGCTGCCGTCGGGTCTCGAACCCGGGGCCGATGGATTCGTAGTCAGCGACGCTAACCACTACACCACCGAGGCGGTGTGCGTATACACACACACACACCACACACACACACACAGTGGCGTTCAAAAGTCTGCGTTCACCTTATAATCACCTAATTTATTGTAAATTGTACAAATATATATGATAATTACAACAAAATTTGATTTTTTATTGTTACATTATTTGCTTATAAATGTAATTATTACAAATTAGTAAAGAAATTAACAATTTAATGCCATAATTTTATTAATAATCGATATGACCTCCTTTTGCTTTAAAGACAGCTTCCACTCTGTGAGGCATAGGTAGATTCGACAAGTTTCTGGATAACATCTTGTGCTATGCCGTTCCAGCATTCTTCTACATTCTCCCAGAGAGAATCAAGAGAAGTTATATTCTTTTTAGCTTTCAGACTCTTCAAATGGTCCCAAAGATGCTCTGTTGGATTGAGATCAGGACTTTGTGGAGGAAACTTCATAATTTGTAGAACACCTTCATCTTTTTTCTTGTTGAGATAGTTCATGCAAAGGTTAGAAGTGTGCTTTGGGTCGTTATCCTGCTGGAAAATGAATCCTTGACCACAAAGCTTCAATCCTGATGGTATTGCGTGTCTCGTGTCTAACTAGTATGGAGTGGTACTTCTCTTTTGTGAGAGTGTAAGTGATTCTGTGAAGATCTCCAACTCTAGAATAACTGAAACAACCCCAAACTTGAATGTTGCCTCCACCATGTTTTACTGACTGTTTTATGCAGGGATCTATCAGTTTTTCGTTGGTTCTACGTCTAACATAAACTCTTCTATGAGACCCAAAAAGTTCCACGTTTGATTCATCAGTAAAATGAACTTTTTTCCAGTCGTCTACAGTAAAATTTCGATATTCTCTTGCCCACTCCAATCTTTTAGCTTTATTTTGTTTCCTCTGTAGTGGTTTGGACACAGCAACTCTGCCATGGAGACCAGCTTTTATGAGTCTTCTTTTTATAGTACTTGTACTTATTGAACAGTCCCGTTGTTCATTCAACTGTGACTGAATCTGTGTAGCTGTGGCTTTTCTGTCACGCAGTGATGTAGCCTTCATGTAATGATCCTCAGAATCAGTAGTCACTTTAGGTCTGCTAGATCTTGTCTTTGAAATGCACGATCCAGATTCTTTATATCTGCTTATAGTTCTTTGGACGGCCCCTTTTGAAACGTTAATTTTTGCCGAGATCTGGCGTTGGGACATTCCCTCTCTCGAAAGGGCAATTATTTGTCCTCTCTGGGATAAACTTAGTTCCTTAGACATTTCAAATACGGCCTGTAAAGAGAGAATAGAGAAAATTATTAACTATTTTTTAATCAAATTGCTACAATGTCATTGACTAATTGGTTTTATCAGTTATAATAGACCAGTTGTTAAAATTACTGTATGAATATACTATTCTGAAGATTAATAACATTTGGCTATGGTTTGCCCAATATCTGGGTTAAAATCGGTGTTATTATACTCGTTAAATTCGTTGCTGTTCCGTGTGTTGGTCTCTCTTCACACGAAGGTCAAGCTGGTGGCCCCGCCTCTAGGTCTGGCTTGGTGGAGGAGCGAGTTGTTTTCTTGCGCTCTCCACTATACATAGTCAGGTACACCCGGCTCTTCTGGTACCGTCCTGAGTCAGGCATCTAGTCTTCTCTTGAAGACTTCAACTTTGACCCCTGTAACGTTTCTGAGGTCCTTTGGAAGCTGGTTAAAAATTCTTGGCCCCCTGACAACCAAGCTATTTTCCTTCAGTGTTGAGGAGGTCCCTTGTTAGGCCTTTAATTTGGGAACACCACACATTCTGCCTTTCCTATTTTCCAGTGTTGTTTGAATAGTAATTGGGTTTATTTTAGGTTTGGTACCAGTTTTTCGATCATTTTCCGTATGTAGATTATGGTGTACCTCTCTCTTCTTCTTTCCAGGGAGTACAGATTTAGTTTACATAGTTTTCCCAGTAGTTGAGTTCTTTGCATCCATCAATCTTGGCTGTAAAATGTCCCTGCGTTTCTTCTAGTTTACTAGTTTCTTCCTTTTTACATGGGGACGTCAGAACTGAGCAGTATTCAAGTTTTGATATAATCAGTGTTTTTAGCATGGGAATCATTACTGTCCTGTCCCTTCTTTTAACCGTTCTTAGTACCTGTCCTGCGACTCTTTTTGCTGCAAAGAAAAAAACGCAACAGGACAAAAAATTACCATTTTCATTAATGTGTCCTTTCTTATGAAATAAAAACTACATTACTTACACATGTAGTAGAATATATGAAATACCATTTCTTGTAAAAGAAAATGCCTTAATGTAGCGGACATTCTTTCTCAGAGTTGTGGGCTACGTCCAGGCTAATGTCGTAACACCGCCTCCCGTTGATCAGCGAAGTTAAGCGACAATGGATCTGGGTAATAGTTGGATGGGAGACCGTCCTCCGTGTCCAGATTATGTAGCGACCCGTGGTTCGGATCCCACGTAAAGCTGTAGGTCCCCTCCGTCATATGACCTTAGATGTTGCGAAGGAGGTTAAACAACCCCAATCATTATTATTATCTCAGAGTTGTATTATTTTCTAGAAATTGTCTAAAACTGAGGTGGACGTAGACTTTTGAACGCGACTGTGTATATATATATATATATTTTATTTTTTTATTTTTAAAATAATTATAACATTTAAAAAC
The DNA here is from genome assembly GCA_023014485.1 of Bathynomus jamesi. Classification (NCBI taxonomy): domain Eukaryota; kingdom Metazoa; phylum Arthropoda; class Malacostraca; order Isopoda; family Cirolanidae; genus Bathynomus; species Bathynomus jamesi. The sequence continues at coordinate 237,343 of JAJOZX010000471.1, read as the reverse complement.
TTTTTCTTTTGTATTTCATTTTCCCATCAGATCAGCGAGGTTAAACGATGTTGGGTCTGTTGAGTAGTTAATTGGGTGACAATCTACTGCGTTCAGGTGATGTAACTGCCCGGAGATGGTTCCGATCCAACGCAGAACTGTTGGTCCCCTTCGTCACATAATCTTTGCCATTGCGGAGGAGGTTAACCGAACCAAAACATTATTATACTTCAGTGTATAGTTATAGAAAGAGATATTCAAATAAATTCATACCTATCAAAAATAAATTTATACCAATAAAAGTATGAAAACCATGTACGAGTTACGGGCGTAGAACAGTGGTCCGCAAACCATGGTGCGTGGCCTCCAGGGGCTGCACGATGTGTCGTGGGGGGGGTGCGCGAAAAATGACCGAATTCATAAAATTTACTTATTTCAAATAGAGCAAGAAAAGTATTGACAAGCAGAGGGGAATCATATTTACAATTTCAAAAGAACCGTTCTGGTCCCCATCATTAATTGTGCTCGACACTAATTTGACATTGCTAACCACCAATCTGCGAGCGGCTGTTCCCATAACAACTGAGAGTAAAGACGCGACTGAAAAAGTTTGCGGAGCAGTGGTGTACAGCCAATATATATATATATATATATATAATTATGCGGGTTGCTTCTACAGAGCTTCAATTTAATATTTAGGAGAAATCCAATGACAAGGAGAAATGTAAATGCCATGAAAAGTCTTCTTTATTGCGCAACGTTTCGAGCAATACCCTCTTTTCTCAGTCTTTTAAAATTTGTCTTTACGAATAGGTTATAGAAATTTCTGTTTGTTTTTCATTCAATATTGATTTTAATTTCACATTGTTATTAAACAGCCTGAAGATGAGCGTATTGCTCGAAACGTTGCGCAATAAAGAAGACTTTTCATGGCATTTACATTTCTCCTTGTCATTGGATTTCTCCTAAATATATATATATATATATACAAACTCAGAATGGTCCCCTGAGAAACTTATATGTTAAACACAGACCGTGCACGGAACAAGGAACTCTTCTGGCAAAATTAAATCCACTATAGTCCGAATAAGTAATAGTAAATGACAAATACCATAGTTTTTCTTTTTCATGATGCTAGCCCGACGTGGGCAACGGGTCTCTCGCAAAGAGATCCCATAAATATAGCTTCCCTAACCAGCTATCTGCAAAGCAGACAGGATCCAGCTTTGGGACATGGATCTAGGGTTTAAAGCAAGCCTAGTCCGACTACATTCAGAACCTCTATATAAGTAAAAGACTCGTTGCATTCACGTCGGATTGAATAAATCAAAGAAAAAGGGTGTAACTATTGTACTTTTAGCCAAAAAAACCAAAACTTAAACCTCAACCGGGACATTGAGCGTCCAGTTTTCAAGGCACGTAACACGTCCGTTTAATATACACAAACTCAGAATGGTCCCCTGAGAAACTTATATGTTAAACACAGACCGTGCATGGAACAAGGAACTCTTCTGGGAAAATTAAATCCACTATAGTCCGAATAAGTAATTGTAAATGACAAATACCATAGTTTTTCTTTTTCATGATGCTAGCGTCCAGAGCTAGCCCGTTCTCTCCCTGCTCATTCCTACATTCAACAAATCCGTCGAGCAGAGCGGTGTAAGCGTACTCAAGTACTGTATCAAAATAAATCATGTCTGAGATGCGTGTGTCTAATATAAGTTTCAGCTTACGGAATCCTACGATCTCAAACATTCTGTCGAGGATGAAACGGTTCCGTGTAGGAACAAGAACGCCATTATCAGCCGTGTTCTTCCACATCAATCGTATATCAACGCATGGTTGACTGTTATTTACACTCAATGTACAAACAACGGTATATGAAGAGGCTTCACTAATCACCTCTCTTATTATACCTACGTCAACTGGTATTTTATAGCGGTCCTCAGCCCACCTCTCAACTACCGCGAAGATTTTATGCATCTCCTCAAGATTTAAATAAATAACGTTGCGCTTGCTCGCAGGTCTACTGTTCGTTTCAAGTACACAGATAATGGTGCCAGTTTCCCGCCTGAACACACGCAACGACTTCGTACGGAGACGTCGTACGAGGCATTGAGAATGCTTCTCAAAGGGAGCTCCATCGTATTCATCGAGATGACTATGGCACATCCACTCAGTGCAAACTCTGAGAAGACTATGAGTCGCGTGAGGCACGCAAGTAGGCAGGAACGGGTCGATGGGCGCTTGACTCACCCTGATGATACGTGAACGGATTTGTTCGAACCCGTATGATCCGCGAGGTGCGAGTCGCGCCATAATCTAATGAAACCTGTGCAGCGCTGACCGAATTGTTGTATCCCATTATATTGGGTAGGTGTTTTGAGAAATTTTCAGGTACAAGAATTAATTTCGGTTTTAACGTTTTATCACTACCACTCCCCCGAATACGCACCAGACAGTTTCCCTCAGGATAAATTTCATGAACTAGGCACATTTTATAATGTTTTATCTCTCCTAAACATCATTACAATCCGGCGCACTATTTGAGAGAAACATATGTTCATATTTAACCGTTTTATTTAACAGGCGATACTCATCAAAGTCTACTAAAAACTCACATAACCCTTTAGCTACAACCTCACTACAAACCTCATCATGATATATATTAATGTAGTGGTAAAAATACTTAAGATTGTCCATGACAACGAGATTCACATTTTCAGTCGTAGGGTATGAGTAATCGACATGGTGTAGCATGATATAATACCGTTTATCACACCACTCATCCACAAGGCTCACTATCCATAACTGTTGTTTAGTTTCTGAGCGTGCCGCTTCTTCTACCACGCGGTGCACGTGTGCCTTTATAAAGCTTAGTTCTACAACATACTTGAGTACATCGTCTGTACTGCGAAATCGTACAACCCCCTCGCCAGAATAACCATAGAGTATTTGTACATCTTGCTCCATCGCGCGATTCAATGCATCCTTAAAAGAGTCAAAGGAGGAGGGGATAGGGAGTTTATCACTATCCACTATATCTTGACACTTTGCTGAATACCATTTCATAAACGTTGAACATGCAGTATTGAAGGACGCCATTACTATTTTTCTTCCACGCGAGAGAATACACGTCCAAGCCCAAGGGTATACAGAGGTCAACTGAGAACGCAGGGACAGAGGCCTGCTCAGGCTACGGGATGAATCATGTCGCAGTTCTTAGAGTGGGCGGGGCTTAACTTTACTGTACACACGCACACACGCAGTGAAACACAAGTCGATGCACGATTTATTTAATAAACGAAATAATCAGCATGTATATATTTAGAAACACGCGCAATAAATAAGTTAACAATAGGCACTTAAAATAATGTTCACAATACATATTAAGTTACAAATACGTGTGACGAATAAGTTAGCATTAACCCCATCAAAGATTATGGTAACCAAAGGGTACGGTGTCATAGTCATAGGTACCAGGGAACTGGAAGCGTTTCCTATAGGTGTTACGGCACACCTTCGTACCCTTAAGTTCCTTCACACACCCCAGTTTCTGCGCCCGAAAATTGTGGGTGCCTACAATTAGTTCGGGAGTCCGATCACCCTCATCATCGTCCAAACACACTAGATCCTTCAGCGAATCAAAGTTGACGATCTGCCGATTCGCTTGGTTAAGCGTGATACCCTTTGCCTTCACGATATATTTCATATCTTCACCCACCCTCACCAGTACCCCATTGGTTTTAGGACCTGTTGAGACAAAAGAGTCGGCGTATGCGTTGTCCCCATACTCATCTTTGATCTCATCAGTGAGCTCGCCGAGGAATTCACCAATAGCGGGCATGTATTCGCCCTCCATCGCTGTGAATATCACGCTATCTGTATCGGCGTACAATACTCTCCGCCCAAGAGAATGCAATAGACCCCAAAGTTTGATGCGGGCGTAGGCTGTTGTGAAGCTGGCTACAGGAATGTTTGTAACCTTTGAGGTATCTGTGGCCAATTCAGTTTTGTTGTACTTCATTATGTAAGTATTACCTACATTCACGATTTCCATGACTTCTTTATCGGGTGCGTTGGCATAATCCCAGACTTCGCTATAGCTTTGTGCCAAACGAAAGTTACCCTTGCCTGTATTCTGTGCAAATTTTCCCCATAGGCTGTTTAGACACAACTTTGCACTAAAGCGCTTGCCAGGATTCTTTACAATTTGGGCGCGATCAAGTTGTATACCTTCGTGGTCGCGGTAACGTTGAATATAGGCAGATTTTTCATCTTCGGTGTCAACTCCTCGCGGATACCCTGATGCCTCAACCTTATCCTTCAAAAATGCGTTTATATACGATGTGAAAAGGTTGGGGAGCTTGTGAAACCTCCAAACCTCATGTACAGGGTCATCCATGCCACCAGCAACCGTTAAAAGAGTACACTGTCTTCTCACGAGTGGCACGGTTTTCACTTAGCCCATCAACCCAAAAAACACGACCATTAATCTTAATTGATACCTCCCCCGTGTTGCGGGCGTGCTTTATGTATACACCTGTCTGTTGTTGTATGTGTATGAGCCAGTAAATAGCCTTGTGACCATAACTGCGGGGAAAGTTTCTGTGAATAATTGCTAAGGTGTTTTTAGGCATGAAGTTATTCTTGAACACCGTAAAGCATAGTGATGCGATGGTGGTTGCGACTTGCAGCGGATCGCATTTGAAACGGACTATGTACATTCTTCTTAAGGCCTGGAAACATACTCTAAGCACGCGCACATCATTCAGGCAATAACGTTCACACTCAGCAGCTATATTATAAGGATTACATTCATTAAAACTGCCGTAGTATCGATCAACGTCTTCGCGCTCATCTACACTCATACAATCATAGTTAAAATAATGTTTGGGTGGAGGTAGTCCTACATAATTTAAAGTCTCGCTAGTGAGGAAAGTGTAAGGGAAGTAGCCTTTTGATACTTCAGCTGCTACCCCATCACCTTGGGTAGCTTTGCTAATTTACAAGGCGTGAATAATAATGTATCTTTAAATTGCACATTACCTCTTATTTGCATCTGTATACGTTTGTTTCCTCTTTTCAAGGGATCACCCGTGAATATCTCGGATGATTCGTGCTCGAGCAGCTCCTTATACAGGAACTGTGTGTCAAATTTTGCCCCGTTATGGGCAAGAATATACACAGTCATTTTTTTGAACTTGTCGGCTAACTTGACAATATAGGATACAAATAGCTTCACAGGGCTATCGTGGACATTCGTATTAAAAACATTTGTCCGTTTATCACATTTGGGGCACTCGTCACACTCGATCTCCATACACTCGTTGCAGATAGTCTGGCTCACAAGTAAATGCGGTATTACCTCTTTGGTTTCGGCGTTCGTGTATGTTTCTATATCGTAGTATACAGTTATACAAGGTTTGTTTTTAGGCTTAGCGTCTTTCATATAACATACATGCTTTACTCCATCCGCCTTATATTTCTCATGGCATGTAGAACAGTGAATCTCGTCACACTTGTGCTTGAAATTTCCGCTACCATTCAAGGTGTGAAACATGCCACATTCACAGATTCTCATTTTCCTGCACGTACCAATTGATTTATGGAGTTCAAAACAGTTATTATTGAAAAATGTGCGCCTACACACATTACAATCCCTCTTCTCAGCTTCAACCACACGGCTTTCACATTAGGGACTTTTACACTGTTCACACACCATGTGGCAATCTTTACAATGTTTCACTACATCATCCGCAAACTCGAGACACCCCTTACACAAATCATGATGTCGTCCATATTTTCGACTTTTATCATAGCTCGTAAAGACATCTTATATTACGGATGGGGAGATACGTTGCACCTGACAGACCTAAAATAAGTAGGGCCTTGTACGATCTCTCACACTGCTTTTAAAAACATATACAGTCCTACGATGATCATCCAGGCCAAATACAACTATACGAGCAATTATTCACAGAAACATTCCCCGCAGTTATGGTCACAAGGCTATTTACTGGCTCATACACATACAACAACAGACAGGTGTATACATAAAGCACGCCCGCAACACGGGGGAGGTATCAATTAAGATTAATGGTCGTGTTTTTTGGGTTGATGGGCTAAGTGAAAACCGTGCACTGTGAGAAGACTGTGTACTCTTTAACGGTGCTGGTGGCATGGATGCCCCCGTCCTGAGTGTGGAATCACCGGAGATATCCACGGTAGATCTCCTGCCGACTGCCGTGCATGGACCGCACCCGTGATCAACTTATAGGTCCCAGTTCACTCACAAATCTTGTGGGAGCATGAGTATGATGCAAGGATGGAAACGACGAGCATACGTGAGGAGATAAAGCCATCAAGCGTTCAATGGTACTGGATCCTCTCAAATGCGGTGATAGCTTGTTCGGTGGGCGTACAAATCCCTTCAAGCTATACTTTCCACCTACGGAGGGTGTGAAACTTCACTACTACGATTTCTGTTCTTTATACCCATACGTGATGAAGAACAACCCGTACCCCGTGGGCGCTCCGAAAATGTGGGGCTTAACCTGCCCTCCATCAATGAATTTTCAAGAAATTTGAATGTCGCTACTTTGGGCTCTCTTTCGTGACGTGCTCCCCCTCGCGAATTATGGATGCCGATCTTACCCGTCGTCATTGACCACAAGCTCATGTTTCCCCTGTGCGTGAAGTGTGCGGAAGAGAATAACGGTAATTGTAACCATACACCCCACCAGCGTAAGATCAGAGGCGTATATACAAGTCCTGAGCTGGCCCTAGCCGTACGCCATGGGTATAGAATACTGAAGATACATGAGGTTTGGAGGTTTCAGAAGCTACCCAACCTTTTCACACCGTATATAAACGCATTTTTGAAGGATAAGGTTGAGGCATCAGGGTATCCGCGAGGAGTTGACACCGAAGATGAAAAGTCTGCCTATATTCAACGTTACCGCGACCACGAAGGTATACAACTTGATCGCGCCCAAATTGCAAAGAATCCTGGCAAGCGCTTTAGTGCAAAGTTGTGTCTAAACAGCTATGGGGAAAATTTGCACAGAATACGGCAAGGGAACTTTCATTTGGCACAAAGCTATAGCGAAGTCTGGGATTATGCCAACGCACCCGATAAAGAAGTCATGGAAATCGTGAATGTAGGTAATACTTACATAATAAGTACAACAACACTGAATTGGCCACAGATACCTCAAGGTTACAAACATTCCTGTAGCCAGCTTCACAACAGCCTACGCCCGCATCAAACTTTGGGGTCTATTGCATTCTCTTGGGCGGAGAGTCTTGTATGCCGATACAGATAGCGTGATATTCACAGCGAGGGAGGGTGAATACATGCCTGCTATTGGTGAATTCCTCGGCGAGCTCACTGATGAGATCAAGGATGAGTATGGGGACAACGCATACGCCGACTCTTTTGTCTCAACAGGACCTAAAACATGGGGTACGGGTGAGGATAGGGAATGAAACGAAATATATCGTGAAGGCAAAGGGTATCACGCTTAACCAAGCGAATCGCGGTCGTTAACTTTGATTCGCTGAAGGATCTACAGATCTACAGAAGCTAAGGCTAACAAAGACCCTAAGATCCACTCTAAGGTTAGCCCGAGAGAAAGGAAAGAGTAGGGGGTTAAGAGAGAAGAGAGAGAATAAGGGGTTAAGTAAGGAGCAACACCTATCATTCGTGGGTTAACATTCATTCAGAAAAAGAGAAAAAAGACTCACCATCATCATCCGCCGGCCACTGCCGACAAGTCAGAAAAATAGTCGGAGAGAATAGGAGAGGGGTGAAAGATGAAAAGAAGTAAAATAAGAACGCTTACAAACCATGCAAACACAGTTTAACTCACAGTCATACCATGCAAACTACAAACATGCAAGAAAAGAGAGTTACAGACATGCAAAGTAAAAAAGGGTAAAGTTAAACAAAAAGTGGGTTAGTTTACGCTACGAGCTACATCTACGTTCGTGTTAGTCTAATTTTTTTTTTTATTTTTATTGCTGGCATCACACGCTGGCATGTCACAAGCTGGCATTATCGTCAACAGACTCATCCTCGAGCACCACCACCAGAGCTCCTGTTGTAACTTTGTTTTTTTATTTTAAACAACGTTAATATTTTTAAAATGTCTGTCAAGACGGTTCTTAAACATATTAACGCTGGTAGAATGAACGACTGACGCGGGAAGATTATTCCATTTATCAATTACTTTAAACGTAAAGAAGTTTTTAGCGATATTAGTAATGAAACGTCTGCCACGCAACTTAAATCCGTTATTGCGAGTATTACTATTATCGAAAGTGAACAATTTGTCAAAATTTACGTTATCGATGTTATTAACGATTTTGAAAACTTCAATAAGCTCCCCCCTTAATCTTCTAGTTTCGAGTGAATACAGGTCTAACTCTTTAATCCTATCTTCATAAGGCTTATTGCGCAATGACGGAATAAGTTTCGTGGCACGACGCTGAACCCTTTCTAACCTATCAATATCCTCACGCAAGTACGGGCACCAAAACTGAACGGCATATTCTAAATGAGGCCTGACTAGGGACTTGTAAAGGGGCAATATAATATCCTTCGATTTAAATTCGAAATTACGCGCTATGAAGCCTAACATCCTATTAGCTTTTGCGCAAGACTCCAGGCACTGGTTCCTAACCTTTAAATCCTTAGATACGCGTACGCCTAAATCTACTTCCTCGTCAACGCTCGCTAACTCCCTATCATCCATCGTGTACGTGTAATTATTGTTGCGAGAACCTATATGCAAAACTTTACATTTGTCTACGTTAAATTGCATCTGCCACTTATCTGTCCACTCCATAATCCTATTTACATCGTCTTGGATCCTATTTCTATCGTCCTCGTTAACAACCTTACCGCCTATTTTAGTATCGTCCGCGAATTTTGACACGTTACTAGTCAATCCTACATCTATGTCGTTAATGTAAATTACGAATAGCAATGGGCCTAACACTGAACCCTGTGGGACACCGCTACCTACATCTAACCACCCCGATTCACTACCATTAACTACGACCCTCTGTCTCCTAGCACGAAGCCATTCTTCTAACCAGTTAGCTACCTGACCGCGTATACCGTGCGCTTTGACCTTCGCAATTAGTCTCCTATGCGGAACTGTATCGAACGCCTTTTTAAAATCTAAATAAATAACGTCAGCTGCTCTATGCCTATCGTATTCGCGCACTATTTCGTTATAAAATTCTAACAAATTAGTTAAACAAGACCTATGGCGTCGAAACCCATGCTGACTACTATTAATCAAATCTCTACTTTCTAAGTGATCGATGATACGATCCCTAACTACGGATTCCAAAAGTTTACCGACAATTGACGTTAAGCTAATGGGCCTATAATTGCTAGCTACTGCGCGGTCGCCTTTTTTAAAAATAGGCGTGACGTTAGCTAATTTGAAGTCTTCAGGAATAATCCCCGTTTCGAGTGACTGATTAAAAATCTTCGTTAAGGGGCCTACGATAACTCTTTCAAATCTTTCAAATGTCTGGGATAAAAAGCGTCAGGGCCTGGAGCCTTGCTAACTTTTAGCCTATCGATATAATGCGCAATCTCAGCCTCGTAAACAGTTATTTCATCCAAAATAGTCTCGCTACTAAATGGAACGATATCGTCCACGTCGGGGACATTATTTACGTCTTCTACTGTAAAAACTGTCGCAAAAAAGTTATTGAAAATACCCGCCATCGCCTGAGCGTCAGAAGCCAAAGCGCCATTAACATCCGCTAGATGGCCTATGTTATCTTTTACCGGCTTACGATTATTAACGTACTCAAAAAACTTTTTTGGATTATGTTTACTATCCGCAGCTATAAGTATCTCTAAATTACGCTTGGCATTCCTAACTGATCTTTTAACCTGACGTCTAAGCTCGATATATCTATTAAAGTTAGCTGCCGTGCCATTGCGCTTACTAAGTCTATACTTAGTAAGCGCAATGGTACCAATGGTACCATTTACTACGACTGAACAATATAGATCTATGTGAGGATCTAGTGTGTTTGGACGATGATGAGGGTGATCGGGCTCCCCAACTAATTGTAGGCACCCACAATTTTCGGGCGCAGAAACTGGGGTGTGTGAAGGAACTTAAGGGTACGAAGGTGTGTCGTAACACCTATAGGAAACGTTACCAGTTACCTGGTACCTATGACTATGACACCGTACCCTTTGGTTACCATAATCTTTGATGGGGTTAATGCTAACTTATTCGTCACACGTATTTGTAACTTAATATGTATTGTGAACATTATTTTATGTGCCTATTGTTAACTTATTTATTGCACGTGTTTCTAAATATATACCTGCTGATTATTTCGTTTATTAAATAAATCGTGCATCGACTTGTGTTTCACTTTGCGTGTGTGCGTGTATACAGTAAAGTTAAGCCCCGCCCACTCTAAGAACTGCGACATGATTCATCCCGTAGCCTGAGCAGGCCTCTGTCCCTGCGTTCTCAGTTGACCTTGGGCTCGGACGTGTATTCTCTCGCGTGGAAGAAAAATAGTAATGGCGTCCTTCAATACTGCATATTCAACGTTTATGAAATGGTATTCAGCAAAGTGTCAAGATATAGTGGATAGTGAGAAACTCCCTATCCCCTCCTCCTTTGACTCTTTTAAGGATGCATTGAATCGCGCGAAGGAGCAAGATGTACAAATACTCTATGGTTATTCTGGCGAGGGGGTTGTACGATTTCGCAGTACAGACGATGTACTCAAGTATGTTGTAGAACTAAGCTTTATAAAGGCACACGTGCACCGCGTGGTAGAAGAAGCGGCACGCACAGAAACTAAACAACAGTTATGGATAGTGAGCCTTGTGGATGAGTGGTGTGATAAACGGTATTATATCGTGCTACACCATGTCGATTACTCATACCCTACGACTGAAAATGTGAATCTCGTTGTCATGGACAATCTTAAGTATTTTTACCACTACATTAATATATATCATGATGAGGTTTGTAGTGAGGTTGTAGCTAAAGGGTTATGTGAGTTTTTAGTAGACTTTAGAGATGAGTATCGCCTGTTAAATAAAAAGGTTAAATATGAACATATGTTTCTCTCAAATAGTGCGCCGGATTGTAATGATGTTTAGGAGAGATAAAACATTACAAAATGTGCCTAGTTCATGAAATTTACCCTGAGGGAAACTGTCTGGTGCGTATTCGGGGGAGTGGTAGTGATAAAACGTTAAAACCGAAATTAATTCTTGTACCTGAAAATTTCTCAAAACACCTACCCAATATAATGGGATACAACAATTCGGTCAGCGCTGCACAGGTTTCATTAGATTATGGCGCGACTCGCACCTCGCGGATCATACGGGTTCGAACAAATCCGTTCACGTATCATCAGGGTGAGTCAACTGCCCATCGACCCGTTCCTGCCTACCTGCGTGCCTCACGCGACCATAGTCTTCTCAGAGTTTGCACTGAGTGGATATGCCATAGTCATCTCGATGAATACGATGGAGCTCCCTTTGAGAAGCATTCTCAACGCCTCGTACGACGTTTCCGTGACGAAGTCGTTGCGTGTGTTCAGGCGGGAAACCGGCACCATTAACTGTGTGCTTGAAACGAACAGTAGACCTGCGAGCAAGCGCAACGTTATTTATTTAAATCTTGAGGAGATGCATAAAATCTTCGCGGTAGTTGAGAGGTGGGCTGAGGACCGCTATAAAATACCAGTTGACGTAGGTATAATAAGAGAGGTGATTAGTGAAGCCTCCTCATATACCGTTGTTTGTACATTGAGTGTAAATAGCAATCAACCATGCGTTGATATACGATTGATGTGGAAGAACACGGCTGATAATAGCGTTCTTGTTCCTACACGGAACCGTTTCATCCTCGACAGAATGTTTGAGATCGTAGGATTCCGTAAGCTGAAACCTATATTAGACACACGCATCTCAGTCATGATTTATTTTGATACAGTACTTGAGTACGCTTACACGGCTCTGCTCGACGGATCTGTTGAATGTAAGAATGAGCAGGGAGAGAACGGGCTAGCTCTGGACGCGTATTTAAAAGGTTTAGATTCTTCGAAATATCCTGAGCTTTGGTACAAAACGCTTGAGAGGTACGGTGCAGAGCTCGCCTACACGGTTCATCCCGAAGAGCTGTATCTCTATATAGTTGATAGCTGCCGTTGCGACTTGGAAGCTTATTTCAATTGTCGCTATGTCGAGTGAAGAAGAGTTCACGATTGAAAAGCTCGGTACGTTAAGAAAAAACCCCGATTGGAAAGGTATGATTATAAACTTGTATTTATGATAACGCCCGACGATGACGTTTTTGCGGGTGCTTTTGATAGCATTCTAGTAGCACTTAAGGGCACCTTACCTGCCGAGTGTAAAGTGGGTACAAAAATAGTATTGAACGATATGAAAGCCCTTTACATTGAATATAAACCGCCGTATCAGTTAAACGGTGAGGTGATGCTTGGGCGGTTTTACCACATCGTGCAGAGTAATGGCGATGTTGATGTAGCGTTAATCACCTTCGAATTTAGCGTTTTGCACCGTAGGCGGTAAAGACAATATATATTTTTACTGTAATAATAATGTGATTGTACGTTTTTTATATATTTTCCTGTACCAATATTTGATAATATAACTTTTGATAATATAACTATATATTTTTCTAAAATTTTTGTTAATACTGTTTTGTACGAGTATATATATATAATTAATATAAATATATTTTTCCTATACTAATATTTGATATAACTATATATTTTTCTAATATTTAATTAATACTGTGCTTTGTATGATTATATATTTTCCATGTTTTGTACGGCTATATATAATTAATATAAATATATATTTTTCTAATATTTACTTAATACTATGATTTGCATGATTATATATTCCCCGTTCTATTATTTGACCAGTCCGGAATACATCGATGCCGAATTGGAAAAAATCAACGGTATTGGAAGTGATCTGTGTTATCCATCTGCGTTTATGGAATCTTGTCTCAACAAGGCAAAACGAACTTTCTATCGGGGCAATAATAACACTCGTACTTTGTCAAAAAATATTTTAGTACTTCCATTTTTCCCGGGCTTTTTAGGCATTGCTAATGTACTTAAACTTTTGGATATTAATGTAGTATTTTCACATAACAATATTGAGAAAAATATCATAGTAAAAAATAGCCCTACCAATAATTCAGGCATTATCTATAAAATTGGGTGTAAACAATGTAATTCCTTTTACATAGGTCAGACGGGAAAGGATTTGCACACACGTATAAAACAGCATCAATATTCCGTTAGAACAGGACAGTTGTCCAGTGCCCTTTTTGTCCATTTGTCAGAGTTATCCCACTGTATTGATTGGAATAATGCTTCAGTTTTATTCCACTCTAGCAACATTGTTAATAGAAATATTATTGAGTCTGCCATTATCCAACTTTCAAATAACTTCAACATAAGCAAAGGTCTTTTTCAACTCGATCCTGTTGTTTTGAATTCCTTCAAAACAGATTTAGATAAGAAGGGTAGAGCGCTAAATCTTTGGTAAACTTGTATGCTACTTTATTAACTTTTAATTTTCATCTTATTTTTATATATATCGAAACTTGACCATAAAAGGCAAAGTGTTAAAACCCGGGCAGATTTCCAGTATAAATTTGTATTTTTATAATTAATTTGATCTTGTGCTAAAAATCGATATTTTTCCTTACAAATCTGATAATCCTTTAATTTTTAATGTTTATTTTTACTTCTCCGTTTATTGCATATATATATATATATATATATTATATATATATATATATATATGTTCCTGAGGATGTCATTAGACGAAAGCGCTTGAGCACCATTTTGTGTTTCCTTTCCTTCGTGGTTTTATTCATCATCATATATATATATATATATATATATATATATATCCTATTGTATATCCAATAATTAATAAACAGAACGTTGTAATTGTGTTTTATTTATTCCTTGAACACGTTTATATCATTTTCTAAAACAGAGTAATTGAATAGATAAGTAACGAAGCTGACAGCTCAGCCAACTGTAACATAAGCTTATTTAAAATAAATAACGAATCTGGCAACTCAGCAGCCAACTGGCTGAATAATAATTAAATACATGGCGTTCTCTGGCAACTCAGCCAACTGGCTGCTTAGGGGCACTATAAGGGACCAGATGATGTATCTATATGAGCTCGGGTGTCCGCCGAGCAAAGACCCTCCTCTTCCTCTCTTGCTATCTCTTTCTGCTCCTTTGGGGAGTGAGGAAACATCTTCCTCCCCAAAGATGCGCCCTTAGGATAGGTATGCCCCTTTGGGGGGTGAGGAAACCCCTTCCTCCCCAAAGAGGCGCTCTTAGGATAGGTATGCCCTTTGGGGTGCTCAGCTTGGAGAACTGCGCCTCCAAGTTGCATACCCCTCTTCCTCTCTTGCTATCTCTTCCTTTCTGCCCCTTTCGGGAAATAGCTTGGGGGAGAACTCCGCCTCCAAGTTGCATACCCCTCTTTCTTTCTTTTTCTTTTTTTCTTTTTTTCCCAACAAGGGGGGGCACTCTTGCAACAAAGGGGGGGTGACAATCTTGCAACAAAGGGGGGAGGTGGTAACCTTGCAACAAAAGGGGGTGGGGGAGGTGGCACTCTTGCAACATTATGCAATATTACGTCATATTATGCAACTCGGCCTTTTTGACACCATACTACTGGTTCGGTTAGGTCGTGATATTTTCGTTAGTTAGCCTTATAAAGTTAACTAAAAAAAGTTGGGGGGCCCTCATCTTCAGGTGATCCCAATATTATTATCATGGTTTATTTTACAAACATTTATTAAAAGTCAATCGTTGGTTTTTGTCAATTACTTCGTCATAACTTTACATTAAGAAGCAATAATGCCATTTCGTTTACAGTCTGTCCGAAAGAAAAACATAGCCGACTACATATTTTAGTCCATCTAATATTAATAGGGCTCTAATTAATAACAGTGATTTGATAATTTTGCTCATAAAAACCGTTGGATGTAATGCATAACATCCTTTATTCAAAGAAATGGGTGCTTGTTGACACCAAATGATTTCACCTTTAGCTTAAACTTTAAAATAAGCAGTGAGAAATTATTTAAATTACTGCACGGAATATATATATATATATATATATATATATATATATATATATATATATATATACAGGGTGTTTCAGGAGGAAAGGTCAATACTTCGGGAGGTGATAGCATCGGTGATTGTATGAAAAAAGTTCATATGAACATGTCTAATTCTGAATGGTTACGGAGATAGAGCTGTTTGAATCTACAAATACAAAAGCATTGTTAATGGTAATCAAGAAAGAGAAACCAATTACTGTTTCTAACAATTAATGTTTAAACATTGGCATTTTGAATGGTATCAGATACAGAAATGACAAATTTGTTACAGTTTACAATACGTTTTCGAAAATCCCACAGTCAACCTCAATGCACTTTGCAAATCGTGTGCGAAGATCGCGTGTTGTTCGTCTGAGTTGATCTTGATGTTCCTTTATGCGGGCAGCAGCATCCAAAATGCGCGCGAGAGATTCGTCTCGTGTATCCACCCTTCTTTTGTAAACTTGACTTTTCATCCACCCCCACAAACAATAATATAATCTAACGGAGAGAGGTCTGGAGACTTTGGTGGCCATTGAATGGGACCACCGCGGGGGGAGGAAGAGCTGCGCGCGCATCAGATTCAAACAGCTCTATCTCCGTAACCATACAGAATTAGACACATGTTCATATGAACTTTTTTATCACAATGACCGATACTATGACCTCCCGAAGTATTGACCTTTCCTCCTGAAACATTCTGTATATATATATATATATATATATATATATATATATATATATATATATATATATATATATATATAACAAAAACTTGAGTTATTAAAAAAAAACGAAGTTCGAAACTCGTGTTAGACAAAAACTTTTTCTATCAAAAGTTTTACTCAAGACATCCTTTCCTTGTGATTGGTTTGAAAAATAAGCAAAACAAACAAACCTACCTACCTACCTACCGACCTACCTACCCCCCTCTCTCTCTCGCTCTCTCTCTCTCTCTCGCACGTGCGCACGTAAAGCGTTCTTCAAACCTAAAAAGCAAAATTCAAACTCCATCCATTTACAATACAATTTAGTGTTTAAGCAGACTTTCCAAACCAACAAAAAATAACGGATTTATTTATTTTGTTATGAAAAGTTCAGAGCAAAAAAGAATAAACTTTTTACAATTAATTATTTTTCCTTACGCACGAAATTATTTTTAATAATAATAATAATAATAATAATAATAATAATAATAAATTACGTATTTTATACTTTTAATTTTGTCATTAATTTCATCTAAAAATTATTTCAACGTATCTGACGTTTTTCGAGACGTTAACATTTTTGCATTCATTTTCCAGTGATGAGTGAAATGAAGACAATTTCATTTTCCATTCCATAATTTCCCTCTCATTTTTTAAAATTTAATTAATAATTGAATTAATAATTAACATCATATATATATATATATATACAGGGTGTCCCAAAAAAACTATATACTCTTTATAGCATCATATATTTTATAATTTAAAAAAAAACAAACAATATATTGTTATAGCAATTGCCAATGAATGGTAAATTAGTAATCTAAGCGATCAAAATGTTATAGCGAGTTGTTTGCATTTAAAATTTAATTAACTACGCCAAGTGCTCAAAATGTTCTCCGGCGGCATGAATGCACTTTCAATACAACAAAATCGTGTGGTCTGATGAAGCTACCTTCAAGCTGAATGGCACAGTAAATCGACACAACTGCAGGTACTGGTCACTTGATAATCCACACGTTTATGTGGATAAACATGTTAATTTACCAGGATCAGCAGCATGGTGTGGTTTATCATCCAGGGGTTTGGTTGGACCATTTTTCTTTAATGGGACAGTTACCGGTGCCGCATATCTCGACATGCTGCGGACAGAAATTATACCTGCAGTTCGGAAGTTGTTTGGAAACGACGACTTTTACTTTCAACAAGATGGAGCTCCCCTCATTATCACTGTGATGTCAGAAGGTACCTCGATGAAACGTTGCCTAACCGTTGGATAGGACGAAGAGGAAGCGTTGAGTATCCTCCACGTTCACCGGACTTGACTCCACTTGATTTTTACTTATGGGGCTACCTGAAGGATGCAGTTTATGGTACAAGACTTGCAACACTCGAACACCTTAAGGATGCAATTAGGGAAAAGTGCGGGACCATCACAGCATCCACATTTGTCCATGTCTGCGAATCAGTTAGTCGACGCATTCAAACGTGCATTCATGCCGCCGGAGAACATTTTGAGCACTTGACGTAGTTAATTAAATTTTATATGCAAACAACTCGCTATAACATTTTGATCACTTAGATTACTAATTTACCTTTCATTGGCAATTGCTATAACAATATATTGTTTGGTTTTTTTAAATTATAAAATATATGATGCTATAAAGAGTATATAGTTTTTTTGGGACACCCTGTACATATATATATATATAATAATATATATTAATATAATATATATATAATATATTTATATATAATATATGTGTGTGTGTGTATATATATATATATACATATATATAATATCTATATATATATATATATATATATATATATATATATATATCAGTGGCGACTCCTGCACTCGGGCTTCTCGGGCTGAGCCCGAGAGGCAAGGGGCAAGGAGAAGCATGAGAGATAAAATTGTGTATTTATAGATTTAATTTAAAAAAAAAGTTTTAAATACAAATTGTAAAAATGGTTTTTGGCTGGTAGTATGTTACTATTTTTCTGTCTAGCCTTCGTCACGCAAGCAAATTTTGAGCGTATGTAGATACCCTTGCTACCTATAAAAAACTATATTGACACATTAAGTTTTCGTGTTATCTTTCAAGATCCTTTACTTGGGCGCAAGACATTACGCCCGAGAAAGTATAAGTAATATCGTATATTTAAAGTTTTTTTAATGAATAATTATTTGCTTGCATACGGTTACATGATAGTCTTTCTTCTAATTCTCCTTAAATAAAATACGTTTTTTCTCCTATTAATTTTTTTTATAAAGAAAAAACATTTCAACTCTGGCTTATATCCTTCGGCCTTGTAGAGGCACAATTTTTAATTCTAGCGATACATGGTAACTTTTTACGTTTCGATAAGCGTGCCTTCAACTGCCTTGGGCGGCGGTGCAGTTTGATTTTTGCCGCAATGTGAGGTTGTTCGCTTTTCTTAAATAATCTGATTTATTTTTAATATTACAAGTATTCTGAGAAGTATAGCCCACCCATGGAGGACATAGTGTTATCATTAAAAGAAAAACCATTTGGAAGGAGAAACATCGCTCCTTCTTACCATACCTGTAACTTCTGTTTCAAATGAAGGAAGTTTCTCTGTTCTTGATCGAATTAGATCATATTTAAGAAACACAATGGCTCAAGAACGGCTCTCGTCCCTGGCTAGGATTTCAATTGAAAAAGAAATACTTATTGATTTAGAAAGCAAAAAGGAATTACATGACCGAATATTAAAGGAATTTGCTTTAAAATCAAGACACTTGGACTTTATGTTCAAGTAAATAAAATTCAATAATTTTTTTTACCGAGGTATGTATTTATTTATTTTATTGATAATCTTAAGTTATTGTCATGCATTTAAATGTCGGCTCATATGTAGACTTGAAAATTTAAAAAGAGCCCGAGTAGTCTTGAAGATCTGGAGTCGCCACTGATATAAGTATTATATATATAAACTGGAATCACCATGATATTCGATATTCATATATTTCCAATATTGTAATTAATTAATGTAATTCAATATATCCATATAAATTTAATGCAACTTTTTCGACATAAATCCAGATCTCATTTTTCGATACAGACTAATCGTAAAATACACTTTTTTTTTAATACATTTACTGAATTCAAGTAATCAAATCCCAATCAGAATCCTTTCTGCTGATAGGATTGAGTGCACGCAAATGCATTTGAGAGAGATTTTTTTTTTGGTTTTCATTTGAAAATATTTATAGAAAGGAAACGTTCATTCGTATTATTTGCCATTAATTAATATTTTTATAAAGATTATATGAGATTATCTTTAAAGGTATATATATATATATATACACACACACACACACACACACACACACACACACATATATATATATATATATATATATATATATATATATATATATATATATGCCTTTTAAGATAATCTCATATAACCTTTATAAAATATATATTGTCGTGCGCAACTCTTTGAGTTATATTCTGCGCACCTTTATTTCTTTTGCAACTTCTGACACCATTTACGTAGTGCCCAACCCGTTTATTTATTTATGGTGCTGGACACCCTTTTAATTACGTTAATTCACTTCACTGACACCCTTTAAGTTGGGCGCCACCCTTTAATTCTATTTCAAATTATTTCTTATTTTCGTCCAGGATGACTCGGCCTATCCAGACGGATGGCCCTTTAAATTGATAGGCGTAAGTTCTTCGGCTTTCCAGAAGCCTACTTTGAATGTTAATTCACCCTCAGCTAACAAGAGAGGCCTATTGCAAGGTATCTAAAACAACACACGCCCTCTTATAAAGTTTATTAAATGTCACTCGAAACAGTACATGAATTTAGAAATTTATTCTGAAGTAAATTTATCAATTTCCATACAATTCAATCCAATTTTAAATTCAAAGACAAAGTTCACAGTTATCTGAATTTAAATCGTTTAAATTTACCAATTTTCCGTAAAATCCAATCCAATTATAAATCCAAAGAAAAAGTTCACAGTTATCTGAATTTAAGTAATTTATATAGAGGGGCTTTATATTTTAGTGCAACAAAACAAATAACGAGAAATGAAGTGGTCGAAATCGACGATGAAATTTGAAGAATTATTCTACTTACGACTGCAGATGACAAATTACTCTCAATTGTGCTGCGTACGGACCGCAGATTTACGGCTCGCCCAAAACTTTCAAAACGACAATCTACCAAATAACGGGACTTCCTTCCGAACCCAAATTGACGGATTCAGTAAACTAGGGCACAGATGTACCCCTTTTAGCATTTAATTTAACCAAATTAAATTAATGGAAAGTTCACAAATTCTTGGTCCGTTGGCTAACATTAATTAAGATCCAACCAAGTTCTCGGTTAAGGTCGCTAACAATAAAATTCTTATGCACAAATTTCCGCGTAAACGAATGAAATGCAATACAAGTTCTTAATTTCATCCGGAGACAGTTTATACATTCAATTCTAAATTTGATTACACCACAAGTCTAATAGAGTTTTTTAGCCACAGTTAATTTCAAGGAGGACGACTACCAACTGACTTAACAATTTTAGAATTTACTTTACAATTTTGAAGGACCCCGCCTTCCAATGTTCTGAAAGCCTATCAAACCATTTGTTTCTCCCAAGGCCGTCCCCAGAAGGTTATTACCCATACAAGAGGGAAAGAAGGCGTCTTTACTACGTTTCCCAGGATCCTGGGCCCCTTGATTGGAGGTGGACCTGACCTCCGAGTATAGACTCCTCCTTCTTCCCAAAAATACATTTAAATATAGTTAACAGATTCGAAGTCCCAATTTTATGGTTCAATTTTAGCAAGCGTCTTCGAATCTGCCTTACAAAAGTCGCACCATCCCGCGAAACGAATCCAAATATTTTCGACCCAGCGAAAGAGGAACCCAACCATTTGCATATACACCCAAATCCGTTGGATTGCCCTTCCCGTTGGGGTCGGGTCTCGGTGATAAACCTCTGTCCCCACGTGGTTCGGCTTTATCCCTTCCCTGAGAATCCGAATTAAGATAGAACAAACGTTAAACAATCTGAAACATTTCTGATTTATTCGTTCGTGAATATTTATAAGCCAAACCACCTTGCTTTCAGAGATGTACACAGCGAAACCTTAAAACTAAAATTTCTGCACTTATTTTACAAAAGATTTTTCACGCAAACTTCGTGGTTACGACATCCCTCCCCTCCTTTAATTTTGCACTCCTATGCAAACTTTCGTAACTAGGGTCGGGTATTATCACTTTACTCACAATTTTCACAAAAATTTTCCATTTACTTGTCCCCTTTATTGGGACACTAACACTGACACATTTTATTTGTCACCTTTATTGGGACACTAACACTGACACATTTAGTTTTAGTCATGCTCGAGTTCTTCGTAGTGTACTCGAAGTCGGGGCCTAAGAACGTACGGACGCTCAACCGGTGGCCCTGTGAAAGCAGCCTGTCTGCTTTGTCCGGGGGACCCTATTCCCATAAGGTCCCCGCAAGGAGGTAGTTCGAAAGCACCCGGCGGCTCCTGCCCGCCACTCGGTCCTGCCAGGGGGCAGGAGGTGCACTCCGGTTCACTTCCACGGGTCGATGTTCCTCCGTTCCCTGGGCGAAGCTCTCGGGGAGGAAGTAGCTCGGAGGCGCCCGACGGATCCCATTCCGCCCCTCGGTCCTGCCAGCGGGCAAGAAGCGCACTCCGGTTCACTTCCCCCTGTTGATGTTTCTCCGGTGTCGAGGGAGGATCTCCAGAGAGGAGGGGCGGTGGCCCTTCCCCCATCTCATCCCCTGCGCCGTCAGCCCCGCCTTGTCGCTCGACGTCCCATGGGGCCTCGATGCTGCGGCGGATGCGGTCTCGATGGATCACTATCTGATGTCCAGTGATCATGTGACGCAGGAGATAAGTGACTGGAGTCTTCTGTTCGATGATGATGTATGGACCCTCGTACCGGGGCTCCAACTTGCCTCTGCCCGGTCTTGGGTAATCAATGTACACCAAGCCATGGGGCGCCTTCTCTTCGAACGGCTTCAATTCCTTGATTCCGTTAGCCTTCTCGTATCTCCGCATGAACTCTTCCACTCGGCGGTAGATTTCGCTCAGACTCCTCTTTCGGTCTTCGGCGTATTCCTCTGGTTGTACGGGCTCACGCACGCCTCTTGTGGCATGCGAAATAGCTTTGAAGGTACGTTGGGGGTTCGCCCGTACATCAAGAAGAATGGAGAATATCCCGTGGCTCGGTGCACTCGGATGTTCAAGGACAACTCCACGTGTCGAGGATTTTATCCCAGTCTCGTCCAGTTTCTTCACAAAGTATGCGGAGTTTGATGCATAACTCTTTATTCAGACGTTCGATCTTCCCGTTGCTTTGGGGATGGTATGCGGCGGTCCGTTGGTGTTGTACTTCCCAAACCCGGAAGAGCTCCTGCAAGGTAGCGTTCCAGAACTCCTTACCTTCGTCGGATACTAATGCGAAAGGGGCGCCCAGTTTGCACAGTATTAAACGATGGAACTTGTCCGCCACCTCCCGGGCCGTCTTGTCCTTATTGCTGCCAGTATGGTGAACTTGCTGAAACTGTCCACACACGTGAAGATATAATTGTTCTGTCCTTCCTTCCAGTCGGAGGAAGGACCAACTAAGTCCACGTGCAAGAATTCCCAAAGGACTGTGGCCTCGCACACAAGGCATTGTTTCCACAGTCACTTTCCGCGTCTGTTTGTTCCGCGCGCACGTGTGCGCGTTTGGACTACCTGCCGTACCTGTTGAACCATACCTGGCCAAAAATAGAGGTCCCGTAGGATTTCTGTAGTCCCTGCAGCTCCCGGATGAATGCTCCCGACGTCCGTGTGTGCGTTCCAAATGAGCTGCTCTCTCAGCTTTTTAGGAACTACGATGACCTCTCTTCCGTTCGCATCGACGTAAACCAGCAGGTTCCTCATTAGTTTGAATCTCGACGGCTGGATGGGCTTGGATACGGGCCAGCTGAAAGCCTTTCCTTCTTCGATGGCTGTTCGAATTGCCGCTAATTCAACGTCCTTCTGCTGGTGTTTGCTTATTACCTTGCGATCTATGATCGCTTTTTCGTATATTGCGTTCACAACCTCCTTAGTCACTCCAGGCGGGCGGGACAACCAATCGGCCACTCTGTTGAGTTTGCCCTTTACGTACTCGATGAGAACGTCGTAGTCTTGCAGTGTCATAACCCAACGCGCTAGTCTTCCATTGGGCTCTCGATGTCCTTCCCTCAGAAGCCACTTCAACGGCTTATGGTCAGAGCGGACGATGACCCTCTGACCAAATATGAGGGGCCGAGCCTTCTTCAATGAAAAGACGATTGCGAGCAGCTCTTTCTCGTAGGTGGAATAATTTAGTTCTGCGCCCGTTAGTGTTCTGGAGAGAAATAGGATCGGTTTCTCGATTCCTTCTTGTTCCTGCGCGAGTACTCCCCCGATGGCTACTTGACTCGCGTCCGTGTTCAAGATGAACTCTTGATCAAAATTTGGGTACGCCAATACGATGTCAGTTGTTAGAGTGTCTTTGAGGGATTGCCATGCGGTCTCTTGCGGAGTGTCCCATCTCCAAGACTCCTTGGTGGACACTTCATTAAGAGGTCGCGCAATCTGACTGAATCCCTTTATAAACTTTCGGTAGTAGGAGGCGAGGCCTAAAAATTGCTTCAGTTCCGTCTTGTTGTTTGGCCTTTGGGAGTTTTGACCACATGGCCTAGATACTCCACCTGGGATTGTAACAACTGACATTTTTCTAACTTGACCTTTAAGTTGGCGGTGCGTAGGCTATCCAAGGCTCGTCGTACCCTCTCGTCATGTTCTTCTAAAGACCTTCCAAGGACAATGAGGTCATCCAAGTAAATCAGTACTTCCTTGTCCAGTTGCTCCCGAAAAATAAAATTCATTACTCTTTGGAACACTGGTGGACTATTTGACAACCCAAACGGGACCACCCTGAACTCGAAATGACCGCTTCCCGTGGAGAAGGCAGTTTTCGAGATGCTATCGTCGTGAATGGCCAACTGCCAATATCCCGAGCGTAAATCCATGCTCGAGAAGTAATGAGTCCCGTGCAGCTTGGCCAAGGTTTCATCAATGATGGGTAATGGGTATTTGTCCTTTATGCAAATGGCGTTCAGAGGTCTATAGTCTACACAAAGCCTCAGGGCCCCACACTTTTTCTTCACGATTACCAATGGAAACGACCAGGGGGAACGGCTATGCTGTATCACTCCTTGATCCAGCATTTCTGCTATTTGTCGCTTTACCTCCTCCTCGTGTGTAATAGGTACCCTGTAGGGTCGCCTAAAGATGGGAGGATGATCCTGGGTTTCCAACTTCATTGGCATCAGGTTATTATAACCCAATGGCTCGCCATCCAGTGAGAAGACATCTGAATAATCCCTTAGCCACTCTTCGACGGTTTTCCTTTCTTTGTCGGAGAAGGATTTCCAACCAAGGACATAGGACTTGAGGCGTGTCACTCGTTCTTCGAAGTCCTTCTTCGATGCTTGACTTCCTTTCACCGTGACATTCGTTCCAATTTGGGGTGAGCGTCGACCGGCCGTGTCGACTACCCTCCCTATTAGCTCTGCCTCCGTCACTAGGCCACGACGTCTCCTTTTTCGCCAAGGTATTCTTCGTCATCTTGATTGATCATCAGTAACCTTATCTTCCCCTTCGGGATCCTGCTCGGTAACATTTTTAAATTTCCCCGAGCTTCACCGCACATCCCGTGCAGCGGAGAATAGACGTCCAAGGGAACTACGTCCCCGGGTTTCATTCTGACTTCTCGTCAGAATCACGGCGGCCGCCTTTAGTTTTTCGTGCGGGATTGCCTCTATCAGAGTCACCCTCGCACTATCTTTACTGTCTACTCCCTTTCCTTGTATGGTTACTGTTTCATTCAGAGTGACTGTCCTCTTTTCTCTTCAAAGTTACCTTTGTTTCGTCTTCATATCCTCCGAAACAACACGCCTATAGTCAAGTCTTGCTGAGCCTCTGGAATTATACAGACACAAAAGAATTCTTCAACCCCCCCTTCCCATAGTCAAACTTACTTCTACTCCCCTTACATGAATGGGCGGAGCCGGTGCAACTGTGTACTGAGAAGTTGGCAACTGTCCAAAGAAAGCTCCCGATGTTCTTGTGCATAGCTTATGTCAATGTGACGGAAGCTCCACCATCGTCCAGCGCGGTGGAAGCTTGTTGAGCGACGAATACTGGTAGGGTGATCAGTCTTAGCCGACGGACTCGCCGCTACTTCCTCTGAAGCTATTCGGGAGGCTTCTCCTTCCAGTCCTGCCGAAGGTTTGCTCGAGGGCACTCCTCTTCCTAATTTCGCATTTGCTGACAAATCTTGCACTGGCTCCGGCCACTTTCTTCCATTGTTTCCTCTTTGGAGTCACTGTCTTCATTTGACTTGGTTTGTTTTCTCTTCTGGTTTCTCATGGGGTTGTAGTCACATTCTCGAGTTGTGTTATACCTCCTGTGACCAGTGTCACAGTTCTTCCTTCTGGGCTCTCCTCTCTTGATGGACTTGGATCTGTCGTTCACATCCTCATCCTTGATGTTGTCCTCCTTCGTGGCTGTTCTTTCTTCTGGATGTTGTGAGTTGTAGTCCCAGGATGTGGGAGGATTTTGCAGTTTCTGCAGTCTTCGGCTTCTGTCCTGTGGCGTTTCTTCTCT
The DNA here is from genome assembly GCA_023014485.1 of Bathynomus jamesi. Lineage (NCBI taxonomy): Eukaryota > Metazoa > Arthropoda > Malacostraca > Isopoda > Cirolanidae > Bathynomus > Bathynomus jamesi. Next base: position 211,760 of record JAJOZX010000471.1, on the reverse strand, counting down.
TAGGACCTCTTCATCTCTTAGTCCTAAGCTTGGGTCGTTTACCGAAAACTGGGTTGATTCCATCCAATAGTCCCGAAAGGATGTTCCTTTGATGCAATTACAAGCATACTCTGGCATAACGGTCTTCAACGCGTCCTTAGGTATGCCCACTTTAATATGTCTCCTTATCGGATTAACCTGAACCAAGGCATTTCCTGAACTTAATAATCTTGGGGGCAATTATGTTGAGTGTCTCACCTTTTTCCTTCCTGACGGCGTTTGGGCTGGTTCCTGGGTTCTCTTGTGCCCGTTCGCCCATAAACTTCGGCAAACTTCCTTCCACTGTGTGTGCAAAAGTCGTTTGCTCAGGACCCCTTACTGCCTGTTCACGTTGCAAAGGTAAGCTAGTACTCTTTAATACCTGTCCGACGGTTTCTATATTCTTCTGCCGGTCTTCGTCGGTGCGGTGTTTCTCGTATCTTGTGGTGTGTACACTTCTGCAAGGGTTCTTTGGGATGTCTTCTGGGTTCTCTGGTCTCCACCCAACCCTTTCCTGCCTAGAAAGTTCTTCTTCTGTAACGGGAGGAACTAGAGAGATTCTTCGGGGACGAACCCCCGACCTTCGGTTGTCCCAATACTCCAGCTGCGGAGTAATCATTACAAGGTCTTCCAGTTTCGACCCTCTTCGGTTTATTTCTTTCTCTAATTCCTTGCATTCCTTGAGTAACCGAATAATGTTGGCAAAATTTATCCTTTTTAAATTTTCCAAACTTTCTGTATTTATTTCGTTTAAGTTCGTTGGTTCGGTATCACTAATGTTACTTACGCTTTCTTCTTCATTCGTTATTTCCACGCTCTTTACCGACATCGCGAAGCTTGTTTATTTATTTTTATTTCGAAACCTTTAAAACTGTAATCACTGTTAGCGACACTTTATTCTGTTCCAATTATTTCAACGAATTACTGTTCCAAATACTTTCTACGTCCGTGCTTTACTGTCACGCAAATTTATTTTAACAAAAAGTTACACTCTTGCTACCAATACCTTGGCACTTGGCGTAGTTAATTAAATTTTATATGCAAACAACTCGCTATAACATTTTGATCACTTAGATTACTAATTTACCTTTCATTGGCAATTGCTATAACAATATATATATATTTTTTTTAAATTATAAAATATATGATGCTGTAAAGAGTATATAGTTTTTTGGGACACCCTGTACATATATATATATATATATATATATATATATATATATAAATATATATATATTTATATACATATATATATATAAATATATATATATATAATATATATATATATATTTATATATATATATATATATATATGTGTGTGTGTGTGTGTATATATATATATATATATATATAAACTGGAATCACCATGATATTCGGTATTCATATATTTCCAATATTGTAATTAATTAATGTAATTCAAAATATCCATACAAATTTAATGCAACTTTTTCGACATAAATCCAGATCTCATTTTTCGATACAGACTAATCGTAAAATACACTTTTTTTTTAATACATTTACTGAATTCAAGTAATCAAATCCCAATCAGAATCCTTTCTGCTGATAGGATTGAGTGCACGCAAATGCATTTGAGAGAGATTTTTTTTTGATTTTCATTTGAAAATATTTATAGAAAGGAAACGTTCATTCGTATTATTTGCCATTAATTAATATTTTTATAAAGATTATATGAGATTATCTTTAAAGGTATATATATATATATATATACACACACACACACATACATACATATATATATATATATATATATATATATATATATATATATATATATATATATATATATATATATATGTGTGTGTGTATATATATATGCCTTTTAAGATAATCTCATATAACCTTTATAAAATATATATTGTCGTGCGCAACTCTTTGAGTTATATTCTGCGCACCTTTATTTCTTTTGCAACTTCTGACACCATTTACGTACTGCCCAACCCGTTTATTTATTTATGGTGCTGGACACCCTTTTAATTACGTTAATTCACTTCACTGACACCCTTTAAGTTGGGCGCCACCCTTTAATTCTATTTCAAATTATTTCTTATTTTCGTCCAGGATGACTCGGCCTATCCAGACGGATGGCCCTTTAAATTGATAGGCGTAAGTTCTTCGGCTTTCCAGAAGCCTACTTTGAATGTTAATTCACCCTCAGCTAACAAGAGAGGCCTATTGCAAGGTATGTAAAACAACACACGCCCTCTTATAAAGTTTATTAAATGTCACTCGAAACAGTACATGAATTTAGAAATTTATTCTGAAGTAAATTTATCAATTTCCATACAATTCAATCCAATTTTAAATTCAAAGACAAAGTTCACAGTTATCTGAATTTAAATCGTTTAAATTTACCAATTTTCCGTAAAATCCAATCCAATTATAAATCCAAAGAAAAAGTTCACAGTTATCTGAATTTAAGTAATTTATATAGAGGGGCTTTATATTTTAGTGCAACAAAACAAATAACGAGAAATGAAGTGGTCGAAATCGACGATGAAATTTGAAGAATTATTCTACTTACGACTGCAGATGACAAATTACTCTCAATTGTGCTGCGTACGGACCGCAGATTTACGGCTTGCCCAAAACTTTCAAAACGACAATCTACCAAATAACGGGACTTCCTTCCGAACCCAAATTGACGGATTCAGTAAACTAGGGCACAGATGTACCCCTTTTAGCATTTAATTTAAACCAAATTAAATTAATGGAAAGTTCACAAAATTCTTGGTCCGTTGGCTAACATTAATTAAGATCCAACCAAGTTCTCGGTTAAGGTCGCTAACAATAAAATTCTTATGCACAAATTTCCGCGTAAACGAATGAAATGCAATACAAGTTCTTAATTTCCATCTGGAGACAGTTTATACATTCAATTCTAAATTTGATTACACCACAAGTCTAATAGAGTTTATTTAGCCACAGTTAATTTCAAGGAGGACGACTACCAACTGACTTAACAATTTTAGAATTTATTTTACAATTTTGAAGGACCCCGCCTTCCAATGTTCTGAAAGCCTATCAAACCATTTGTTTCTCCCAAGGCCGTCCCCCAGAAGGTTATTACCCATACAAGAGGGAAAGAAGGCGTCTTTACTACGTTTCCCAGGATCCTGGGCCCCCTGATTGGAGCTGGACCTGACCTCGAGTATAGACTCCTCCTTCTTCCAAAAATACATTTAAATATAGTTACAGATTCGAAGTCCCAATTTTATGGTTCAATTTAGCAAGCGTCTTCGAATCTGCCTTACAAAAGTCGCACCATCCCGCGAAACGAATCCAAATATTTTCGACCCAGCGAAAGAGGAACCCAACCATTTGCATATACACCCAAATCCGTTGGATTGCCCTTCCCGTTGGGGTCGGGTCTCGGTGATAAACCTCTGTCCCCACGTGGTTCGGCTTTATCCCTTCCCTGAGAATCCGAATTAAGATAGAACAAACGTTAAACAATCTGAAACATTTCTGATTTATTCGTTCGTGAATATTTATAAGCCAAACCACCTTGCTTTCAGAGATGTACACAACGAAACCTTAAAACTAAAATTTCTGCACTTATTTTACAAAAGATTTTTCATGCAAACTTCCTGGTTACGACAATATATATATATATAATATATAATATATAATATATATATATATATATATATATATATATATATATATATAAACAATTTTTGGTTATATTACAAATATTATGATTATTATTATTTGTATTATTACTTTCAGACCTTAGTATTTCTAGTAAATTAGAAGGGAACAAATTTGTTGCAGTTTACTTTTCCAGAGGCAATTTAACTTTATGTAGAGTCCCCTGCAATAGTTTCACTCCACCCTTTCAGAGATGTGGAAACAACGCAGTCCCTTTTAAACTCCAGTCCCCCACCCTTACTCCCTCCCTCTCCCTCCTCCTCCTCTCAGGCGATGTCATAGTAATACTTCTATTTTTTTGAAAACCAATGGCAGAATAAATATATTGTTCACTGTAGTTTTGGTGTAATGCTAGGACGACTATATATTTTATTCATGCATTATTCCTAAATTTAGGGAATACAGTAATTAGATTATTTCGCAAACGTGGGATACTTTGAAAACTTTCAATCATAGGATTTTAATGGGGCCATGTTATAGTAAAAATGTAAGATAAGTTGTAGTATCGGCTTTTGACTTTCCCTTCCGGCAATAACATTTCTGTTTAAATTCCATGCATCATCAACAAATGACTATCCAGAAAAAGGTCTATCCATGGAGGGATAATGATAACATAGTTAAATTTTTTTTTGCAAAAATAAACATGAATCAAGTAAATTTAGGGATTTTCATAAGAACATACAAAACATAATGTTCAAATTATAAGAAATTGACAGTTGTTCAAGTAAATAAATATATATTTACTGCATCACAACCATAACATTATTATACACAATTACTCAATACTTGGTCCATCCCCCACTATTATTAATGACCTCTCGTAGCCTATTTGGAACAGACGCCACGTGATTGTAGATGACTTGTGGGTTCGTGCGGAAAAGTTCCCACTCTGCCATGGTGTGTTTCAGCAGGGCAGTTATCCTGTAATATATATGTTAACCATCTGTCTCTGGCCTTGGGTAGTTCGAGGTTGACGGGGGTTCTGGTTAGGTGGCAGCAACCAATTTTCTTACTCTGGGGTGGCTGGTACCGTGCAGGGAATCGCAGTATTTTCTTTTATACTACACTCCGATTTCTTCTTGTAGTGGATCGGAGGATTCTGTAAAACTTACTAAATTATCTGACGGTTCCCCGATTCTTCTTGTAGCGTATCAGGAAATTATTTATTCTATTTTAAAACTAAGTTCTCTGGAGAAAGCAGGATTCAAAGGAGAAGACAAAGATATTCTCTCACTGAATAATCAGAATAATCAGAATGATAATTTGAAAAATTACAAAAGTTTATATACTAATAATTTGGTGACATCATTATTTAATGTTGACCTATTTTGTTTTTTATTCTCAATAGGATGAATTTTATTTCGCAAAATATTTGAAGATAAAGGTAAATTTTAGCTGTAACAGCATATTGGCAGATAAGCAAGATATTTGATGAAGTCATATTTTTCTTTTCAACAGCATATTGACAGATCTGATGTATCATGATTTGTCGAGTTAACTGAAAATGGAAATTGAAATATACATTTTATTATGGATTAAAATTAAACATGAATATGAGCCAAAATTAAATGCTTAAAATTTAAAATTGAGTGTTAATTTAGAGTTTTACAGCTGAGAAAGAATGTATAAAAAAATGAACATTGCAGAATATAACATGATTAAGCTTAATCTAAAAAATGATTAGGTAATTTAAAAAATAAATAATTCATCAATTACTTAGTAAAAATAAAATAGAAAGAAAATTAAAATATTTTCCAAACTTGCATTTTGTATACAGTTAGAGTGTCACGCAAGTTTGGACTTTATATGCAAAAATGAATGTTGAAAATTATTCATTTTTACAGGGTTCTCCCTTCTAGAATGATATTAATATAGTAATATAATATCCTAACTAATCCTAACTAGTATGATAACTAGAGCCCGGATGTTCAGGCAAAATGCCATAAATGCCTTTTCTTGCCTATTTTTTAATATTTCAGTCATTGTGCCTATTTTACAAAGTAATGCCTATTTTGCCTATTTTCAAAAGATTGCGAAAATTCAGTAACGAAGTTTGTGAAAATGTCTGTTTTTATTTAATATAGAATAAAGTGGAAGCATGATTTCCACCTTTGTGATAAATAGAGCCTGGATGTGCAGGCAAAATGTCTTTTCTTGTTTATTTTTTAATATTTCAATCATTGTTTATTGTTTATTTTCAGGAAATTGCGAAAATTCTATAACGAATTTTGTGAAAATGCCGAAGGCTTGTGTGTCCACTGAAAATAAGTTGAACACTTTTGTCCGTGAATTTGGCAGCGACGTCTTTTCTACCGATGGTTCAGTACTGTTTTGCAAGATTTGTGAAAAAAGTGTGAATTATGAAAAGAAGTACTTTGTGTCGCAACACGTCCAAACTGGTAGACACACAGACGCTGCTCGGAAGTTGAAGCCAGGAAGCAAGAAAACGAACCTGTTGACTACATTTGCTGCATCGTCAAGCCGTCAGTCTTCCTTCTCGCTTGACTTGTGTAAAGCCTTTGTTGATGCCGGAATACCACTGTGGAAGTTAGAAAACAAGTCTCTGAAATCATTTCTCGAAAAGTACACAAAACAACAGATTCCAGGCGAGTCTACTTTGAGGAAGAATTATGTGGAGACGAACTACGCTTTGACGTTGCAGAATATTCGGGAGGGTGTACAAGATAAGAAAGTCTGGATTTCGGTAGACGAAACAATAGATGTAATGGGGAGATATATTGCCAATGTGGTTATTGGTACCTTGGAAGCTGCCATGAAACCGAAAATTTATTTACTAACAACAGAGGAACTACAGAAGACAAACAGTTCAACAATAGCGCAACTGTTCACGACATCACTGGCTTTACTTTGGCCAGATGGCATTAAACATGAAAATGTCATACTCTTCGTGACAGATGCGGCGCCTTACATGAAGAAGGCTGCAACGGCACTCAAGGTCATTTACCCGTGAATGCTACATTTGACATGTTTAGGTCGCACTTCATCGTGTAGCAGAGCAAGTACGTGCATCATTTCCTAACGTAGACAAATTAGTTTCGAATGGCAAGAAGATTTTTCTTAAGGCCCCATCACGATGTCAGTTGTTCAAAGAAATGGCGCCGGAACTCGCAATGCCGCCACAACCTATTTTGACGAGATGGGGAACATGGATTTCCGCGGATTATATTATGCATCAAATTTCGACAAGTTTGATGAAGTTGTTGTAAAAAGTTTCAACGCCGAAGATGCTTCAGCAATTAGCATTGTCCAACAACTGTTACAAGAGAATTCTCTTCGAAATGATCTTGCATTTATCGCTACCTACTATTCAAGGCTGCCAGAGGCCATAACTGCTCTTGAGGAAAGGAATGTGCCATTAGTCGACGCATTGAACGTTTTTGAAACGATCGTTGTGGACATTTGTCAGGGGCCTGGTGATAAGGGCAAAGCTGTGCGCGACAAATGTTGCCGGGTAATTACTGCAAACAAAAACCTGGAAAAAATTAAAAAGATCGGAAAAGTTCTTGATGGAGAAAACGATACTAATACCGGGGATATGGATCCACTGTACGTTTCGTGCTTCAAATACGCTCCTGTTACATCAGTGGAAGTGGAGCGATCCTTCTCACTGTTTAAACATCTTTTGTCTGACAGACGACATGGGTTCACCTTCGAAAACCTAAAGAAAATGCTGGTCATTGGATGCAATCAAGCAGAATAGACTCGAAAAGTATTACAGTATTTGTTTTATTTGTTTGTTTACTATATATTCAAATGTCTAAAAAATAAATGCCTTTTTTTGCTGCCTATTTTGACGTTTTATTTTGCCTTTTTGCCTGCCTATTTTGGACTTTATTAGTGCCTAAACATCCGGGCTCTAATGATAACCAATGAATTTTTTATAGTACAGAGTTATATACACAACATGAGTTGGGGTGGTTAAGTCTAGTTCACGTGGTCTGGGTACGCACTCTTGGTCGTGCATAAATAGTTTCACTTCGTTCCGTGTCTCTTGTTTTTTTCTGTTTTCAGAATAATCTTTTCACTACAAACATACCGAGGATAATAACACACAATAATAATACTGACGGCAGATGTTGAACAAATTTTTACCGGTTGTAGTATTTGTAAAAGGTTATTCTGGTCATCTGGTAAACCGCTTGAGCCACCTTGGTGTTAATTAGTCGTCCAATTAGCAGTGAACCGAGTGCCATACACGCTACTTTCACTGTGATAAATTCAACATGTCTAACTTTACTACCGATGAATTTTTAATGTGTTTTCTTTTTTCTACTGTGCTTAATTGTGTGTAATTTATTTACCAGATTTAAAAATAGTGATGGTATTGGTTATTGAATAGTTTTTTTATTATTTCGTTACACGTGCTAAGCGCTATTCATTTCAATCTTAGAACAAAAGAAGTTTAGTATTCATTTTCCTACCGATTAACAATATCATATATATATATATATATATATAATATATATATATATATATATATATTTTGTATATTACATCATAAAAAAAAACTAGAGTTCCTTTTTCCATGCACGGTCTGTGTGTATCATGAAAAACCTCAGGGGACCACTCAGTTCAATCGCCTTGGGGCGAACATTTATTTATAGGAACTGCAACCAGGATGGAGAGATTGATCTCTAGTCAACTAAGTGGTGGTGACCACGCGAATGACTACGACGAACTCGACCTAGCGCGTTCAGTGTACCTACATTAAGCTACCAGACCATGTAAGTTTTCTTTTTTACATATAAACAAATGCAAGCAATTATTTATTTATAAACCTCATTCCATGAGGCGATGCCTTTTTTCTAAATAACTTTTTCTCTGCAATATGAACACACGCGCTCATTTGGAACAAATGGTGGCGAATAGGAATCTGCTCGACACCGATCTGTTGGAAGAAGTAGAAAGGAATACTTCTGATTCCATGTAAGTATATGTATTTTGTATAATATCTCACGAATGTGCGAACTCCAATTCTTTTTAAAATATCTTTCTTACAAGAAAAACAGTTTAATATCTTTCCCTACCGATTTAAAATATCATTCAATATTACTTTGTATATATATATATATATATATATATATATATATATCTTGTTTCCATAAAACACTGTATATGAACTCTATTTGTAGTGTTCACAATCAGATCGATAAGGAATGCAAAGACGCAGGACCTGGGCGCATACCTGACACACCACTACCAACATTTTGAATCCTGAGTTTTTTACATATAATTAAATGTATGGAACTATTTATTTATATAGGCACATTTTTTGGCTTGTTACTGCGAAAATGATTATAGTATGTCGTACCACATATTTTCTATTAAAAGTATAATAGGTTTTCTTCGATGAATGAAAGGGAGTAATCTCCAAAGCTTAATTTATGTAAGTGATTTTTACATGTGTTTAAATGTCTGCCATTATTTATTTATAATGCGTGTGTTTTTGTTTGCTTACAGTAAAATTATATATATGTAGTCAACTCTATATATATATATATATATATAAATATAATAATAGAAGTCCAAAATGTTTTAGCATTATTGAGGTTCTTAAGAAAAATAACAGAAAATCAGATATTTATTGAAAGAACTCACAAATACTTATTAAAAGGGAACATTAATTCAACTATGCACAGCTTTCATATATAAGAATTACACTTATAATGATTATAGTCTTAAGAATTAATAACTCTGTCCATAGCTTACAAGGCACATAAGAAATCTAAATCTAAATAAAAACCTTCATTTTTGCTATATTATACACAGGTTTTTAGTCACAAGCGGAAAGAGATAATTTTTTTGATTACATACAAATTCATCATTTAAGTGTGGCTTAAGCGTGCTAAAAATTTCCAAAAAGTCATCAAAAGAATATCCCTTTGACATGTACAGCAAAAATTAAACAGTAATTGACCACATACATTACTGTATAAGCCCTGATGCAATTTTTTTGAGAATTTCACGATATTTGGGTCATGAAATTGCGATTTTCCAAGCGAATCATAGTAAGAGCATATTTGCTGTCTCTCTACAGTATACACCCACCCAATGAATTCCCGGTCCTGTCGAGATATTGGTATTAAGTATAAATCAGACAGTATCTTTTCTCTTTGGCAAATCCAACACTTCACTTTTTGTGTATGTAAATATGAAAATTTTTCGCGTAAATTAATCGTTCGTCATAACCCTCTGAATTGTGAGCTCGTCCATTAAAATTCCGCTATCACCGATCTAAACTGGTCAACTTCACTCAGGCCTTGGGATTCTGGATAGAGTAGTATACTAATAGGTTTTGTTGAAGGCTTGCTAAATTCAAATTTCAATGTCAAATGTCCCTGTTTTTTGAGAATTTAAGTGCGTGCAAGCATCCGAGCAGTAATCAGCCGAAATGTCGAAGGCGCAGACATTAGTCCTGTTTATATAGCCATCCATTGATACACCTATTCCAACATCGTTACAACCGTTTGTACCAGGAAATATGTTGTGGAAGGCTCGCGAACACAATGAAGTTTCATCGTCAGTTGAGTATTGTGTTTCTAAACCTCTACCGACAGATGTTCCATTCGCCATTAATGGTATACTCTTCAAGTTAAAATGCTCAAACTTGAATGATGATTTTTTATATTTACCTGAAAAAGCGTCATGGTCAACCATTCACACAAATACCCTCTGTGGTAAATTTCCCAATACAACACTGTCAAACTGTTTCGAAGATAAGCCAGACGTTACAGTAAACATTTTCAGTTCGGTACGTTTTATGGGGTATTTAGCCGTCGATATCAACAATAACCTTTCAATCTCCATTTATTTAACTGCGAATAATTTTACGCGTCGTACACTGAGGTATGTCCCAATAATATGGGATACCACTGGTTTAGAGGAGTCTTCTTCGTCCTCAACTATTTAAACATATCTCGGGAATGTGCGTGTGATTTTAATTATTATCTCAAAACCGTTGACGAGAAGCTTCTCTTGAAGTAAGTAATCGTTGTGTAGATGTGAATAGCGACAAAAGAATATATATTTTTAGATTTTTAAAATTTCTTTTACACTTTTTTCTGCTTCAGGGGTATAATACCCTGGAGCACGAAAATGGGTTTCTTTGGCATCTTTTGAATAATTTAGAAATTCTCTAAGTATGAGCTGTAATGATAATAATTGGAACCTGCAAACTGATTTGAAAATACGTCGCACTGTCTGATCATTATATACAAAGAGTTTACTTCAATGTAGATGGGGTAATCGTCCTCACTAACTGTCCCATCAGAGTGCGTTATTCAAACTTTTGGATACAGATATACAGTATATTGGTGGGATCGTAAAAGACTGAGCCTGCGCTAGATATAATGAACTCTTAGGAGCGGTCCACAATCCAACAGTATTGAGGGGATAATCGTAAAGTAATTGGATTCTTCTCTTGATGGCTGAGTAGGTGGAATACTACAAAGAGAGTTTCGATTTACAGCACTCGTGGCTGTGTGGGTGGACTAGTTGTGTCATGTTGAATTGTTTGGGGCGAATATCAAACTCTACCTCACATTGTAGAACCACAATTACCTGTGAGAGATAGCTGTACAACATTGGCGTTTATATCAATTGAAGAAGTCAGCCGTAGGCCTTATACATTTAGAGCATCTCTTTGGTTTTTTAGAAGCCTTTCTTTTTCGTTTCACGCCTCGAGGTGACGTCTGCATCTCCTTCTTCACTGGACGTTTCATTTTTCTTTGTTGTTTTTTAGCCCCTTTACCGCGCATTCTCCTTTTCACAACTATTTTTTTTAGCGTCATCAATAATTTCACTTCTCTTACAACGTGACTGTCTTTTCAAAGCTTCTTTAGGCTTGACATCAGCCATCACATCTTCACCTGTGTTAATACCTGATTGAAGAACCTTCCGACCGAGATATTTGGCACCACTCTTTAGGAAGGGTATCTCATCCCACGGTACACGACTAAATGCTTTTGCATCATACTATAACACGCCGAAAGTGAAGTTTCACTGTTAAGCGCCCATAACCGAATAGATAGTTTTGACCTACAACTGTTCTTATATGTATCACAATATTGTTTAGCTGGTTAGAAGCAACTGTGACGTAATAGGGATTATCATACGTTATGCTCAAACTTCCACCATGATCAGGTATATGCACAATGCATAGCAAACGCACCTGACTGTTCCCCACAAACTGATCTTCCACGATATTACTGTGAATGTAGTACGGAGATGATCTGTCCAGCAGACTTCAATTTTAGGTGGTATAATAAGCTAGTCTTATCATCCTGTAGTTATGGGGTTCCCAAACTTTTACCACCAAGGACCCCTAAATATTAATATAGTTAATATAGTTAATATAGTTCATATAGTTCATATAGTTAATGTTACTGTTTTTCCAAAAGCTTAGAGACCCCCTGGAAGCTTCCTACAGACCCCTGGGGGTCTGTACAGACCACTTTGGGAATCCCTGCTGTAGTTCATGAAAAGTACCTCTTTGGAAAGCAAAATTGTATCTTCCGTTAGGTAGAATCTTTAACACTTTTTATCCCTAATATTTCTTTTCGTCTCTGATCTTACAATAGAGCATATTTCGATCCTGCAGTCCATGCTACGCGTATAATTTCGAAAACTAAATTTAGGTCCCTTACAACATCCTCCGGTTGTCATAATCGCCATGGCCTAGTGTTATTTCTGTACGGTAATAATGTACACCACCGTTGCATAGTTTTATCTTTACCACGCCCGCTTTCTCAACTTTATCGCTTTTCTAAGAATCATAAAAACGATTTGTTTCTCTTCAATGCTTAAAAGCTTGGCATTCAGTTGAAATTCACACAACCCCATCTCGTATGACTCACGTTCCAAATCAATAGGCCTATGCAGATATGTTGTGAAGTTGGCCAGAGTATTGTCGGGATACGTCCCCAGCGAGGCTGAGGAGGTCAGTGTGACGTAGAACTGGTCAAAAGTCATATTGTATACTGTCAGTCTCATTAATGCACTAGCTTTTATAGAGGAGTTGAAACTCTCTGGGTAACGAAACTATTTTACCAAGTACATTTTTTGTTTTCCTGAACTGTTGTTTCCTAAGATTTTTTTCAGTTTTAATTGTCTTCTTCCCTAAAGTGAACGTAACCTTCTGCAGTTCCTCGCCATAGAAAATACCCTCAATTTTTTTCACCATTTAGATTTTCAACATAACACATAACCACCTTTCCTTTAGTTTTGATGGACCATACTTTAAAAATTTCCTCTCTCCAACCTTGTTCAAAACCTTTCTTGAATTTTCCTCATGGTCGTGAAACACGTATATAATCTTCGATTTTGAAACGTTCTATTTTCTGATCCTATTTTCCGCTTCTGTATACATGCCTCTTTTAAAAACTTCATTGGGAGATGTCCCAATCATCCGATGATAAAAGCGATTATAGGATGATGCTAACTGACTCAGAATGTCTATGTACATGTAAGTATTTTTGTACGTAAAATAACGATGCATGCGCTCCTTAATGGTTCGCTGTACCCTTTCGGCTAAAGACGTTTGATACACTGAGTTACTGCTATTAAAATAGTAATACACAGTTTCTGTCTTTCTGTCTGGGCTTTTGTCTGTCCGGCATTTTTCGCGGAAACCGATCAGTGTAGGGCAGTCATCTTTGCACCGTTGGAGAGGTCTCTGTTCTGAGAGGTTTCTTAAGATATTTATTTTTTCGTTCTCACACATGCGTACGCATGCACAACTTTTAAACGAAGCCAGATAGAGAAAAAGTTCATAAAAGAAAAAATGTTAGATTAATAATAAAAACAATAAAAACAATAATACATATACTTGGGAAGCTAAGTGCATTTTTGTAGAAGAACAAGAAAATTCCTAACTTAACATAAGTTTATTGTTAAATCATGAAGCAGCTCTTTTAGTTTCATGTGAAAAACTTTTACAACAATATCTGGCCTGTGTTTTGGTCAACGATTTCAGCCCATCTTGGATTGCAAGTAAACGTAATAAGTAGATCCGGCTTCCCAAATTTTCTTACAACTACCATATCGTCTTCATAATTCTGCTGAATTACTCTCGGCTGCCTTCATAAAGATACTAATTTGATGTTTTGTATTTATATTCCTGATCCTGCTTTTACACATGGACAGCTTTATGTAGCTTTTTCTAGAGTGAGAAGCTTTGATTCTGTTAAAGTGTTTGGTGAAAGAATAACTAGAAATCCTATATTTAAAGAAGTAATGTTGCAATAAAGATACTAATATACACGAGTATATGGGATGAATTTCACAATTAAACACGTGAAATAAATGTATGATACAAACCCACAAGTTAAAGAAAAAATTATTCCAAGGCCTTTCGTTTATTCAACTACACATCCTGGGGAGGTGTATGTTGAATACACGAAAGACCTGGAAATCATTTTTCCTTTTCCTTATGGGTTTGCATTATATATAATATATTATATATATATATATACAGGGTGGGCCGTAAGTTTCCATACATAGGAAAAATAAACATTTTTTTATGGACAACCATTTTTATTTATATAATATGCTCTACATGGTTGCCATTGTTTTGAAAACACATTTCAATACGTGTTCCCCACTGTTGATGAACACGCATTAGCACAGTTGACGTTATGCTTGTAATGGCGTTGGTGATACGTTCCTTTAGATGATTTATGTCTCGTATCTTTTCCTGATACACCATGGCCTTCAAGTGCCCCCAAAGATAGAAATCAAGGGGGTGAGATCTGGGGATCTGGGAGGCCACTCCACAGGACCACGCCGACCAAGCCAAGCATCCGGAAACTGCTGATCCAAATACCGACGCACGTGAAGACCATAATGAGGTGGAGCTCCATCTTGCTGGAAGTAAACTGGGAAGTTACCTTCCTCGTTTAGCAGGGATGGGAAAATCTCTTCTTGCAACATGTTAAGATACCTTTCGGCATTAAGATTTCCACTGACAAAAATTGGTCCAATAATTCTGTCACCCCGGCCCACACCATCACTTTACCGGCACCTTGCATCTTCGTCGGACTCAGCCAGTTAGGGTTAGCATTACTCCAATAACGTATGTTTTGCCGATTAACCTCTCCATTGACGTAAAAATTTGCTTCATCAGTAAACAAGATCTTACGTCAAACGCATATTCTTAGGGTATCTGAAACATAAAAACAAACGTTTAATTTTTCCTATGTATGGAAACTTACGGCCCACCCTGTATATATATATATATATATACAGGGTGGGCGGAAAGTAGCTCCCTATTTTGATTGGTAAAAAAATACATATATTATCCATTTATTTCAGAAGAAATAATATGAAAAGGTAGGCATACATGGTAGGTTTTCTCTAAAATTCAATGTGGGCTCCAACTCTTTCCACCAGCTTCTGGAGCCGCCCAGGAATGGCGTCCACTGACTTTAGCAGGAACTCCGGCGGGATGGAGGACATGACTTCCCGAATTCGGTCCTCCAGTTCTTCCAATGTCCTCGGTTTGGTGCGGTAGACTTCTTCCTTTACCCACCCCCAAAGAAAGAAGTCGCACGGTGTCAAGTCGGGGCTCCTGGCTGGCCATTGATGTGGACCACGACGACCCATCCAACGCCCAGGGAAGTGGGCATCCAGCCACTCACGGACAACAAGAGCGAAGTGCGGAGGGGCGCCATCTTGCATAAATATCAGATCGTCGATGTTCTCCCATGTGCTGACAACCGGCCAGACCTCGTTTCGCAACATAGCAAGGTACCGCTCAGCATTCATGGTGTTGCGCAGCAGGAACGGGCCCACAACCTGATCTGAGGTCATACCACACCACACCGTTACACTGAACCGATTCTGCCGTTTTTCAGCGGTAACCGTGCGACTTCTTTCTTTGGGGGTGGGTAAAGGAAGAAGTCTACCGCACCAAAACCGAGGACATTGGAAGAACTGGAGGACCGAATTCGGGAAGTCATGTCCTCCATCCCGCCGGAGTTCCTGCTAAAGTCAGTGGACGCCATTCCTGGGCGGCTCCAGAAGCTGGTGGAAAGAGTTGGAGCCCACATTGAATTTTAGAGAAAACCTACCATGTATGCCTACCTTGTCATATTATTTTTCTGAAATAAATGGATAATATACGTATTTTTTTACCAATCCAAAATAGGGAGCTACTTTCCGCCCACCCTGTATATATATATATATATATATATATATATATTAACTGGTTTGGCATGAGGTAACTAAAGTTTTTTCAAAGTGTGTAAACCAACTTAAACTAGTCAAAAACATATTTGAATTCGGCCAACATGGAGGATTGTAAGATTTAGATTAATTATATTATTAAAGTGCGATAGGACAACATGGGGAGAGCAGTTTAATATGAAACAATTTTGTAGACTGGTTCCTTCCAAAATTACTTTAGTCATGGTACCAAATTTGTGGAAGAACTTACCCTATGGTGATAAAAAATAGAATCTTACCTATTATTAATAGTTAGCTGCTTTCAGGAATGAAAGGTGTATTTCATAAGATGTAAGTACTGTATAGGTATTTTTACAAATCTTAATTGTGGTAATTTACACTAGCTATACTCTAATGACCATTACTTGAAATGAAGATTTTGTAAACTTTTTTATTACAAAATACATTCATAGGCTCTTATCGTTTATCTCAGTAGGACAAGATGGTTTATTGGATTAATTATAGAATTTATAATCAAATTATGTCAAAGTCCTCTGTTTCATAATGTGTCCAAAAGTACAGTAGTTAACATTGTGGCATCACCAGTAAGGACTCTGGAATGATGATAGGTTAAATAAAAATCAGAAGTATTAAAAAATTCATCGGGAGTAATGATTAAGTGGGCAGTAATGTTATGGTGTTATATTTTAACTAGTTTTGCTTCATCTTAACCATTCTTGCAGAGCTTTTAATGATTTGGACATACCATTATTAGGTCCTATTCGTGGAATAGGCTGTTCTTGTTACAGTTGCTGGTTCCACAATGCCAGCACATCACCTATGGCAACAATGAACCGGTCTTCTTAATGTGGGAAATAGAAGGATATTGTTGGGTGTTGAGTATGTAATTAGTTAATTTCTGAGTGGCTATTTTTCATATCAGTTATCACCAACTCAAGCCAACAATGGCCATCATATTGTATAGTCATATACAGTATTTATAGAAAATTATTATAGCAAACTGATTAGTTTTTGCCTCAAATGAAATAAATGAGTTGAAAAGTGCTTCTATAAAGAAATTACACATGAAGCAACATGAGAAGAAAATGGAGGAACAACGTTTTTAAGACGGCATTAACACTGTACGGGAAACAATGGAAAAACTGTGTAAAGGTTCTTAAAAAGTACTTTTCAGATATAAAGAAAGCAGTCCATCACTCAGTCAACCATGAATGATACACCAGTCCATGGAGTGTCTTTCTACATCATATTCATAATGTAATACAGGACTACGTTAACTCAAACCAGAACCCTAGAAAATGTTACAAAAAGTTGATATTTCTAAAAGAATCACCCATGCATTATTATTAGATAGGTTCTGAGAATAAAAACCTAGAAACATTAAAAATGTCCTAATTTTCTTATTTAAGTGAATGTTTTGAGCTTATTTGACAATGAAAACAAATTAATACAATCCCAAAACACATTATTAACCTCTTTTGGACCACTGGGTCGAATTTGTACCGTTTCCAATACACGCATTCATAACTTAACCCTACAAAAACTTCAGTCGTTAAGAGGTTACAGCCAGAGTAAACTGAATTAATAGAAGATAAAATTGGCTTCAAATGTTTTGAAATAGATGATGAACAAAGTTTTTAATAATGTTCGATAAATATTTATTTAGACCTACTTTATAATACTTGACATAACTTTCAAATGTTTTAAGCATTCTCATCATTCATGCATAAAATAAATAAAATATACACATATCTTGATTTGTATTAAAGTTTAATAGAGGGTTCTTATACACAAATTTTTTTGGTTATTTTGATAAGGTTAAAGACTTAGATAATTCATTCTTAAGAAATGCTAAATTTTTACATAGACTCAGAATTTTCATTCTTCAATCGTTTACTTTCGTTGCTTCTTCCCTGTCCATATTAGATATCTCTGTTATGGTACGTATTTGCACTTGAAGATCATATGTTTGAGAGAAGATCAAACATCGTAGTTAAATTTAATTTGTTTATTATGGCTCCTATCCTCTATGAAAAGGAATGCTTTGAAATTGCCATGGTAAACTACAAATTTTATGTTAATTTCAAAGCAGTTGGTGAGGTTATGGTTCACTCCTGTTTGGTGACTCCTGGTTTGGGTTGAGTTGGCCACTCATCCTGTTAACCATCAGACAAAAAGTGATCCTTTGGATGCAATCACTCTTACATTGTGGAGAAATGAGCTTCCTGGCTTTTACTTCGAAAAATCTGGTTTTTTTTTTAACAAACAGCGGTTAAGTCAACCTACCAAATATACCTTAAATATATTGCTCCTTTATGTTATTGTTACTACCTATAGAATATTGTGAGTACTATTATTTCAAATAGATATAAAAATTGGTAAATTATCTTTTACTTTCATTCTCCAGGATTCAAAGCAAAACAATCCGTTTCAATGATGGTTGCCGAATAAAAAAAAACCTAATTTATTTGGGAACTACAGTAGGCTTAGTGGTTTTGACGTGCAGAAACAATTTTGGGTCAACTAGTTGAGAATTAACTTTGAATGTGGGTCAAAAAGTTAAAATTGTTAAGCTTGTGTAATATGTATTTGAATCTTGCCAGAATTAAGGTTATTCTGGGTATATAAGGTTAAATTTATTAATATGGGTGTTTCATTAACCTGAGTAGCTTTGGGTAGTTACAGCAGCTTTATGTTGTAGTTGATAATCATTAGTGTACAATGGTTTGATTGTATAAGAACAGGATATTTGGGAAAGGTGTTAAATGAAAAGTCATTGGTGAAGCGAATGAATAATAATAGTAAATGAGTGTGTAAGAGTGAGAAGCAGAGAAACACCTTGTAAAAGATGACTGTAATTAGCAAATATGTGAATAAATGTGGAGTTGATATATGTAAGTGTCCTACAAGAGTTAAGGAGGAGAAAAATAGAAGTGATTTGTGACGTGTGGAAGTGGATATTGACATTACCTAACATAAACAGAAGTAGGCTGTACCTTCAACCTTATGAAAGGGAACATTGGATACCTACAGCTGGGTATCTTTGTGTATTTGATTTTGAGCATTTTTGTTCCTGAGTTCAAGTGTTGTGTCTACCCAATGGGAAAGAGGAATTGAGTTATTAGGTAATTTTTTAAATATAACTAGCATGAGTCTATAGTAAAGGTAGAACTCGTTTGTCTTCGTGTTGCTTTATCTTAGTTAGCATTATATGCATATATATATATATATATATATATATATATATATATATATATATATATATATATAAAGGGTGATCCAGAGAAATGGGACCCAAAAGAAACCCCTGTAACTCTTAAAGTATAAGTCCTTTTATAAAATCATACGCATCATTCGAAAGAGGATAGTTACAAGTTTGTACAGGATTGTATAGGTTTTGACAATACAAGACAAGATAAGATACAAAACAAAATAAAAGTGTTAGTTAAAACTAACCCTTCAAGATGACTGCATGGACTGTGGAACAGCTGCGTTTCATAACTGAGCAATATTATGAGCATGGAAGAAGTGTAGTTTCAGCTCAAAGATCTTTCAAGACAAATTTTCAGATGTCAAAATCACCTTCTAAGAGCTGAAACTACACTTCTTCCATGCTCATAATATTGCTCAGTTATGAAACGCAGCTGTTCCACAGTCCATGCAGTCATCTTGAAGGGTTAGTTTTAACTAACACTTTTATTTTGTTTTGTATCTTATCTTGTCTTGTATTGTCAAAACCTATACAATCCTGTACAAACTTGTAACTATCCTCTTTCGAATGATGCGTATGATTTTATAAAAGGACTTATACTTTAAGAGTTACAGGGGTTTCTTTTGGGTCCCATTTCTCTGGATCACCCTTTATATATATATATATACACACACACACACACACACACACACACACACACAAACACACATATATATATATATATATATATATATATATATATATATATATACATATACACATTTTAACTGCAAACAACACACAGTATAATTAATGTAAAGAACGACGCTTGTGTAGAAGAGCGTTCGCACAAGATGAGGAAGAAAGAACGAACAAATGAAAAACGAGGCACCTCTAGGAAATCGAACCCGGGATCATCCAATTGCCGGTCGGACATGCTAACCACTACACCAAGGCATGAGAAGGTGCCCCCTCAAGGGGAGATAACAGAAAATACCAGAAAAAATAACTGCCTACATCTGGTATTCACGAATAACACGAACTTGATTGCCGATATAAAAATAACTCCAACTATTATCTCAGACCACAATATAATCGAGTTATCAACAAATATGGCGATAACTGTAAAAGACAATACACATACGGAAGGAAGAAGCAAATTTGGGGCTTTTAACTTAAACTCCAAGACCATAAATTGGGAAGAAATCAGATCACACATGTTCCAAATAGAGTGGAGAACAGTTTTAGAGAATAAAACAACTTAGGAAATGCTAACAACCTTGGAAGAAAAGACGCTGGGAATTTTGGAAAAATATGCTCCAAAAGCACAGCCAAAAAGAAAGAGGAACTGGCTAGAGAGGCAAAAGAGAAGACTATTCCGCAAAAGAAAGAGAGCAGCAACGAAGTTAGCAAATTGCGGAGACAACAATGCCAGGAAAGTAATACAAGAAAAACTGGAGAGAATTGATTAGGAAATACAAACTCTGATAAAAGGCCATACAGAGAGGGAAGAGGAAAAGGCGGTTGAAGCAATAAAGGAAAATCCAAAATACTTCTTCAGCTATGCGAAAAGGAAAACAAAAACGCGCACTACTATCGGGCCCTTAAGGAAAGGAAATAATGAACCAACAGACGATCTAAAAGAAATATTGGAAACATTGAGAGTACAGTATGAATCAGTTTTCAGTACCCCAAAAAGTGACAAAGTGATATCTGACATAGATGCATTCTTCGAAGAGAAATTGCAAGGAGAGTGTAAAACAGGCTTTGATTTTACCCCAGAAGATGTAGCGAGAGCTATAGGACAAATGAAACCACATTCCGCTGCAGGTCCGGACAAATGGAATGCACTATTAATTAGAAACTGTAAAAATGAAATAGCTACACCCTCATACTGGATATGAAGAAGATCCCTAGACACTGGGGAAATACCGAGCACCTTGAAAAGAAAAAAACATCGTCCCTATATATAAAGGCGGAGATAAATATCAAGTAAAGAACTATAGACCAGTGTCCTCCGCCTCATGAAAATATTTGAAAGAATAGTCAGAGAGAAAATCTATGACTTCTTGGAGACACTGGAAAGATTCAACGAAAATCAGCACGGATTCCGATCGGGAAGATCATGCCTATCACAACTAATAGAGCATTACAACAATATCCTAGATGCACTTGAAGGTAATGAAAACTATGCTGTCATATACACGGATTTTGCTAAAGCTTTCGACAAATGCGATCATGGTATAACAGCACATAAAATGAAATATATGGGAATAACAGGCAAAGTGGGAAAATGGATCTACAACTTCCTCAGAAAACGACTACAAGTCGTCAAAATTCAAGGTGTATCACCATGAGAATTAGAAGTACGCAGCTCAGTACCACAAGGGCAGTGCTGGCCCCACTCCTATTCATTATGATGCTAACAGACATAGACAGCGGAGTAAACAGCAACAGCATAGTAACATCCTTTGCGGACGATACAAAGATTAGCAGGAAAATCAGCGACAAATGATGTGGAGGCCTTGCAGAGGGACACGAACAAAATATACAAATGGTCAGAAGACAAGAATATGACATTTAACACTGAGAAATTTCATCTCTTGAGATATGGTAGAAATGAGGAACTTAAATAGACTGCATATTATGCTCCAGATAGACAAGAAATTCAGAGAAGCACGAAAACGGTCGACTTAGGGGAAATAATGACCGATGATGCCAAATTCGAGACAAAATCAGATAGCAATAAACAAAGCAAAAAGATTCGCGTGACAGGTACTAAGAACGTTCAAAAGGAGGGACAAGACAGTAATGATTCCCCTGCTGAGAACACTGCTCATAGCAAAACTTGAATACTGCTGAGTTTTGACGTCTCCATATAAAAAGGAAGAAATTAATAAACTACAGGGTGTCCCATAAGTCCGGCATCATAGGAGAAATTCATAGTTTTCTATTTCTACAAACCATAATTCATATTTTTCTCTTTCTGCAGGCCATAATGTCTGTGATCAAGGAAGAACGAATCCAGATAATTCTACTCATAGGAAATCGGAGTCAAAGAGAGGCCGCTGCTGAATTTAACAGACAGCATCCAGACCGCGAACCAATAACACAGAGTTGTGTTAGCAGACTTGTTGCAAAGTTTAAGGAAACAGGATCCATAGAAGATAAACCACGCAGTGGACCATTTTAACAGAAGTCCCAATAAGTCTCTTCGGCGATTGTCCGCCGAGACAGGAGTGTCGAAAAGTAGCATCCATCGCATTCTTCAGGCTCACAAATGGCATCCATATAAACTTCAGATCCTACAGAAATTAAGCGAAGATGATCCCGACTGGCGGATGGAATTTTGTGAATGGGCTACGGAACAATATGCTCGGGATGCCAATTTCCCGTCCACCATTCTGTTCAGTGACGAGGCTGTTTTTTATGGAAATGGTGAGGTAAATCGACAGAACACCCGCTACTGGTCTCAAAACAACCCTCACTGGTATACCTCTTCAAAGGAACAAGGTGCATCTCGGGTGATGGTATGGTGTGGCATTTGGAAGGATCGCATCATAGGCCCCCTCTTTTTCGATGAACATGTCACTGGAGGCACCTACCTACGTATGCTCAAGGTAGAAGCATTTCCCAATGTCTTGAACAAAGAAGGAAATTTCCCAGCATGGTTCCAGCAAGACGGCGCTCCTGCACATTACAGCACCCAAGTAAGGGAATACCTGTTCCAACAATTCCCTGGTCATTGGATATGACGACGAGGGCCTGCGGAATGGCCAGCTAGAAGCCCGGATCTCACGCCACTAGATTTTTATCTCTGGGGCCACTTGAAAGCGCTGGTATACGCAGAGAAAATTAGGAGTGTTGAACATTTGCGGCAGCGCATTATTGGGGCATGTAACACCATTACTCCTGACATCATTCACCGTGTGCTTGCTGACTGGGTATCACGTCTGAATTTGTGTATTGAAAACAATGGTGGGCATATTGAGCACGTTCTGTAAATAAAAGCTTTTGTTTTGCCTTTTTTTATTATTTTTCCTATGATGACGCTTATGGGACACCCTGTAGAAGAAAGGCAGAGACATTTCACAGCCAAGATTGATAGCTGCAAAGAACTCGACTGCTGGGAAAGACTACGTAAACTAAATTTGTACTCCCTGGAAAGCAGAAGAGAGAAGTATACCATAATCTACATATGGAAAATTATCGAAAAACTGGTACCAAACCTGAAACTAAACCCAATTACCAACCAAACAACGCTGAAAAATAGGAAAGGCAGAATGTGTAGTGTTCCCAAATTAAAGGCCCGATAAGGGACCTCCTCAACTCTGAAGGAAAATAGCTTGGTTGTCAAGGGGCCAAGACTTTTCAACCAGCTTCCAAAGGACCTCAGAAACGTTACAGGGGTCAAAGTTGAAGTCTTCAAGAGAAGACTAGATGCCTGGCTCAGGACAGTACAAGATGAGCCGGGTGTACCTGGATATGTACGGTGGAGAGCGCAAGAGAGCAACTCGCTCCTCCACTAAGCCAGGACTAGAGGCGGGGCCATCAGCTTGACCTTCGTGTGAAGAAAGACCGACGCACGGAACCCTAACGAGGTTTACGAGGTATATATATATATATATATATATATATATATACGAAGCGTCGCGAGTACGAGGGACGAACTCGCCACATTGGCGATTTTGCGATTGTTCCACGAATGAATAGTTCAACTCTTCCCCCATCGACAGACAATTGGTATTACTAAATACCCGACGCGTAGGCTCAAAATGTAGTTATTTTCTTTGCGTGTATTTCCGCTATGTACCCATCGTGCACAATAGCTACAAAGTTTAAATGCGTCTATCTCAAAACTGATTTGGCGAGTTCGCCCCTTGTACTCGCGACGCCTCATATATATATATTGTATTTTGCAGTAATGTGGACTCGAACCCGAGTCCGGAACTGCCGTGACCTGTAAATTTTAGAGGAACTGAACCGGAACCGGAACCGCCAAAAACATACAAGTTCCCTGTTCCGGTTGGGCTTTGTATTGGTACTACGAGTCCCCGCCAGCGCCAAATAACTCCACCGCAAAAATTTCACTCTCCCAGGATCGGTCAGTTTGCCTGTCTGCACTCAGATAAGGAAGGCGAAATACGTGTATGCTGCTTTCAGTGTTCTATGGCTTCAGGTTCTTCATGTTGACCGTACTTCATGCTGACTTTCGCCTAAAAATTTATCTAGAAATTATATGCAACATGTGTTTAAAAAAAATAAATATAATAAATATATAAAATGAAAAATAAAAGCCTATTCTTTCAATTTCCTTGTGGAGTTCACTCTTGCCTAGGAACCGATTCCAGAACCTGTTCCGGACGTTTCGCATCACTGGTATTTTGTACACGCGAAGAATGTATCAATGTTCTCCTTCTTTCACTGAATTTAATCGTTTTTGGGTCTGGTGAGTATCTGTGTGGAGACGGTTCTCAATAAAAAGTGTGTGTGTGGTGTTGTGTGTGTGTGTGTGTGTGTGTGTGTTTGACCTGGATGGAAGTAGGCGACCATGAGGGGTCCAAACAGGTAAAAATCCGAAGGTGCCAGGTCTGGACTGTAGGCTGGATGGTCGAGAACTTCAAATTTAAGTTCTTGAAGGCATTTTCTAGTCTGTGCAGCGGTATGAGGGTGCGCATTGTCGTATAACAGAATAACACTTTCCGACAATCTCCCTCTCCATTTTGAGCGAATTGCTTGCATTAACTCATTCCGAAGCATGTCAGAATACGATGCATTTGTTACTGTAGTTCCACGCTCTAGATAATGTTCAAGGATAGGGCGTCGTGTATCCCAAAACAGTGTTAGCATAACTTTACCTGCTGACGGCTGCGCTTTGAACTTCCTTGCAACGGGAGATGTTGGATGCTTCCATTGCATGCTCTGTCGTTTGCTTTCTGGTTCCTAGTGATAGATCAAGGTTTCATCTCCAGTGATAATGCGCTCCAAAAAGTTTTAACTTTCATTATGATACCACGCCAAAAGACGAGAGCAGACGTCCATACAATTACGCTTGTGCTCTTCTATCAACTGTTTGGGCACCCATCTTGCACAAACCTTGTGAAAGCCAAGAATGTCATGAACTATCGAATAGGCTGACCCTTGACTGATGTCTAATGAAGATGCAAGTTCTTTTATTGTTAATCATCTGTCATCGAAAATCATGACTCTGGCTTCTTCCTGCTTGTCACCACTGGTTGATGTTGACGGTCGTCCTGACGGCTGAGCATCTGTCACACATGTCCGACCTTCCTTGAGCATTTGAATCCACTCGTACACACCTCGCCGTGGTAAAGCATTATTCCCATACTGAGCACATAAATGCGTGTGAATTTCAGCTCCTTTCACACCTTCTGCCCACAAAAAACGAACCACGGATCTCTGTTCTTCCTGAGTACAAATTGAAAGCGGCGCAGCCATGCTCACTACTCGTTCGATATGTGACAGCTACGAGTGCCCTAAATAAGCCTATACTGTTGCTAGCCTAAATAAGCCTATAGATGTCAGTTTGGCTCGTTATTACTTATTGAAGTACCCTCGTACAATTGTCATTTCTTTATGTTTACATGTAATATACAAAGCAATGTATTTTGTGCCCCTTATCATATTATGTAGATAGGAGAGACGATTGCGTGTTTACTCAGCTGAAATTTATAAGAAAATATTCACCAAACTATTTGGAAGTGAAGTATATCATTTATAGCGCGAGGGGAATAGTATGGATATATATGTATATATATACACACCACAATTAATAATGGAGTAATAGTTATTAATGATAAGAAAAGTGAACTAAAAGACAATGAATTCAATAAATGTACTAAAAACAGGAATTTTATTTGTGCGAATTTTTACTAGAGTTCATATTTTAGGAGCAAAAATTGTAATGTTTATTTGGTAAATAAAGAATAGTGATTGTATTTCAAAAAGGTCAGTAAATACGACCACTATCAGACGAAGGTGCCAGAGAAGTACTTAACTTTGGAATTGAGATAAAGGTAGTAGTATGACTGCAGAAGGTTAGAGTACAACTGCATGCAATGCTGATCAAATGTTGCATGGTGCACCCCCTGTTGCAAGGTGCACCCTCTTCACCCCCCAGGGTGCCAAAAAAAGAAAGAAAAAAAGGGGGAATCTCCCCAGCTGCTACAAGCTGGGGGAATGCACCTAACCTAAGAGAGAGAGAGAAGAGACTTTGGGGGAGAGAGGGACGGCCTCACCCCCCAAAGGGGTATATCTACCTTAAGAAGGTAAGGGCTATGGCGTAACCAATGTCGAAACACCGCTTCCCGTTGATTAGCGAAGTTAGCGACATTGGGTCTGGGCAGTAGTTGGATGGGAGACCGTCCTCCGTGTCCAGATTATGTAGCGATCCGTGGTTCGGATCCCACGTAAAGCTGTATTTCCCCTCCGTCATATGACCTTAGATGTTGCGAAGGAGGTTAAACAACCCCAATCACTATTATTAAGAAGGTAAGAGAGAGAGAGAGAGAAGACAGCATCCTTCCTCTGCGAGACCCAGACAGACGCATAATAAAATTTCTTGACAGCCTCAACTGGCTGTGTATATTAACTTTTGAGCAGTCATTTGCTCTAAAAGCACACACACACACACACACATACACTCCCGACTCTCTATATATATATATATATATATATATATATGTATACACACGCTCATAGATTTCCTATTATTACACACACACACACACACACACACACACACACTCCCCGAAAGATAAATATCCTATCTAAGTATTGCATCTTTCCCCAAAATTTATATCTGGAGACATCTGTTGTATTTCGTTCTTCAGGTTAAGTGTCGGTTGTGTATATATATATATATATATATATATATATATGAAATAGGATCCCTCCTAAGGAGGTATGTTTGGTGCACTTTTGCGTTTTTTCATTTAACTTTTTATTAGTAAAGTTTTTAACTAATTTATGTTTGAATGTTTTTAGTTTTTAAGTTTTATTTTTATCATGTGTATATTTGTCATGTATATAATTTTTACTTTTTGTTTTTGGCTTATGCTTGTTTTATGCTTTTTAATTTTTATTCTTGAAGTAGTTTTATTCTGTACTATAAATTAGTTTTAGTTTTTGACATTCATATATGTTTGTCATGCATTAATTTTAGCTTTTTATTTATTAGGCCTTGAAAATGGGTAGAGTTGCCCGAAACGTCGGCTGCAGCCAAATATAATTACTTTTTTGCTCTACGTCTTCGTTTTTATCCTAAATATATATATATATATATATATATATATATATATATATATATATATATATATATATATATATACACCTACACCTACACAATCGACATTTAACTAAAGAACGATATATATATTACAATTAACGAAATTCACATTATATATCCAATAGACTCACTCAAAAAATATTCAAAAAATATATAATCCTTATCTTTATATAATCCTTATATTTATATAATCCTTATATTTATATAATCCTTATATTCATTATATTCATATAATACTTATATTTGTATACATTTATATTCATATATTCACTTTTACATAGAGACCAGAATCGCATAAACGCTGACGCGAGTTTGGATAAATTTCTGATTTGTTTTCTATTTCATTTCTGCCAAATAATTGGTGAATTGTTCTTTGTAAAATCACTTAATCATTTTTATAGATTTAGCTTAATAATGAAACCTGATTAAATTCTGCAATGTTCATTTTCTGTATACATTCTCTCTTCGTTACAAAAGATGAAGTCATGACTATCTTAACGTTTAATTTTAAATTTAAGCCTTTAATTTTTGCTCATATGCATGTTTAAGTGTAACTCATAATAAAATGCATATTTCAGTTTCCATTTTTAGTTAACTCGGCAGATCATGATAACATCAGATCTGTCAATATGCGTTTTAAAATAAAAATATAGCTTCATCTTCAAATATCTTGCTTATCTGTTTAGACCAGGGGTCACCAACTTTTTTTTTGTTCATCGCCCACTTTTACGATTTTTTGAAAATTAAAAAAGCTTATCGCCTACCTTAGATCAAAAAGAATAAATCAACATAATCGATAAAATGAATAATGAAATAAATGTTTAATTACCTTTAATGTGAGCCCACTAGTGGGCGCTACCGCTCAGGTTGGTGACCCCTGGTTTAGACGTTGCCCCAGCTAAAATATTTACCTTATCTTCAAATATTTTGCAAAAAATGCAGCCTTTTGAGAATAAAAAAAAACAAGTCAACATTAAATAATAATGATGCCCACAAAATTTGGGTATATAAACTCGTGTAATTTTTAAAATTATTATTCTGATTCACTGATCTAACTTAGAGGCTGAGCATTACTTGTAACATTATAGCAGTAAAGAAAAAATCTTTGTCTCCTCCTTTGAGCCTTGCTCTCTTCAGGGAACTTAGTCTTAAATAGAGAAAAATAATTTCCCGATACGTTACAAGAAGACTCGGGGAACCTTCAGAGAATTTGGTAAGCTCCACAGAATCCTCCAATCCACTACAAGAAGAAATCGGAGAGTAGTATAGAAGAAAACACTGCGATTCCCTATACGGTACCAGCTTCTTCAGAGTAACAAATCCGTTGCTGCCACCTAACCAGAACTCCCGTCACCTTCGAACCCACCAAGGCCATAGACAGAAGGGTTAACAACTGTCGACCTCTGCAACCAGGATTCTTCCAGTCTTCCAGACCCTGGAACTAGATCCAACATGCAGTTGACCGGCGTATCACAACTTCCAGTTCTTCATATCCATCATTCGAGCGGTGTGTCACGACTCCAAGTTTTACACGCCCACTCTGCTTCCAGGAACAAGTGACCAGCAAGACACGTCTTCAGGACACGTCTTCAAGGATTTCGCCGTCGGAATCTTGTTAAGTACAGATCCTTTTTTCAAATTAATTACTAAACATTTGAGAAGTCAGTATTATTAACAGTTAATAATTAGTATCAAGTCAGAATTAGCAAAAAACACAGTGAACATTCCATACACCAGTGATACATTTCTTTTTATTGAAACCGACTTATTTCCACTATTATAGTTAGCATAGAATAATTTTATTTAATATGCCAATCATAATATTACCGTACCATTCACGTACATTCGAGTGAAATTTTGTTTACATTTTTTTATTATTTTGTTTACAATTTTTTCAAATTTTTCTCTAGTTAGACAAATTGTTGTGCATTATTTGTGTATTTCTTAGATAGAATAGATAGGAAACCCACTCTAGTTTATAGCAGTTCAAGTTAGGCAGTTGCATCTAGAGGGACAACCGCCCCAGAAATCAGCCCCCAGAGTAATCAGTTCCAGTTGTTGAATCCAGTAAGATCAACACAATCAGTTTCCAGTCAGTCAGTTACCAGTTAGTTAGTTTCAGTTCAGCGTTTCAGTGTAGTCAATTTAATTCAATCTTCTTTTTTTGTTGTAAGAGGAAGGGAATTGACAGGTTTGTGTCTTTTTGCATGTTGTATTTGCGTATATAAATATATAGGTGAATTATATATTTTAATGTTTGTAACAAAAACGGTTTCTGCAAAGTATATGGTAAATTTATGGAATTTTTAAAATGAGTTCGTACATTTCAAGGTAATATGTCGAAATCGACAGGCAAGTTTTGCATCTTCGTTTGGGACGACTTTATGAAGTGCTTATTTAAACCGAAATAGCTAATGTCACGCTTGAGTTTTTTCGTTTCAATCCTGTTGTGTATATATGGTATTAGGGCTAAGTTTTTTTTTTGGTTTCGCTTCGCCTTCCTCGTTTGCAAATCCATTTTTCTTTTCCTTTGTCGTGTTTCGAAGAAAATGGATAGATTTAGTAAGACGGGATGGTCGCAAGTTTTCTGGACCACGCGAAACCATCGATGACGCAGACGAAGTATGTTCGTATGTTTCGGAAACACCTTCTTGGGCTCACGAAATGGTGCTTTTTGACGAGAGCTCACAAATTTTCATGAAGACTTCTGTCAACAACCAAGCGGTTTTGGCTCTTGTTGACGACTACTGTTAGGCGAATTACATTAAACAAGACGTATACAAAAAGTTACTTAAGACGGCTACGGGAAATTTCGATTTGCGTTCTCGCTTGACATGCATTGATGATGGGTGGGAAGAATACAGTAACTGAGAAATTATTCTTCCTATTGAGTTTGATTCAGTCCCTTATCTGGCCCCATTTGTAGTAATATCTGAGGGAGACTGGGATGGAAATTTAATCCTGGGGCTGAATTTCTTTATTACGTATGATTTCTACGTGGCCGATAGAGAAGCAGGCCTAATTCGAGGAGAGAACCCACCTTTCGAGTATGTTTGTCACCCCTACTCTGCGCTCTTTTCGACTGAGGGTGAAAGAATTGTTTCAGAGAGCCCGAATGACTCCCTGGAACCAATTCAAAATAAAGAGGAACTGCTATTAGATGGGGAAGATTCTTCATCAATCGTTAATTGTTCTGTTCCAGTTCCGGCGAACAAAAAATTAGAAAGCCAACATACCTTTGGTAATTTTGAGCACGAAGACTCGAATGTCTTCACAGTAGGCCCCTGTGACTCCATCGAGAGCGAGTCACCCCCTTCGGTTACAGTTAGGCAGGAACTTGAAGTTCCCAGAGTTTCGGTTATTTCAAATAAATCTGAAGACTCATCTCCTTTGAGTTCCGGTTTGGTCATTTCGCTGAAATCCCTATTTAAGGAAGATTACTTGATTCTGTTTTCAAAGGTAGAGGATTTTCCACCCAATTCCGAGACTAAGCCTACAGGTGCCGGAAGCGAACCCGAACCTACTCCGCCGTCGGAACTTGTTCGTACGGAAAGGCAAGCACGGAATACACTTGTCCATCCAGTTAGTTTGTGTAGCATGCACGATACGCTGGGTGTCCTCAGTACAACGAGGGAAGTGCCCTATGAAGAGGCTGTCTCAAACCCCACGACGGAAACGCTCTATGAAGAAACTGTCCCAAACATCACGAGGGAAGTTCTCGATGAGGGGAATTTTCCAAGGGATCCCTCTTCTTCTGCAAATTTACGTGAGGTCATGGAGAACTCACCTATGTCCCTCGGACATGACGCAAGCTCGCCTTATGACCTCGAGTCTCATTGTCTTAATGACGTTCAAATCCTGCCACTCGCCAACAACGCGTCTTTGACGAATTCGGAAGAAAATTGCCACTCTTCTCTTCCTACCAAAGGGAGTGATGCATCTTTGCATCGCTCTACAATACAACGTTCATTCGATGCTGTTCTTTCTAATCAGAAGGTTTGGAACTCGAAATTTTGCAGTACCATTTCAGACACCTGCAGAAAGTCTTCTCTTTCTCCTTCTCAACAGAAGACTTATTTTCCTCCTGTTTCTCGTCCGATGAAACAGAATACTAATTTTTCTCTGTCTCCTTGTTAGCCCTTCCTCAGGTCAAACCACGGGTCGAGAACCTCGGCATTGACCATAACCTTCCTTCTCCTCTAAATGTTCCTTTCTACCACCATAAAACAGCTTTTGGGGATATTTATGTTCAGAATTCATCGGCTTTCTTCGTTCTTGTCATCTTAATCTGTGTTTCAAGACCTTTCTTACCCTTCTCTATCCCTATTATCTCGCAGCCCGATAAGCCACCGCCCTTCAAGGCTATCTCTAAGATTGGTCCCACTCGTTCAGACTCCTGCCTGTTCCTGAATATTCGATTGGTCACAATTTTCTGGAGCCATCTGCCACTTTGATTTCAGAAGCGGAACTTCCATCACTAAGGTCACTTGCGTAGCTCCAAAAGGACAGAATACACGAAACGAAGAATAGTAATCATAACGTCGGCTTACCCCAATTACAAATTGTTTCTTTAACTGTACTTCCAGTTCCAGTTTAGTCAATTCCAAAGTTCTAAAAAAGTTCTCAAACGACCCATATCCGTTCTAAACCTTGCAAAAATCGTATCAATTTCACTTAAGTACTTTTCCAATAGTTCATTGAAATTCATTTCTCTCAAATTTTGTTCTTATAAAGTTGATAAAAATCGCGTTTCATTTAAAAGTGCACGCACACGGTGAACTTCGACCAGTGTAAAAAGTGGACCTAGACAAATCAGACTCCAAGTGCTTAAGGACACACAAGTGACCGTTAATTATAAGTGTTCATTAGTGCATAAGTATCGATTTTAGTGTAAAATTTAACTAATAAATATAGTGGATTAAGTACGAAGTAGATGTATTTTATTTAACTATTTCTTTTGTCCTTATGGAACATTACATCCAACTGCTTTTGTTTGAGAGGTTATTCAAACTAACCCCCTAGTTCCAACTCTGAGAGGGGAGCCATGTGGAGAAAGTTTTCCACAGGAAAATAATTTTTTGTTAAAATGTACCAATATCATTGTTTGTCTAAATTAACGTATTAATCCTTTTCTTCTGTTTGCATAAATTAAAGTATTAATCTTTGAATTTTTAATATTTTATAACTCGCCTCGATGCTCCAGTGGATCATCTGGCCTCTTTCTTAACCCTAACGACTCCAGTGTGCCAAAGCTATAATCTTAAACAGAGATTCCTAAATTCTAAATGTTCTTTTCGGCTAATATAAATCATATAAAGGAGTTAAGTGTAGAATCAAAATTATATAAATTCCTTTGCTAATATCATTGTTAGACAACCTTGCAACCTTAAGTATCTTTTGTAAACGTGGCACCATGGGAGTTTCTCCAGGGCAAAGTGCAAACACTTTGAGAGGGCAGTCGAAGCCTCACCCCTCTTGCGAGTGCGTGCCTCGCCCTTTGGGCGGCCAGTTCGGCTCAGGTCATTGATTCGTTAATAACTCTCTAAGCAAGTTTCATGTAAGGATTTGATTTTCTAAGTACTGTGCATTGTAACTTAACCACCACAACTTATGTTGTGTATATAAATCTGTATTATAAAAACCATTAGTTATCATCTAGTTACAATTAGTTAGATGTTATATTATTGTATTAACGTCATTCTAGTGAGAGAGCCCTGTAAAAATGAACAATGAATAAATTCCTATGTTCTTATATTCATTCGTGTAATTCTTATATAATTCTTATATTTATATAAATCCTTATATTTATATAATCCTTATGTTTATATAATCCTTGTATTTATATAATCCTTATCTTTATATAACCCTTGTATTTATATAATCATTATATTCATATAATACTTATACATAGAGACCAAAATCACATAAACACTGACGCGAGTTGGGATAAATTTCGGATTTGCTTTCTATTGTATTTCTGCCAAATAATTGGTGAATTGTTCTTTTTAAAATTATTTAATCATTTTTTTAGATTTAGCTTAATAATGAAACCTGATTAAATTCTGCAATGTTCATTTTCTGTATACATTCTCTCTTCGTTATAAAAGATGAAGCCATGTCTTGCTTAACGTTTAATTTTGAATCTAAGCCTTTAATTTTTGCTCATGGGCATTGGGCATGTTTAAGTGTAATTCATAATAAAATGCATATTTCAATTTCCATTTTTAGTTAACTCGGCAGATCATGATAACATCAGATCTATCAATATGCGGTTTAAATAAAATTAAAATATAGCTTCATCTTCAAATATCTTGCTTATCTGTTTAGACGTTGCCACAGCTAAAATATTTACTTTATCTTCAAATATTTTGCAAAACAATGCAGCCTATTGAGAATAAAGAAAAAACAAGTCAACATTAAATAATAATGAGG
Organism: Bathynomus jamesi; assembly: GCA_023014485.1. Taxonomy (NCBI): domain Eukaryota; kingdom Metazoa; phylum Arthropoda; class Malacostraca; order Isopoda; family Cirolanidae; genus Bathynomus; species Bathynomus jamesi. The sequence goes on along the minus strand of JAJOZX010000471.1, from coordinate 177,936 downwards.
CCCACGAAATTTGGGCATATAAACTCATGCAATTTTTAAATTATTATTCTGATTGACTGATCTAACTTAGAGGCTGAGCATTACTTGTAACATTTTAGCAGTAAAAATACAGTAAAGAAAAAAATCTTCGTCTCCTCTTTCGAGTCTTGCTCTCTTCAGAGAACTTAGTCCTAAATAGAGAAAAATAATTTCCCGATACGCTACAAGAAGAATCAGGGAACTTTCAGAGATCTTGGTAAGCTCCACAGAGTCCTCCGATCCATTACAAGAAGAAATCGGAGAGTAGTATAGAAGAAAACACTGCGATTCCCTATACGGTACCAGCAGTGCTGTGCTCGTTACTTTATAAATGTAATGCCGTTACCGTTACCGTTAGTACAGTCTAAACGTAACGCCGTTATCGTTATACAGTTACCATTTTTAAATGGTAATATATGGTAATATATGGTAATATATTATATATATGTATAGGTATATTATAATTTATATATACATAAGATATTATATTATATAAACATTCGTTTGTGCGAGTATGTGTTGGTTTGTATCCACTGGTTAATGCATAGGCTATGAAGTCTGTGCATGCCTTCATTGCGTTGTTATGACTTATAGGGCATAATATTTTCAAAAGAAGTGAAACAAAATTACTGCAAGATTTATTACTAGGAATTGCAACATAACAGAGGATGTAGCATACTGTAGATACTAATTTACTAATGCTAGAATATACCTACCAGGAAAGTTTAGTTTTGCAAAACAATAATACGAAATACTAAAGAAATGAATCAAATGAGTTATTGTGCATGGCAATGATAATTGAAATTTATTAGCTAAATATACAAACTTAAGAACTATTATTCAAAAGATCATTATTGGCCTTTAAGAAAACAAGCTTCTCAAAAGTTGCATCTAAGAGCGAGCCTCGTTTCGGACGCATTATATCCTTCCATACTGAAAAAAACCCGCTCAACAGCGGAACTAGATGGTATAGGAGTGTTAAGTTTAATAAACATATTTTTAAAGTTAGTGGATGGGAAGGATGCAGAGCTAACGTGCCGTGAAGGCCCAGATGAGAGGAATGACGAAACCTCTGTTGAACTTAGGTCCCTCCCTGCTTTAGGGTTCTTCGCCCTTTTACTTTGACAATGCTGTCAGTGTAGGGGGATCACTTTAACATATTGCTTCCCAAAGCATTCGGGAAGCAATATATTAAAGTGATCCCTCCTGGGAAGCAATATGTTAAAAAGAGAAAAGTTGGTTGGTTAGAAAGAGGTTGGTAATCTAGGAGATAACCTACCGACCGTAAACAAAGCTATGAATGCCCTAACCGGGCATTCTTTATATATTTAATGTAGGTTAACTGAATGCCTGGTTAGGTCAACTGTACGCCCTGGATGATTGGTTAGGTTAAGTCGTGATATTTTCGTTAGTTTTAATGAAAATATCACAAGTTAACCTAACCAATCGTCAAGGGCGTACAGTTGACCTAACCGGGCATTGAGTTGACCTAACCGCGCATTCAGTTAACCTACATTAAATATATAAAAGAAATGAAAGGATGTAAAAAGGAGCTACTCAACTCGTACTTGTGACAAATGATGTGGCGTGACCGATTCTTCCGAAATCCATTTTTTACTTTGTGTGACCATATAGCGCAACAATTCTAATAAATTTGCTTTCAATCTAATATTTTAACATGTTATGATTTACTTTTTATGCCTTTACTTTATTAAAGCGAACATTTTGTTATTTTACTCCTTATCCTAAATATTGGGAAGCAATATGTTGAAGTGATTAACACTGGGAAGCAATATGTTAAAGTGATATACACTGGGAAGCAATATGTTAAAGAGAGGTTCCTGGGAAGCAATATGTTAAAGTGATCCGTCGTTACTGAAAGAGTTACTTGATTTGAAATGTAACGCCGTTATTGCCCAGCTGTGGGTACCAGCTACTCCAGAGTAACAAATCCGTTGCTGCCACCTAACCAGAACCCCCTTCAACTTCGAACCGACCAAGGCCATAGACGAAAGGGTTAACACACACACACACACACACACACACACACACACACACACACACCAGAACTTACCGTATATACTAATGTTTAAACATTTTTATTAAATATTTAAATTAAACATCTGATTCTTTCACAATAAAAATTAGGCGGCAACTCAACCTACATTTTAACACAACTATCATATCTACAGTTAATTACGCAAAAGTACATTTCTCTCACACACACACACACACACACCACACACACCCTAGAGCAGTGGTTCCCAACCGGTTTTGGCTTATGGCCCCCTTAGGAACCTTATTTTTTCCTGTGGCCCCCCATAAGCATTATTTTCAGTAGGTAATATGCAGATTTAACTCTATTTTACAAAATAACATTTTCCTGTGGCCCCCTTCAAATGTGCCATGGCCCCCAGGGAGCCATATGGCCCCCGGTTGGGAAACACTGCCCTAGAGCATATCGTATATACTAAGTTAATTGGAATTACCTGTTTGATAACACTAGGCAACAAATTTCAACTTTTTTTTTGTTACAGACACGTGAACTACTGATTCCTACTAAAGCGCTGATGCTGATTTCAGATCTGATATCAAAATTTCTCTATCACGTCCAGATTTTGTGTAACCGAAAACCCCTATTTTTCATTTTTTTTCTCACCCGCTTCTATTACGAAAGCCGTCTAAGCTACTTTTCCGTGCCACGTTTTATGTTAAGCATACTTAAATAATTAGTGAACAGGGATGTCTTTCCTCCTTTATTCTGGCTTAAGACAGACAGCGGAATTCCGCTGGCGGAGTTACCACCCCTGCGTCCAACCATCCACCCAAAGCGCGTTAGTATTTTGTTGTTACTACTGAAAGGCAAATTCCTGTTCTTAAGTGAAACTTTGGTGTGTCCTCTTCCTTTGTCGCTTGTAGGATGACGAGTTCTCCTTCTGCAGGAACCAACAATAATCTCCCATCATATTTGGGTTGAAATTACCTTGGTATCTGTTTTCCATAACTGAGATCTGTTGGTGGAAGCGCTCACCATGCTCGTCACTTACAGCCCCAAGGTTGGCCGGGAAGTCAAGATGAGAATGTAAAAAATGAATTTTCAAAGACATTCTGCATCCCATTATTTCATAAGATTTAAGCATGTTTTCTACGAGTTTACGGTGGTTTTCAGCTTTGTGGTTTCCAAGAAAATTTTTGACAACTTCAACGAAAGATGTCCATGCTCCTAGTTCATTCTCATTTAGGTTAGATGGAAACGATGAGTCGTGGATGACACTGCGGATCTGTGGTCCAGTGAAAACTCCAGCTTCTATTAGCATCTGTCAATATTCCTTTGAATTTATCCTTTAAATATTGGAAACCACTACCTTGATGATCCATACCCTTCACGAAATTTTTCATAAGGCCAAGTTTAATGTGAAGTGGTGGAAGATGTACTTTCTGAGGGTCAATAAGTGCTGGGTGTTTCACATTGTATTTACCAACAACATGTTCAGTTCTAGATGGCCAATCATGTTTTTTGTAGTGGTTCTTGTCATCTCTGCTGTTCCATAGACACAAAAAGCACATATGCTTTGTGTAGCCCAACTGTAACCCAAGAAGTAATGATACAACTTTAAGGTCGCCACAAATATTCCATGTGTGGTCCTTATATTTGATGAGTCTTAGCAGCAGTTTCATCGATTCATAAGTCTCATTAAGGCCAGTGGCATGTGCTACAGGTATTGAAGGTTTTTCATTGCCGTTGTGCAGTAATACAGCTTTAAGGCTAGCTTTACTAGAGTCAATGAACAGTCTCCATTCTTTTGGATCATAGCGACAGCCAATCCCTTGCATCAGACCACTGATATTGTGGCAGAAACAAACGTTTTCTTCCTGTAAGTAAAATGATAAAAACTGCAAATGGCGATGGCGGAAATGGGAAACTTTGGTGTTTGGTTGGAGAAGATTAAATTCTTGAAGTCTTGAACCAAGCAACTCTGCCTTTTCTTTTGGTAATTCCAAATCGCGCACTAAGTCATTTAACTCCGCTTGACTTAACAAATGTGGGGAAATATTTGCATCTGGAACATATATGCCATCTTTCCCTGTTTCTATATCACTAGCAGAATCTTCAGATGAACTGCTGTCTGTTATCGTTGCTGGTGGAACTGGTGGTGGATTTGTTTCATCATGTGGTACTGGTTTCATTGCTGATTCGCAGTTTGGGTACGTGATCTTTTGATTTGTTTTTCTTTGTGAAACCAGCAATCTTTGTCAAACAAAAATAACAATCATTGAAGTGATTTTTCGGCTCACGCCAAACCATGGGGACTGAGAACGGCATAGCTTTTCTTTTACCATTCATCCAAGCTATTAACATTGCATTGCACTGTGCACAGCAAATATGTGGTGCCCAGTCCCTCTGTTGGTCTCCTAACTTACAGTCAAAATAACACTTGTAGGCAAGTTTAATCTTTGTTGTTATGTTTCTACGTTGTGGCTTAGGTGTATATTGTCCACAGACAAAGCAGAAGTTGTCTGGGTGATTTACACAAGCACGTCTATTTGATGCCACTTTGAATTACCATACAATATCTGAAAAACGTAGAAAGTAATTATTACGATGCAAAATAAAAAGAAATACACACCGTAGTACAAAACAAATGCTATAAAAACACACAAGTCACCACAACCTGTCACTTGCTCATCAGCAGAGAGCTTCAACAACCGTTCTGCTTGACTGACACGTGCGACTGACCGTTGGGCCGTTGCCCGTTACTATGCTCTTGACTCAGTGTTGCCAACTCGGGATAAATTTTATTTATCAAAATTGTTCGAATTTGTATATAGTTGGCAAAAAAAATTGCTTTAATCTTGAAAAGCAAGTTTCATATTACTGGCATTAAGCCGATTAAAACCAAAATCTGGACGTGGTAGAAAATTTTACTAAAAGTGATTTGCATTTTACACAAAATCTAGACGTGATAGAAAAAATCTAATTATAGATTTGAAATCAGCATACCGAAATTAGCTAGGAGCACCTATTTGGTCTTCTGTAACAAAATCTTTGTTGCCTAGTGTAACTTATGCGATCTAATGACCGGGCAATAACTACATGTGAAGAGTCTGGCAACTATTTTTCTAAACGCATTGCAGCAAGGCCATATTACTCAGTCAGATTAACTTAAATCTTTACTGAATGAATTTTTGTAGGGTTAAGTTACGAATGTGTGTTTTTGAAATGTTACAAATTTGTCAGTTTATGCAGTAAAGGGAATCTTATACTTATGCATATATTTTGCAGTTTTACAGTTACTATAGATTCTTGTAGAGGTTTCGTTGCTTTACGAAGCACTACCCGCCCATTCAGGGTACAAGCAGCATCATTCCCATCAAAAATAAAGTATTTACACCTCATCTTCTGAATAAGAAGCCGCGCCAAATATTACTGTCAATACTTTTTATTTATCTGACCAAAGGGTAACCTAACCTAACCTAATCTAAAAGCCTAAGAAAGAGCCTAATAAGAAAGAATATAAGCGGGAATGTACTGATCCTATTCCCGCAAGGATGGTAGTTTTTGCACTCTTTTGCTTTGTTTCATTTTGGCCCCTTTTGCCTCGAATGTTACATTTTTAGAATAGCTGCAAAATGGGAGAGTGCAAGATTCAATTGCAATGTCGATCACTGTTGCAAAGAGTTATGGGTATGGCAAAAGGGGGAGGTGTTATGCAACAAGGGGGTGACCCCCAAGTTGCATGAAGGGGGAAGCTTTGGGGGAGAAGGAGGAGGACCCCCTAAGGGGTGACCTGACCTAAACCCTAACTTTGGGGGAGAAGTAGGGATGGCTTCACCCACAAAGAGGTATCCCTAACCTAAGAAAGTAAACCTTATCCTGAGGAGAGAGATGTTTACGCTGGCATGTCACAAAGCATAATAATTCTCTCGGCCTCCGCAATTGTTATATATTGAGGGTTGCCAGTAGCACTATTTATTTTATTTATTTATATATGGAGCGGTTGCCAGATAGTTATTTTAATTATTTATATATGGAGTGGTTGCCAGATATTTAATTTAATTATTTATAAATGGAGGGGTTGCCTGATATTTATTTTAATTATTTATATATGGAGAGGTTGCCAGATAGTTATTTTAATTATTTATATATGGAGTGGTTGCCTTATATTTATTTTAATTATTTATATGTGGAGGGGTTGCCAAATAGCACTATTTATTTTTTATTTATATATTAAAGGCAAGAGAGACAATAACTATACGTAAAAATAAAATTAATAATTTTCATGGACATATTAAGTATTATTATTATTCTAGTTTTTTAAAAAGAAATTATTAAGAAGTTAATTTATTTCTTAACTCCAACTTTTCTAACCTACGTGACGCGAAGAAATGAATTCAGCTAACTACATCATAGTGTTTGTATTTTACTTTCCAAGTCTGACCTAACTCTGTTTTGGTTCTCATTATAAATAATTTAGCCTTAAGGAACAGCCTCAGCCACTTTGGAATGTGAACAATTCTGGCTGCATGCATTCTGTGATAAAATTCTCTGATTTTGCTATGTGGATAAATAGTCACTCACATATACCGTATATATATATATATATACATATATACATATATATATATATATGCGCATTAGTGGTGTAATGGTTAGCGTCGCTGGCGACGAATCCATCAGCCCCTGGGTGGCCTACTGGTGAAGACGCTGGACTGTTGGTGGAACGTTGTTCGGATTCCACGTTAAATTGTAGGTCTAAGGTGGATTGAAAAGCTTGACCTTCGTCAGAATGAACAATTCGGGCGGAAGCTAACCAAAGGTGTATATATATATATATATATATATATATATATATATTATATATATATGAATGTGTGGTGTTAATTAAATCGAAGGTTTAATACAAAAGTCTTTTATATAAAAATAAAACGAAATTGTGAAACACACACACACACACACACACAAACACACCACACCACACGCACACACACACACACACCTTATTCTTGTATATCTTTTATTGTTCCTAGTATATTTATAACCTAATATATTTATAGGTTTGGGTGATTCCAAATTGTTCATTGATAAAGCTTATTTCGCCGCAAGGAGAGCTTTCTTTTCTCCTAAAACTAGGAACCAGGATAAAGACGTTTCATTCCTGACAGTGCCCTTTGAGGTTAAGAAAGGGCTTTCCTCCCTCTTGCCACAGCAGATTAATTTGGTCTCCGCTGTGCCAAATAAATTGTCTTCGTTCATCCATCATTCTAATAAAAAAGCCTCCAACAATTCTGGCGTAGTTTATGAAATCCCATGTGAAGGCTACCCTCCACATGAAGACTTCAGCCGAGCAGCCGCTGTCTTATAGGACCCCTAATCAGCCATTTGGCTTAGAAGGCTGAGTTACCAGTTTGCGTTTATTTATTTAATTAAAGCATATATTAAGGCTTAATCAGCCAGTTGGCTTAGAAGGCTGAGTTGCCAGTTTGCGTTTATTTATTTAATTAAAGCATATATTAAGGCTTAATCAACCAGTTGGCTTAGAAGGCTGAGTTGCCAGATTGCGCTGTTTTTTAATTAAGTATATATTCTGACTTAATCAGCCAGTGCCAACGGGCGCCATCAGCCAGTTGGCTTATCTGGCTGAGTTGCCAGTTTGCGTTATTTATTTAATTAAAGCATATATTCTGTCTTATTCCGCCAGGTGGCTTAGAAGGCTTTTTAAAAGGCATAAATGGCCTGTATATAACCTCCGAACGAATTAAAAGCATACATACACTCACCGACTATGCGCCCATTAAAGCCCATATTATCACACACACACACACGAGACCCAGCGCGGCTGAGATAGCCAGGGTGATACACAACAACCCACCAACCACCTCCACCACCGTCTTACTTACCAGCTCCTGATAGACCGACAAGGTCTCTAAGTACGGCCCAAAGCACACACAAATGCACGCCCCGACTATATGCCCATAAAGCCCCTATTATCACACACACAAACTAATGCATGCAAGATGCAAAGCCCCAATAGCAAAATATATACGAGCACAACCACCACACAAAAGCATCACCAACAATCGTATAGACTTTTAGGAGCTCGTCCCATCAACAGCGCATGGTGAAATGAGGGCTACGACTTTTAGGAGCTCACCCCATTAACACCACCTGTCCGATATGAGGGCTACAATCAAGCGTCCAAACGATTGGTGGTAAAACCAACAACCACCTCCACCACCGCCTTACTCACCAACAGCAGCCCACCAACCAGCACCAGGTAAACCGACAAGGTCTCCAAATACGACCCAATAGACAGAGCTATTAAACATAAACAAATACGTTTATGGGGCCAAGTCAAAAAAGGCAACGCCAATAGTTTTCCTATTGAACTTCTCGCGGTTTAGCGAGGCCTATTTGACACTTGGTGGGGCGATCTTTTAACCCTTTGAGGACCACGGGACATATCTGTCCCACGGAAATAATAATATAAATTGTACAATGATGCAACGTTTCTACAAATACATCTCATGTTTATACAGGTATCGTTTAGTTGTCGGAAAATTAACACAAAACTGGGTCATTTAAGTGACTATAGTTACTAATATCTAATTGTAAATAACAATAAAACTTAAACGATTAAGTTCAAAGAAACGTATACTGGTCGTCAAAGGGTTAAACCAAAATCGAATAGATAAAGTAAGTTTAATACAAATACAAATTTTCATCATAATACGCAATTTTATCCTTAAACTATAACATAAAAAATATTAATATGATTTTTAAAACAAAATAGAAATTAAATTAGGGGTAACTTATTAAGTTTTCCTCTTTTGGCCAATTATTTTGCTTCAATATAAATTTATATTTAAGACAATTTTATTCTTAAACTTAACATAAAAAGCATTAATACGATTTTCAAAACAAAATAGATTCGGTCTCGGAGTAACTTATTCATTTTTCCTCATTTACTTGTAGCAACACTGCTGCATTATTTTTTAATATAATTAAAACCAGCATTCACGATCATATTAAATCTTACTGTTGAAGATATAAACTTTGATGCAAAAAACATTAATATAGCGCGATTTTAAGTTTTAGCTGGCTTACCCCAATAAATATCGTTTTCTATGGATATTTATAAAGAAAATGGAATTTTTTTAAAGGTTTCTTATATGCTCATCGAATTACTGTATTGTGGAAAATTTGGGAGTTCCGAAATGGAAGACCCACCTAATCTTGGATAAGTCACATTGACATTCAAAAATAATAATAAAAGTAACTCAGAAGGAGAACTTGCTGAGAAAAAATAAAAAGACCCAACCAAGAAACAAATATGGGATGAAAAGAAAAAAGATCCCATAACTAGAAATGGCAACATGTTTTTTTTGAAGAAAGAAAAAAATCGCGATAAGAAGGACGAAAGGGAGAAGAAGCAGGAATAAAAAGTTCATCATTGGTGTCAAAAAATTTAATTTAAGATTTTATATCATTTCAAGGTAAGAAGTTCATAAATTTCCCTTCGGTTATTAAATTTAGGTTAAATAAGCTGACATTTCAGCTGTAATTGTTTAACAATAAAGTATGGAAGTCCAGTTTATGGACACATAGCTAGGCTGGTTCATCTTTAGCCTAGGTCTTCCATCTTCAACGTAGCCTAGGCTGTGTTTAGGCTACTCTAGTTGGAGCAGGACCTATTTTTCCATAACTAAAATGGTGGCCGTGTGGGGAAGCGTTATTTGCTGTGAAAACCTTAACCTTGAATAAATTAACAAAACAATTAAAGCAAACAAAAAAACGACAAAAAATTACGCCGTAGCAAATTTTGATGGTTAATTAATATTGACCGGAAGGTAGGCCTAACATTTTGACATCTGAACAGAATTTATTCCATGTTTGGCTTTTTCAGATATTTACTACATATAAATAATAATAATAAATTACGAAGCCCTAACTAAAAATAAAAATAAGAAATAATTAAAATACTTCAAAACTTATCATTTGGCCATAAATGTGGTAAAATTCTAGAATAAGGGTAATCTGAAGCCTAGCCTATTTAACCAAGCTTAAAGCTTAAGTATTGTATACATAACATAAAATAAAGCTTATTTATAAAGTTGAAAGGGTTTTTATGATTTTGGGGTCTTATTTTTTGGAAAAAAAAAAAAAAAAATATGGCTGAAGGTGAAGCAATTGAGGCAAAGATTAAATCATTAAAAAGGAAGAGATCAGCAAGGAAGGGAGTCATTACCAGGCTTTTAACTAGCTTTAGTAGCAAAGAAAATCCAAATAAAAGGGATTATGATACTATTTTGGGTGGTTTAAATAGAAGTAAACAGGAAATATTAATTATAGACGAGGAAATTGTTACAGAAACTGACGGATTAGATGTTGGCGAAGAGACATATACTGCACTTTTGTGTGAACAAGAAAAGAATATTTTTGAAATAGATTCTCATATAAATGAATTATACGCTGCTTTAGATAATCTACCAAGTAATTTAGAAGATGCAAATCAAAGTGTGATTGATGCCTTAAGAAATGCATCCATTTCTAATGATGACAATAAACAACTAAAAGCCAAGTTATCAACATTACAAGTACCAATATTTGAGGGTGATCGAACAAAATTTCAGTCTTTTCTGGAAAAGTTTGATAGTTTAATTGGCAACAAAGATTATATATCTGATGTTGACAAATTCAGTTATCTGCTTAATTATTTAAAGGGCCCAGCCCTAAAACTGGTTAATGCCTTACCAGCAATAGGCAGCTCATATAAAATAGCTCTCAAATTACTAGAAAGAAATTTCCTAAATAAAAAAGAAATAATAAATGATTTAGCAATAAAATCAAAAAATATAAAACCAGCCAAGGATAACCATCAGGATCTGTACAATTTCTATTGTGAAATTGAATGTATGTTAGGTCATCTACAAAATAATGACATAGATCTAGAGAAATCAGCATGGTTTATCCAAGCCATAATATTTGATTGTTTACCTACCCAAATTAGGGATATTTTCCAAAGAATAACGGGAAATGCTTACCCTACCCTTGGTGAAATAAGGAATGAATTTCCAAATGTTTTGCCAATGTACAAATCTTCAAAGATTAATTCACAAACAAAGATTGATTCACAAATAAACCAAACAAAGAAAATTCAAACAAAACCTAAGCCAAAACAACAACAAAAAGACACATCAGAACAAAAAGTGATAGGTCTAACTCCTGTACTACAAAATTTTAATATTACGACAGAATTTGTACGTAAGTGTAAATTTTGTTCGGCTGATGATCACAATAGCACACGATGTACTAAATATGTAGACTTAGAATCCCGGATAAACAGGTGTTCTCAGTTAAACCTTTGTACTAAATGCACAGGTGCAGGACATACTAACAAAGACTGCAAAACAAAAATAAGATTCAAATGTGTTAATTGAGAAAGTTTGAATCATGTCTCTTGTCTTTGTGATTCATTTAAAAATTCAAATAAACAAAACACAAAGGAAAATGATGTTTTCAAGGACCATTTGGAAAAAGGCTTCATTGAGGAAGTTAAAGATCACCCCTTTAAAAAAGACAACCGATGACGTCCAAGTTTATACATTTTGTCATCCAGACTTATGGGCATCTGAAATTATCCTCCGTCTTGTAACCATTTCTAGCTAATTCATAACCGACATCAATAGCTTTTAACTTTATTTATCATCTTAGTACGTATGTAGACAATCAATAGATCACTTAAATAGTTAGCGTCTCAGCTAATAAATAATTAAATTATTCTTTGGAGCCCTATAGCTATTTCTAACTAGACTTATTTCATTATCCCTTTTCCTCATCCTATTCAGGCCGGTTAATGTGTTTCTTAACTGTCTGTATTCAGATAAAGTTGCTAGGCTATTACTACTTTTATACTCCATAATGTCCTCCTTTTATTTTTTCATCATCTTAGATATTTTCCTTTACCAAAGCAAAGGCTTCCTTCAAGCATCTTGTTATTTACTGAAATATTTAAATTAGCAGAGTAACAGTCAAATTACTTTTTTCTTTATACGTACCCATACAGAAAACGTTAACATGTTCAATGGGAAAGGAAACTAAAATATTTAACATCCCCAACATCGTTGGTTTATTAATCATAACTTTACGTTTCGAGATTAACTCGGTTCATCATCAGAACCTGTAATTTTTAAAAACATATATTAGCTGAGCAGAAGGACTAAAGCAAATTACATACAACATTTTACATCACATAAAACACTCCACTTACAATGATACAGAGCATTTTCTAACATTATAACTACGGGGCTCCAATAAACCTTAGCCCCCCCCCCGCCCATGGCCTAAACCATTAGAGGTACAGTAAAACTAAACATACCTTACAAAAGAGAATTTAATCCTGCATCTAATGAGAAACAATTAAAACTTGGTGTTCCCGCCATTGGCTTCCAAAACAGCCTGAATTCGCTTTGGGTAGCTTACCAAAAGTGACGTGAATAGATCTTGATCGTTACGCAAATTTGCTAAAACAGTTTCAATGTGTTGCGTCATTGTATCCTTCGAAAATCGATTTGCTGCAGGTTCTTGAAACAAGAGACATTCAACCTTGTCCTTTATAACTGATCCAATGTGTTCACAGACGTTCAGGTCAGGAGAATTTCCTGGCCATTCTTCATTTCCAAAGAAATCGATCTCATGTTCCGCAACAACTGTTGAGTGGCTAATGCCTTAAAGCAGGGGGCCTTATCGTGCAGAAGTGTGACCTGATCGACATCCATAACATTGTTTGGGTTTCTTAGAAAAAGAATGACATGCTGGGATAGAATAATATCACGAAAATACTGTCCATCCCAACTCTGACCATTTGGCTTCAGCACCCACATGAGCTTCTTTGCAGTGAACAAAACAAACACACCAACACAGTCTGGACTTTTTAATAATTCGCGATAATGTTCATTGTCATCGATTTCATCTGGTGTTGTTGCCCACACTCGATCATTTTGGTAGTTAGGCCGACGTGTTACGTAAACAAAAAATTCACGGAGACAGCTAAATGCATGAAATCATCCACATCCCAATCTTCAAGATAATGGGCAAACCACATTCTGTCATTGATGTTAAGTTGAGTTTTTCTTGGCTTTGGAAGTTCATGCCAAGGCTTTAAACCTTGCCTATGACGGTACAGTCGAATGATATCACCACTAACGATCTTTCCTCTCAACACTTCAATCTCTCGAGAAAGTTTAGCACAGCTGTTTTTCCGCTTACGCGTACCGGTTTCAATGATGTCCTTTGTTTCCTGAGAGAGTGGCAAATTTGGGCGCCCAGATTTGGTTGTATCCATTTCACATTCATCCAAAGTTTTATTCCAATTTCTTTTGACGAAGTCCTCACTTCTTCGCAACTTTTTGGCAACCCATGAGCGTGTTATAAAGGTGGCTCCAGCATCACAGGCTTCCCGAAATGATATTGCTCGTATGCGATCTGGACCAGAGTGAAAGAGAACTGATCGTAAAGCAATGGTTATGCATCTTGAGAAGTCAGTCAGTAATACTCGTAGTTAGTGCAGGTATATATAAAAAAGTTTTAAAATAAAAAAGAACAGCAGCCTCTAATAGCAAACTAGCGATATCAAATGACACAACTATAAGCCATTGTGGTGACAACTTCCATTCCAAGGGGCGGCAAAATGCTAAGTACGCCTTTGGGTGTATATATATATATATATCCCTTGTCGCCCAGTGAAATTGGCTTAAAAATGCTCTGCAATGATATATGACACAAATACATCAAACCTAACAAACTGCCACTATCAAGACATCTAAGAATATACACTATTTTCAACCTACAAACTACTCACTCGGGAAAGTACCCAAATTTTCTTAAAACTGGTTAGCTAAGGAGCTATGTACTGTTACCGCAACGGCATTATTTTACATTTCATTTGGAAAGCATGAACCAAATGAGGCCTATCGGGATTATCCAAGTCATGAGCTACATTTTATAATAATAATAAAATCGTACAGATTTTCAATCACATGCACAGTACAGTAGTTACCCTCTGACTAAATAGGGTAGACCTCACATCCCCCAACTTGTATACACTAAAACAGTACAGTATTTACTCATTCACAATACAATTTACCGTAAAATTCCGTGTATAAGTCGATGTTTAAAGCCTTAAAAAATATTTTTAAATTTTAGGGTCGACTTATACAACAAGTATGAAATCAGAACCTTAATCCAAGAGAGGTAAACTGGTGCACATGATCAAGGATGAGCTCAAATACAGATATTGAATTACACTTTATTTATTAAAAACACAGTTAAAAGGTTAAAAGACAATAAAAAACTTTAAAAATTTAGTTAGGATTAGGATCAAAGTCGCCATATGTATCTGAATCTGAATTGGAATCGCTTAAATTGTTTACTGCATCTTCTTCGTTATCACTATCTCTCCACAACAAATCATCTTCCACCCCATCCATTTGATTACTAATCCCACATTTTTTTAATGATTTTTGAACAATTTCAATTCCAATGGCTTCCCAAGAATTTATCACAAATCTGCATAAAGCATCTAGCGATGGGGCACGCATATTACCACCTTAAAACACATTAAAACTTAAAACACATTGATTCTTTTTCCAGTCTCGCACTAACTTTTCATTAATTCCAAATTTTCTTGCTGCAGCAGTGTTATTTGTCTCACATGCATAAGCAATTACTTTCAGTTTAAAGCCAGCATCATAATTCATTCGCTTTGACGTCGGCTCCATAGCAGTAAAATTATGGGTAAACTAATGCGGTAAGGCGGTGGCGGTAAACTGATGCAGCAGCAGCGGTAAACTAAACTTGTAAACTTGGTTGGTTGGTTGGTTAGTGGAGTGGGGGATCGACTTATACAAAGGATATATCTTGAAACACGAATTTCTTAACCAAAATCTTGGGTCGACTTATACACCACGTCGACTTGTACACCGAATTTTGCGGTATAAAAGATTTCTATATTTTATTAAAATTAATAAATTTCTCTCTCAGCAAAGTGACCTACAAACCCGGCCATATATGAAATCATCTAAAGGCCTACTATTTACCAAATTCTTATACTCTGTTTAAAACAAAGCTTCATCTGTTACAGTTGGTGGTTCAGGTTAAAGATAGCTCATTACAATAAAGATCTGCTTGAACAGATATGTATTGTGTATACAATTTATAAGCCCTTTTTCATGAATGAAAACATCCATTATTTTTTAAAACAGGCTAAGGAGCTGGTTTTGTAACACTCAATATATCAAGTCGCACCAAAAAGCTACCACTCTGACTAAAAAGTATTTTCACAGATTCAGTCTGCAATTTTTCTCATTGAAACTCATCCCTCAAACTCTAATAAGAAAAAGTTACTTGTACAGTAATATGAATAGGCGCTAACTATGACTAAATAGAAATATTTTTGATAATAAAATCCCTCAACTTTCAGTACCTATGCTACTGAATCTGTAATTAAAAATGCTACCCTACCTGGGCTGCTGTTGATGAGTAAGGCGGTGGTGGTGGAGGTGGTTGGTGGGTTGTTGGTGAGTAAGGCGGTGGTCAAGGTGGTTGTTGGTTTCACCACCAATCGTTTGGACGCTTGGTTGTAGCCTTCATATCGGACAGGTGGTGTTAATGGGGTGAGCTCCTAAAAAGTCGTAGCCCTCATCTCCTGTTGATGGGGTGAGCTCCTAAAAGTTGTAGCCCTCATTTCACCATGTGCTGTTGATGGGACGAGCTCCTAAAAGTCTATACGATTGTTGGTGATGCTTTTTGTGTGGTGGTTGTGCTCGTATATATTTTGCTATTGGGGCTTTGCATCTTGCATGCATCAGTTTGTGTGTGTGATAATAGGGGCTTTTTGGGCATATAGTTGGGGCGTGCATTTGTGTGTGCTTTGGGCCGTATTTAGAGACCTTGTCGGTCTATCAGGAGCTGGTAAGTAAGACGGTGGTGGAGGTGGTTGGTGGGTTGTTGTGTATCACCCTGGCTATCTCAGCCGCGCCGGGTCTCGTGTGTGTGTGTGTGTGATAATAGGGGCTTTAATGGGCGCATAGTCGGTGAGTGTATGTACGCTTTTAATTCGTTCGGAGGTTATATACAGGCCATTTATGCCTTCTAAGAAGCCTTCTAAGCCACCTGGCGGAATAAGACAGAATATATGTTTTAATTAAATAAATAGCGCAAACTGGCAACTCAGCCAGATAAGCCAACTGGCTGATTAAGCCAGAATATATACTTAATTAAATAAACAGCGGAATCTGACAACTCAGCCTTCTAAGCCAACTTGCTGATTAGGGGTCCTATAAGACAGCGGCCGCTCGGCTGAAGTCTTCATATGCGCCTTGCAGTGGCCGGGTGAACACCTCTTCCTCTCTCTCTCTCTCTTAGGTTAGGTTCATTGCGGCTTGGGAGATAACTCCACCTCCAAGTTGCATAACGCCTTGCAACCCCCATTTTGGGGGTGCCTTGCAACAATGGGGTTGGGTGGTTGGGACAAGGGGTTGGGGGTTGCAACGTGCCTTGCAACAAAGGGGTGGGGGTTGGCACCTAGGGGGTAGGGGTGGCACTCTTGCAACATTATGCAACATTTGCAATTGCATTGCACTCTCCCATTTTGCGCCCATACTACTGACGTGCTCCCCCTCTCGCGATTTATGGATGCCGATCTTACCCGTTGTTATAGACCACAAGCTCGTTTCCCCTGTGCGTGAAGTGCGCAGAGGAGAACAATGGGGCTTGTAATCACACAACCAACTAGCGCAAGATCATAGGCGTATATACAAGTCCTGAGCTGTCGCTAGCCGTTCGCCATGGCTACAGAATATTGAAAATATATGAGGTGTGGAGGTTCCAGAAGTTACCCAACCTTTTCACGCCATATATAAACACTTTTTTGAGGGATAAGGTAGAAGCATCAGGGTATCCGCGAGTTGATACCGAAGATGAAAAATCGGCTTATATTCAGCGTTACCGTGACCGTGAAGGGATACAACTTGACCGGGCCCAAATCGTTAAGAACCCGGGCAAGCGCTTTATTGCAAAGTTGTATCTAAATAGTCTTTGGGGAAAATTTGCACAGAATACAGGCAAGGGGAACGTTCATTTAGGCCAAAGTTATAACGAGGTGTGGGATTATGCCAATGCTCCCGATAAAGAGGTTATGGAGATCGTGAATGTAGATAATACGTACATAATAAAGTACAATATTACCGAATTGGCACAGACACAAACATATTACAAACATACCTGTAGCCAGCTTGACAACCGCATACGCACGCATCAAACTTTGGAGTCTATTGCATTCTCTTGGGCGGAGATAGTG
This sequence comes from Bathynomus jamesi, assembly GCA_023014485.1. Classification (NCBI taxonomy): domain Eukaryota; kingdom Metazoa; phylum Arthropoda; class Malacostraca; order Isopoda; family Cirolanidae; genus Bathynomus; species Bathynomus jamesi. Next base: position 160,561 of record JAJOZX010000471.1, on the reverse strand, counting down.
TGATATTCATAGCGAGGGAGGGTGAATACATGCCGCCTACTGGGGAATTCTTCGGAGAGTTGACTAATGAGATGAAGCATGAGTATGGTGACATCGCATTCGCCGACTCTTTTGTCTCAACAGGTCCAAAAACTTATGGGGTGCGGGTGAGTGTGGGGGAAGAGATGAAATATATCGTGAAGGCGAAGGGCATCACGCTTAACCTAGCGAAACGACGGGTCGTTAACTTTGATTCGCTGAAAGAGCTAGTGTGCTTGGAAGATGAGGGCGACCAACCGCCCCAACTGACTGTAGGGACCCATAATTTTCAGACCCAGAAGTTGGGGTGTGTGAAGGAACTTAGGGGTACGAAAGTGTCGTAACCCTATAGGAAACGTTACCAGGTGATGGTACCTATGATATCTTACCCTTTAGCTCCCCTAACCCTTGATTGTTATATATATTATATATATTTGTGCCTATTTACTTGTTAACGATATGTTTATTTTATTTATTACACGTATTTGAATATATATACACCTTGAATAATTCGATGATATGTTTATTAAATAAATCGTGTTTTGATTAGCGTTTCATTTTCTCCTTTGTGTGTGTGTGTGTGTGTGTGCGCGCGCGTATGTACAGGAAAAGTCCTAGGCTCCGCCCCCTGTATGATAGAGCAAAGATCACTGATTCCTGCTACTACGTGGGCATATCTCTACCCCTACGTGCTCAGTTGACCGCTGCAAGCCCTGGGTCTCAGACGTGTATTTGAAGAAATCTCCCGTAGACGAAAAATAATGATGACAATCATTGATATTGTGTGGTAGACGTTTATGAAGTGGTATTCGGTAAAGTGGTGGATACTGAAAAACTCCCTTGCCTTCCCTCCTTTGAGACTTTTAAGGTTACATTGAACCGTGCGAAGCTTGAGGAACAAGAAGTTCAAATTCTTTACGATTATTCTGGCAGGAGCAATGCAGGATTTCATGGCACAAACGATGTAATGGACTATGTTGTAGGACTAAACTACATAAAAGCTTACATATACCGTGAAGTGGCAGAAACAACACGTGCAGAAGAGAAGCAACGGGTATGGTAGTGAGTCTTGTTGATGAGTGGTGTGACAAGCGGTATTATGTCATGATGCATCATACCGAGTACTCGTACCCTGCGGCTGAGAATGTAAATCTTGTCATAATGGACAATTTCAAATATTTTTACCATTACATTAATATATATCACGACGAGGTTTGCAGTGAGGTTGTGGCTAAATGCCTGCGTGAGTTTTTAATAGAATTCAGAGACGAGTATCGCTTGCTAAGCAAAAAGGATAAACATGGCACATGTTTCTCTCAAATAGTGTGTCGGAGTGTGAATAAAATGTGTTTAGTTAGTGAAAATCCCCCTGAACAAAAATGTCTGGTGCGCATTCTAGCGAGTGGGAGTGATAAAAAATTAAAGCCGATATTACTTCGTGTGTCACAGATGGAAAAGTTCTCTAAATGGTTGCCCAGTATAATGGGGCACAATTATTCACATGTCTCTTTCATGTTGGAACAAACCCATACACGAAACATTAACGCTTGGTATAACTCACCCGTGTGACTCGTTTCCCATGCTTGTTTCCGTGCCAAACTGCGCACCGGCTGGGCTGTTCATAGTCATCTTAGAGCTTGAACCGACCGGACGTGCACTCTTCACAATAGAATACGATGGAGCTTCCGTTGAGCAGCATTCTCAATGCCGTATACGATATGTCCGTGACGAAGTCATTGCGTGTGTTTAGGCGTAAAACCGGTGCCGTTAACTATGTATTTGAAACTACTTGTAGACAAACAAACTTTGGTAAACGGAATGTTATTTATTTAAGTGTTGAGGGGATGAATTGAGTCTTCGTGATAGTTGAGAAGTGGAATGAGGATCGTTATAAAATACCTGCACGTGTAGGTACAAGAAGAGAATGGATTAGTGATACCCCCTCATATGCCACTGATATACGACTGATGTGGAAGAATGCCTCTGATAATACCGTTGTTGTTCCCACGCGAAACCGTTTCATCCTCGACAGAATGCTTGAAGTTGTCGGTTTCCGCAAGCTAAAGCCTATATTAGACGCACGTGTTACGGATATGCTTTATTTTGATACGGTTCATGAATACGCATACACCGCTCTGCTGGACGGGTTTACCGAGTGTAGGAATGAACATGGTGAGAATGGTCTTGAGCTGGATGCTTATTTAAAAGATTTAGACTCTTCGAAATATCATTAATTTTGGCACAAAGGGCTTGAGTGGTACAGGGCTAAGCTTACACCGCTCACCCGCTCACCCTGAAGAACTATTTCTTTATATAATGAGCAACTGTCGCTAAGACTTAGAAGATTATTTGAATTGCCGATACACATTGTGAGGAAGAGTTCACGATTAAAAAGCTCGGGACGGTAAGAAAAACCCTCGATTGGAAAGGAGTGTTTATAAACTTGAATTTAATAATGATGTGGCTAACAACGTCCTCTTTGTACGATTTTGATTGTATTCTGTCCGTGTTTAAAGAGAGTGATAATTTGCCAACGGAATATAAAGTGGACAAAAATAGTTTTGAACGAATTGAAGGCCCTTTTCATCGAGTATAGGCATCCCTATAACTTGAGTGGTGAAATAATGCTAAATCGTATTTATTGCATAGTGCAAAGCAACAATGAGGTAATTGCAGACTCGATCACATAAGAGTTAATATTTTAGTTAAGTGCAGTAGAACATAAGGTGTATGTATTTTGATGTATATTGTTTTGCAGTATATTTATTTTCTATATATTTGTTAAAATTTTATTATTTAATATATCTGTGTAGCCTATATAGATTTCTCCTGTACTAATATTATTGTTTAAGAATATATATATGTGTGTGTGTGTGTGTGTGTGTGTGTGTGTGTGTGTGTGTGTACATATCGTTTAAAATCTGTATAGAATTCTTCTGAACTATTTTGACTGTATATTTATTTTCTATATACTTCATGAAATTATTTCCATTAACTCGTCTAAATAAACAGAATGATGTACTTGTGTTTTATTACCCAGTAAATGATTTCCTGGGTGTGTGTATATATATATATATGTATAAACGATATTAAGGAATAACTGGGGTGATGGGAATATATATAAACAATGCACCTTCGTTAAATATATATATATGTATACACTATACCAAATGGCTGGTTATGCCTTCTAAGCCAACTGGCTGCTTAAGACAACCGGCGGATTTATAAGCCATCTGATGCTGTCAAGAATATCTCCATTAATTAAATAAATATCACAATCTGGCAACTCAAAAGTTAATACTATACACATACACCTAAGCAAGCCATTTACAACTTTCAAGCCAGATTAATCCTTCTACGCCAACTGGCTGATTAAGACCTTCTAAGCCAAGTGCAAAGACCAAGAGCTTTATTATGCGTCTGTGGTCCCAGGCGAAGGATGGTCTCTCTCTCTCTCTCTCTTAGATTAGGTGGATTTCCCCAGCTTGTGGCAGCTGGGGGGAATCCACCATGCTTCCTTTTTTTCACCCTGGGGGAGGGGGAGGGGGTTGGCACCTTGCAACAAGGGGGAAGGGCTGGGGGTGGCACCTTGCAACAAGGATAGAATGGGGGTTTGGCATCTTGCAACATTTGATCAACATTGCAATTGCACTCTCCCATTTTTAAGCTATACTACTGACTTTACTAAGGATGAAATATGTTTTCACACTTCAGATAAATTGCAGACGATAATACATATATATATATATATATATATATATATATATATATATATATAGTATATATGAGTGACCAGAGATACGGAAAAGTAAACTTTTCAGAATAACACATAATCTGTACCAGCTTTTATTTGTTCATCTGTTGAAAAAAGTTAAGAGGGTTTGGTGAAAGGCTGATTTTCAAATATTTTTTTGGAATGTAAAGGATAACGGGGGAGGGAATGAGATCTTAATAGATTTAATGAATTGTCACATACTAAAAGGGAATGCATGTGGAACGCAGTTATAATAATAATGAGTTCAATATGGTCAAATTACAAATTGTAATGGGGGATAGGCAACACCAAGACAAACCCTTTTCGTCTATAAGTGTATGTCCGCTGACGTCACCATTCGGCGCGAGAGGGCGCCGCTGCAATTGGCTAAAAGGTGAAGTGGGCTAGACTCGCGCTTGCCGCGGGCATTCTTAAATCGGACGTAGTACGCGTAACATGGAGCGCTTCACGACTGCTGAGATGGCTGACATGCATATGGTGTATGGGGCTGCCAATGGAAACGGAAGAGCTGCTGTGAGGTTGTACCGACAGCGCTTCCCAAACAGACGTGTGCCAAACCACCAGATGTTTGCGCATTTGCATCGGCGACTGCGAGAAACTGGAACATTCCATGCAAACATGCATGACACTGGTCGGGAGAGAAACGTGCGCACTCCTGACATGGAAGAAGAAATCCTAAGGCGATTTGAGGACAATCCAAGCGCAAGCACGCGAGGTGTTGCACGTATCCTCGGTGTGAACCACGACCTGGTCTGGAGAGTGTTGCACGAGCAGCATTTACATCCGTTTCATCGTCAGAGAGTCCAGGCATTACAACCTCGGGATTACCCTCTTCGTGTGGAATTCGCACGCTGGTTTCTGCAGCAGACAGCGGTGCAGCCTAATTTTCCGGCTTATGTGCTGTTCTCAGGTGAGGCTTGTTTCACACATGAGGGTGTGTTTAACATGCACAATTCTCACGTGTGGGCGCACGCAAATTCACATGCTACACGGGTGCATGCTCATCAAGAACGGTTCGCCGTCACTGTTTGGGCGGGTATCGTCCATGGCAAGTTGATTGGGCCATACCTGCTGCCTGCCCGACTCGACGGCCGGGTTTATCGGATATTTCTTATTTCGACCAGTGTCATGCATGTTTGCATGGAATGTTCCAGTTTCTCGCAGTCGCCGATGCAAATGCGCAAACGTTTGGTGGTTTGTCACACGTCTGTTTGGGAAGCGCTGTCGGTACAACCTCACAGCAGCTCTTCCGTTTCCATTGGCAGCCCCATACACCATATGCATGTCAGCCATCTCAGCAGTCGTGAAGCGCTCCATGTTACGTGTACTACGTCCGATTTAAGAATGCCCGCGGCAAGCGCGAGTGTAGCCCACTTCACCTTTTAGCCAATTGCAGCGGCGCCCTCTCGCGCCGAATGGTGACGTCAGCGGACATACACTTATAGACGAAAAGGGTTTGTCTTGGTGTTGCCTATCCCCCATTACAATTTGTACAGAAAGTTTTCAAACACCCTGTATATATATAAGTATATATTTAGCGTCCACCCTGTCTATGTATGCATCTTAGTAATATATTGTTTTATGGGACGCAATCGAGCACGTTCGTCGTACTGCATCTTTCAACGCCATGTAATTTTCTGTGCATAGTACTTGAGTTATGTTACCTTTAGACGTTCTCCTCCCAGTCGTGTAATATCACTGTTATGCGTAAGACAGAGTTGAATGGTGCCCATTAAAGTTTATAGATGACGTCAGGCACACACATACACGCATCTACCTATATGTCAACCATGCAATCTACCTTTCCTTTGCTCGAATGGTATCTATGTTTGTGCCATTGTGCCATTAGAAGTTCGTTCCAAGAAGCGAATGTTCTGTAATTTCATTCCCTCAAAGTACAAATAAGACAATCAGCGGTTTAGATTGTTTTAGATTTTATCGGAATTATTCCCATTTTCCCCAATTTTCAATTAATCTTAGTTCCAGTCATCCACTCATAAATCTCATCAGATTATGCATGCCCATTGAAAGTGGCATGGTTTAAACCTTTGCTTTTATTGTACTTCCTTACTCATTTACTTAGTTAATCCCCAAATGCACCTAATTCATTAATTGTATATATTTAATTAATAGTTTATTCACTCTTGCACCAGGGCTGTAAACCCTTCATTAGAGCGTCCCCTTTAATCATTTCCTCTTATTTCTCCCTATAATAACTTATACATCCGAATTAAATAACTATAACCCCAACATTAGGTTCTCACACAAGAATGTACATTTTGCAAAATCATTATCTTTTTTATGTAATTATATATATTTTTAAAATTTTAAATTCTAGTGTCTTGATTAAGTTTGGCTTACCACTAAGACTCTTTAGTTCTCCAACTAAGGGGGAACCTTAATTTTCAAATCTAGTCCCCCAAATAATTTTAGATATTAGTAATAATTTATGATGCAAATTCATTCCTGCCTTAACCATTGCCCGAGGAGGTCGAACATCTTCCCTGCAAGTTCCTGCCCATAGGCTTTAAATCGTCCAATAAATGTCTTGAAGAATGAATTTGAAACTCACAAAAGAGAAAAAAACTCTTTTCCTTCAGTTCCTCATTATTTTTTGAGTTCACATTGTGTCGTAAGTCGCTTCCACCATTCGGATGCCCTACGGCTAAAGCAGAGCTCAACTTCAAGGACCACCCATGGATTATTTGTCGTTCAGAGTGCTACTGTACCTTCAACCATAGTGCGGAAAGTGGTCCGCATAACATATATAAACAATTTTTTTTATTATCTTTTAAAATGGTTGCCGCTAGAGTTCATAGTACAGGGTGTCCAATAAGTCCAGCATCATAGGAAAAATAATAAAAAAAGGCAAAACAAAAGCTTTTATTTACAGAAAGTGTTCAATATGGCCACCATTGTTTTCAATGCACAAATTCAGACGTGATACCCAGTCAGCAAGCACAAAGTATATGATGTCAAGAGTAATGGTGTTACATGCCCCAATAATGCGCTGCCGCAAATGTTCAACACTCCTAATTTTCGCTGCGTATACCAGCGCTTTCAAGTGGCCCCAGAGATAAAAATCTAGTGGCGTGAGATCCGGGCTTCTAGCTGGCCATTCCACAGTCCCTCGACGTCCTATCCAATGACCAGGGAATTGTTGGTACAGGTATTCCCTTACTTGGGTGCTGTAATGTGCAGGAACGCCGTCTTGCTGGAACCATGCTGGGAAATTTCCTTCTTCGTTCAAGACACTGGGAAATGCTTCTTCCTTGAGCATACGTAGTAGGGTAGGTTGATTTTGGAACTGTGATCTTGGACTAGTCTAGATAGAAAGGTATTAATGTATAAAAAACGTTGCACCAACTCATATTTGTGAAAATAATTGTATGTTTTGAAGATTGTTAATTATTTTTAAGTTGTAAAATTGCCGAATTTTACGCGTAAAATCGCGCGCGCGGCATTCGCGCAATGTAAACAAACAAAATATCGGACCTTAGTTCATCAAAATAATCAATTAAAATTCGGCTTTTTTAACAAAACGATGCTTGAAACTTATTGTAAATGCATTATAGATGTTTATTAGTGTATTATTTTGTATTTTTTAATGATATTTACCTATAAAATGTGTATTAAATTAAGTTATTTTATGATGCGTTCATGTAATTGTTTATTTTCAGATATTTCATAAAAATGGGTAAAAAACGGAAGTCTGCAGTGTTAACTCGAAGTGATAGTGCCAAAAAATTCAGTGGCCAGCCTTCCCCTTTGGAAGGATGTGATTGAGATCTGGCAGGCAGTGAACCCGCGGCTGTCCCTGTATGAGGAATATTATGTAGTGAAATTGGTGGATAAAGTGTGCTTCAAGAAAGCAAAAGAGATAAACAGGAAATCTCTTTCTACAGTCCAGGAGCAGAATCTGGAGGAAAAGCTGGATAAACTTTTTGACATTTCTGCTTGCACCTGTAAGCTACCTGTTCGTCCCTGTGATGACAATGCTGTGAAGTGCAAGAAAAAAAATTGTCAAACACAGCACATAATCTGCACTTGTCCTCCAAGTAAGAAGGTAATGCTATTATTTTTTTAACTTTTAACTGGCCTAATTAGTGCGATTAGGTGCCTTTTAAATGGAAGGAAATTCAATGCTTGTAATTGAAAAATATCTGCATTTTCCTCCTGTAATCTTCCTTCCCCCCCCTGGTAATAGAAATTAATAATCAATTTTTTTTCAGGATTTTATCTCTTATTTTAGATCCGCTGTTTAATATACTTTAATATTTCAGGTTGCAGTAGAGGAGAGGGAATACTTGAGAGATCAGAGGGCCAAAATAGGACCCAAGGGACTACCAAGATCTGCCACAAGTGGAATTCATCAAACTCAGTGGCCCTCTGGATGACATGGAATTTGCTGAGGAGACACTGAATGATCTCAGTAGCGACCAGAGGCTTCTTTTGGAGTATGTGCTTGGAATTTCCAGGGGCAAAGTCAACCCAAGATTTGCTGCCTGGAAAATTGGACCATTAAACCATGCAAGATGGTTGACTTTGGCAATTAGATTGATGTGTCTGTGGACCAGAGGTGCTTACCCTCCAGAACTACAGGATAAGCTTTACCAGGCCATCAAGTTCATTGTGGAAGTGTATGCAGTCAGTTGGTTTGAGATCAAAAGGGACAGCAAGTTCCACAATCAGCAGCTGTACATCTTCAACATGATCCAGAGGATCAAGCAGCAGTCTGAAGAAATCCAGGGTGTTGCTTTCAAGAACCTGAAGTACAATGCTTTTGCCTTGCTGCCCGAGAATGTGCTGTACTCCATGATGAAGTCTGATGACTTGGAAGTGAGAGAAGCTGCTCTCAAGAAAATTCTGTCAATCAGGTAAGCATTTATTAATTTTAAAAAAATGTGAAAAAAAATTTGATTATGGGGATTTATTTAATAAAAAAAAGGCCCGAGTTCTATAAATCCCCATAATCGAATTTTTTTTCACATTTTCTTATCCCAATTCCCCCCTTCCCCTCTGATAATGGAAATAATCTTACCTTCTTTCTGAAAAAAAATTCGATTATGGGGATTTATAGAACTCGGGTTTTTGTTTTTTTTAATTTAAGTAATTTAAATTAGCAATTCTGAGACTAATAGGGATTAAATCTTAAACTTGAATAAAAAATAAATTAATTATTATTCTTTCAGAAGTGGGAAGCCAGCCAAGAAGAGGCTGAAGAAGATCACAGCCATCAACATTGAAGCTACCCACTGGTCAGAACTAATCAACCTTTCTCAAAGTGGCATCTGTGAATCTGTTCTCACAGAAGACTTTTCTGACCAGGAGCTTCAAGAAGCATTGCTGAATGGCACCAAGCTGGAGCTGCCTGATCTGCCTTCACATTCTCAGAGTGTTGAAAGGGCCGTGAAGCTGACATCTGAAGCTTCCCATACTGTTTATGGACTCGAATCAAGGCACAAACACATTCTGGCCAAAGCCCTAAGCCGCCAGATGAGGCCTTCCTTTGCTTCTAAGGGCTCTTACAGTGAAAATTATGATGATCTTGGGATCTAAATGTGTCTATTTGACTCTGTACATGTTTTTTTTTACTTTTTTTCAATAAAATTGTAACTTTTTTCAGGATTTTTTTATGAAAATAGCATGATTTTTTCGGCCGAAAATTGCGAAAATGTGGTATTTTTCGGTACGATTTTTTGACGATTTTTGAAACGGTTTCCTCAAAAAACGGTTAAAGCTAGGGATCTGAAAGTTTTTGTCAGTTATTATCATATTAAGCCCTGACTATCTCGATTAGTCCAAAGTCGATATCTAAAGAAATGCGGAAAATCAACCTACTTAATACGTAGGTATGTGCCTCCAGTGACATGTTCATCGAAAAAGAGGGGCCTATGATGCGATCCTTCCAAATACCACACCATACCATCACCCGAGATGCACCTTGTTCCTTTGAAGAGGTATACCAGTGAGGGTTGTTTTGAGACTAGTAGCGGGTGTTCTGTCGATTTACCTCACCATTTCCATAAAAAACAGCCTCGTCACTGAACAGAATGGTGGACGGGAAATTGGCATATCGAGCATATTATTCCGTAGCCCATTCACAAAATTCAATCCGCCGGTCGGGATCATCTTCGCTTAATTTCTGTAGGATCTGAAGTTTATATGGATGCCATTTGTGAGCCTGAAGAATGCGATGGATGCTACTTTTCGACACTCCTGTCTCGGCGGACAATCGCCGAAGAGACTTATTGGGACTTCTGTTAAAATGAGCCAGGATAGCAGTCGCTGTACCATCGTCAGTGGACCTCCTTGAAGGTCCACTGCGTGGTTTATCTTCTATGGATCCTCTTTCCTTAAACTTTGCAACAAGTCTGCTAACACAACTCTGTGTTATTGGTTCGCGGTGTGGATGCAGTCTGTTAAATTCAGCAGCGGCTTCTCTTTGACTCCGATTTCCTATGAGTAGAATTATCTGGATTCGTTCTTCCTTGCTCACAGACATTATGGCCTGTAGAAAGAGAAAAATATGAATTATGGTTTGTAGAATTAGAAAAATATGAATTTCTCCTATGATTCCGGACTTATGGGACACCCTGTAGAACACCCAAACACACATACATATATATTTTTTATTTTAATTTATTTTTCTTATCACGCTCCCCTTTGGCACCCTCCCAATTTTGCCCCTCGACATAAATGCAACTCCCACCTCCTTATCTTATCTTTCCCCATCCCCCAATTACCTCCTACCCACCTCCCTCGGCATAAATTCGCCCATACTACTACACTCTATACAAATGTGTGCTACAGAAAAAAGTTACGTTATCGAAGCAAATTGTGTTTAATATCAGTACCAATTCCATATCGTTTATAAATGGTTTTGTATGTACATGCATTTCTCTTGTGGGTATATACGAAGCTTTTTCAAGGAATTTAATTTAAACGATTACAAAGGAAAAATAAATTTTAGTGTTCTTATCTTAAAGTAAATCTAAAATTTTAAACGCAGAATATCAGTAGAAATCCTTTGATGTAATGAATGGCATCCTTCCATCTATTCAAGCCCCTATTAATTATAGCTTTCTTGAAAGTTGAAACGAGAGTTTCCCGTTTTGGTTGAAAGCTAAAATTATTCGAAATTTATATATACAGGGTGCCCCAAATGTTCAAGTCCATTTCTTGTTTACTTCTTGCAAGAAATAGACTGGAACTTTTGAGACGCCATATATATATATAAATATATAAATAACCTTTCAACCCTTCAACTGTTCCTCGCGATGATTCCTCATTTCACGAAGGTCAAATTTGTCGCCCCTCTCTCAAGTTGGCCTGGTGAAGTAGTGAGTTGGTTTCTTGTACTCTCCACCTCACATAGCCAGGTACGCCCGGCTCATCAGGGATTGTTCTGAGCCAGGCGTCTAATCTTCTTTTGAATATGTCCACTGTAACCCCACTCGTGTTCCTTAGGTCTTTGGGCAGCTGATTAAACAGTTTTGGTCATTTCACAACAAAACTATTTTCTTTCAAGGTTAAGGATGTTCCCTGTATAGCCTTTAATTTGGGAACACGACACAGTTTTCCTTTTCTACTTTCCACTCTTGTTTGGGGAGTTACAGAGTTCAGAGTAAAATTAGGGACTAGTTTCTCCATTATTTTCCAAGTGTAAATAATGGTGTATCTCTCTCTCCTCCTTTCCAGTGAATATAGGTTTAATTCGCGTAACCTTTCCCAGTAATTTAGTTCTTTGCATCCATTGATCTTGGCTTTGAAACTTCTCTGAATTCCTTCTACTGTCTAATGTCTTCTTTTTCATATGGGGATGTTAGGACCGAGCAGTACTCCAGTTTGGGTATGATCAGTATTTTCAGTAGAGGAATCATTATATTCTTATCCTTTCGTTTAAAGGTTCTCAGTATCTGCCCCGTTATTCTCTTTGCTCTGTTTACTGCTATCTTATTTTGTGTTTCAAATTTCGCATCATCAGTCATTACAACCCCTAAGTCTTCTGCTTTAGAATTTCTCTGAATTTCCTGTCCATTTGGGGTATAATATTCCAGGATTTAGGGTCCTCTCTTTTTCCGTACCGTAACATCTGAAATTTCTGTGTTAAACTTCATATTGTTGTCTTCCGTCGACTTGTAGATTCTGTTCATGTCTGTTTGTAGAGATCCTATATCTTCTGGGCTTTTTATTTTCCTACTGATCTTTGTGTCGTCGGCAAAAGATGTTACTGTGTTGTCTCCGGTAACATCCTCATCTATGTCAGTTAGCATGATTATGAAGAGTAGTGGAGCTAATACTGTTTCTTGTGGTACTGAGCTGAGGACCTCTGATTCTGCTGAAGATACTTCTTGTACTGTAACGACTTGCCGCCGCTCACTAAGGAAATTATATATCCATTTCCCTACTTTTCCTGTTATTCTCATATACTTCAGTTTATGTATTATGATTCCATGGTCACACTTGTCGAACGCTTTGGCAAAGTCTGTGTATATTACATCATAGTTTTCATTACTTTCCAGTGCATAAATAATGTTGTTGTAGAGTTCCATTAGTTGTGATAGGCATGAGCTGCCTGACCGAAACACATGTTGGTTATCATTGAATTTTTTCTGAGTTTCCAAAAAGTCATAGATTTTCTGTCCAACTATTCTTTCAAATATTTTAGTGAGATGAGATGTAAGCAACACTGGCCTTTAGTTTTTAGCCTCGGATCGATCTTCTCCTTTATACAGGGTGTCTCAAAAGTCACTATCTATTTCGGTGACATTAGATGTTTTTTTTTAAAATGCTATGCTGGCATAAAGATATGTACTTCTGGTGCAAATTTGTGTATTTAAAAAAAGTTAATTGGTTTATTTCGAATTTTGTGTAATTTATAAATTTATCTTGACATGCTTGAACAATTCCTCGAACCTCAACTTCTTACAGATGGCATTCTTGACACAGTAGTTTTTCAGCAGGATGGAGCACCGTGCCATTATGCAATAATTGTACGTGATTATCTTGACAGACGCTTCCCCGGTCGCTGGATTGGTCGTGGAGGAACACAACCATGGGCAGCACGTTCACCCGATTTAACACCATTAGATTTTTTCGCCTGGGGTTTCATTAAGTCTAAGGTGTACACTGGTAGAAAATTGTGATGTAGCCGAACTTCGAAATCGTATTACCGATGCAGTTCAGAAAATAACACCTCAAATGCTGGAAAGTGTGTTCCGGGAAACAACTTATCGCTTTGAGCTCTGTAGAGACACTGATGGTCGCCATGTGGAGACAGATAAATAAATAGCACTAATTCTTTGTGGCACTTACTTTGAAATAAATATATTTTTCATGTCTTAAACCAGTTTTTCGTAATTCCCATTATTTTTCAAAATAGATAGTGACTTTTGAGACACCCTGTATATTGGGACTATGTTCGCGCTCTTCAGGATGTCCAGTATTTCTTCCGTGTCTAGTGATCGTTTCTATATCTAATATAGGGGCTCAGCGATTGCATTCTTGCAGTTTTTGATCAGTGTGGCATTCCATTTGTCCGGTCCTGCCGCTGAGTGTGCTTTTAGTTTCTCTATAGTTGTGTAATATCACTTGTCGTAAAGTCAAAGTCCGTTATACTTTCCCCTTGTAGTTCTTCAAAGAACGCGTTTCTATCGCATATCAGTTTGTCAGTTTTTGGGATACTGAAAGCTGATTCGTACTGAGCTCTTAATATTTCAGATACTTCTGTTAGATCATCAGATGAAGCACTGTCTTCGTTTTTCAAAGGTTCGATAGTCGCATAGTGTTTCGACTTCCTTTTTGCAAAATTAGAGAAGTACTTTGAGTTAACCTTTATCGCTTCTATAGCGTCGTATTCTTTTTTTTATGTATGCTTCTCAATTAGTTCCTGTATGACGCAATCGATACTCTTCAGTTATCAGTTAATATTTTTATGATGTTGTTATCTTTCAGTTACTTAATTTTGCAGTCACTCTTTTTCTCTTTCGGAACAATGACCTCTTTTGTCTCTCGAACCTGCTTGTCTTTCCTTTTTGTTGTATTTTTGGAACATGTCTTCCCACAATTTCCAGCGTCTTCTCCTCTAAGGTCATTAGCATCTCTTCCGTTGTCTTGGCCTTGAAAATGGTTTTCCAATCTATTACTTCCATGCTGGATGCAACATCTTCCTAGTTTATAGCCTTGGAGTGAAAATTAAAAATTTCGAATTTGCTTCTTTCTGTTGTTCGTGGTCTTTCCTTTCCTGTTGCTTTTATATTGGTTGTTATTTCAATAATGTTGTGGTCCGCTATTATAGTTGGGAATATTTCTACATTATCAATTAGGTTGCTGTTGTTTGTGAATACCAAATCTAGGCATTTGTTCTTCTTGTATTTTCTGTTATTTCTTGTGTTAACATAAATTCATCAGCTAGAGCCTGTAGCATTTTTACCTGCTCCTGGTCTTCCCGTGAGCCCCCCTTGTCCTGGTGTATACATATATTTTTTCCTATCCTTTTTATATTTCATGAATGGAAAGTTAAAATTACCACAGAGAAAAATATTTGGGGTCGGAGAGTGTAGATCTTTTACCCAGTTTCTTACCTCTGTGATGGAATCAGAGAATTTTGAGGTTGGCGTGTTCGGGGGTCTGTACATTACAATTACCACCATATTTAATTTTTCAACTTTTGCTGTTACACATTCTACGTAGCTGTTTGAGGGACTTATAGTCATTTCTGCCATATGCCTTTCGTGTGTGTAAATAGCACATCCTCCTTTACGTTTCACTGTTCCGTCGGCTCGGAGGATGTTATAGTTGTCAATTTGTATTTCTTTTTTAGCAATACAGAACGCACAGTGTTCACAGTTCGCCTGGCAGTCCTTTAGATGGGTTTCCGTGAGGCATGCAAAGTCTGCTCCGGCTTCTTGTATGAGTCCTTTCAGGTATAAATCTTTGTCCGGGGAATGATTTGATTTAAGGCCCTGAATGTTGGTTAGGATTATTTTTATTTTTTCTCTATCATTTTCACATACATTCGATTCGTTTTCCAATAGTGGTGCCGGCTTCGTTGTCTTGTGGTCCTCCGAGAATTTGCCTCTCTTTATCTTTGACGGTACTGTTGTCCTGATAACGCATGAAGTGGCTTTGTGCATGCCTTCTGTCCGGCTCTCGGATTCCTATATTCGTCAACTGACTTTGTATTTGCTGGATGGTATTTAGCAGCTGAATTGTGTTGGCTACAATCTAAAAAATTGGTAGTCCTCTTTGATGTTCGTTTTTCCTGTTCACCTGTTGCGTTCCTTTGAGGGTGGTGGTAACGGCATTTTTGTTCGTATTTGCACCTCCCATATCTTGCACAGGTGTTGCAGGCAGTAATGTGGTGGAACTTGCACTTTTTCTCAAATTTGCAATATCCTCTTGTGTAATGTGTGTTACATAATGTGGGATGTGCATAGATGCATTGCCCATCCCGATATCTGCAGTAACCTTTTGCATAGTATTTACAACGGTATTTTCTACGCTTCTACTTCTTGTTAGCTGGTTATCTTCTATGTTCTTAATTTTGATATTATCATTATTTTTCTTTGGAGTTTATTTCTTACGTTCTTATTTTTTATCTTTTTATCATTTTGTTCGTTGGGCAGTTTCACTACCTCGGAACTTTTTCCTGTCTCCTTTCTTTCATCTATGTCTTCATTCTGTATCATATGGTTATTAATTATTATATTGTTATTTGTTATTTCGACTTGTCATTGGGACATTTCTAAACTCTTGTCTCCCCATTTTACCCTCCTTTTCTGTCACACTCGAATTCGCTTTCTCCATTTCTTTAAATACCGCAAAGGGGTTTACAGTCTGCGTACATGCGGCACACAGAAATGTGACTCCTGCGATCTGTTTAGCGTTCGAAACGAGGGATATTTTCCTATCATCCCAATTCATGCAGATAAAGTCGTGCATTTTTTGACAGAAATCGCATCTTATTGCTGCCTTCTCAGTTGTTTCCAGATTACACAAATTGCAGATTAAGTGAGAATGTGACCCATGGTCATGTTATTCACTAATTATCGTAAAAAGAAATACACATAAAAATTATTTATTTATTTATTTTTTTCCTTTCCTTTCTCTCTCCTTTCCTTTCGATGGTCGCGAGGGTTTTCTGACCTTTGTGTCTTATGACTTTTTTCCTGCCTTGTTAAAAAAATTTCTCGAATGCCAACCGTATTACGGTTTAAATATATACGTTAAACTGGTGATAATTTATGTAAACTGTATTGCACTTTCTTACTTGTAATGAATTTCACTTTATAATTTATATACACAGATTCACTGATACTTTATACACTTTCGGGTGTAAATAAAATAAACCGACGAGTAGTTTATTCCCTTCGATTGGGTGTTAATACAGAGAGAGAGAGAGAGAGAGACAAGACGTCCGTTCCCCACAAGGTACAAGCAAACTATATATATAAGCCCTTCGACCCTCCTTCCTACATAAAAAGTACACTATTTCAAGCAATTTTGGTACAAATCAAGGTTGTTTCAGGTCGACCATAGAAATATGGAAATTGGCGGAATTACTATGATAAACTTCAAATACCAAATACCAAATACTAATTTATTTCCAAATACCAATACCAATTTCCATATTTCTAGGGTCGACATGAAACACCCTGTATAATGCAGTAAGCATTTCAAATTAACATTAGGATAATCATCATTAATATTCTCACTTACAGTATAGATTAAATGCTTGTTTCCACCATTCTCACCGCAAGCTCATGGGGAGGGCTATCAGGCTCTTAAACTTAATAAAACCAACGTTGCTCTTTATTCCTCGTAATTTTGCATTTTCACACATAAATCTTGTGATTTATGTGCATCAAAATTACCAGATTAACAGGGTCTCTCCGCGCTTCTTCGAAATATTATACATACACTTTGTGAAATCACAAAGACGTCATTCAGCCATTACATTTAGAAAATATCACAGACAAAAAAATTTCAAGCTCAAGTTCAAACTTTATTCAGAAAAGAATACAAGTGACAAAGTTTTAAAATTTTATATTTGTTATGACATTAATATATTTACAGCACTCTCATCTAAACATGCCTTGGAAGCATGGAGGCTTTTTTGGCAAAATTAATGGCATTTACCTTATTTATTATATAAAAATAGTGAAAGTGGCAAATGATAATAATAGCATTAATAATAGTAAATATTGAATAGTGAATAACCTTTATTGATAAAATGATAAAATAAATATAGTACTTTTACAATTTACAATGGCATAAACAGTTGTGAAACTGGACTATTTATTTTATTTAAAGTTTACAAAGTTTACAAAATGTTACAGAATTTTAAATTAAATGATTTATTGTATAGTGAGTAGAAAATAAATGATGCTTAATAAAAAAATATAAAAAGAATAAATTAGGAAATTAAAAATGCTTAATGAAATTAGCATATTTTAAATAGTTGATTACAAAATTGATTACTATGACAAAAATGGCAGTAATGAATTTATACATCAGTAGGAGCTTTTTAGTGTTTTTTTTTAGTGTTTTGCGAAATACATTTAGTGATGAAGCCTGCCTGATATGTATGGGAATTGCATTCCATACATCAGCTCATTTGAAAGAGTGCATGTCCTGCAGTTTCTATTGTATAGTTAGGTTTGTGTATAAAATTCCTGGCCAGTCTGGTGTTATAACGACTGTGTATTTGATGAGGGTGGCGAGTGATTGCTCTTTGAATGGGTGATGTATGTCGATTTTTGTTGATAATTTTGAACATAATGACAGCAAATTGAATTTGTATGTCATTTAGTTTTAAAATATTTACCTGGTGTATGGTATTAAACTAGCCTAGGTTAGTAATCTGAAACTTCAGAATGAGTAAATTTTCCTGCATAAAATGTACTTATTATTTAACATTTCTTCACTTCTTTTCCACACTTTACTTCACTCTTCAATGGGTAGGCTGACCATTAGGGTGGAGTGAAAATGGCCCAAAAAAATTTTTGTGAATTTTAACTTACTTGAGGTTTTAAAAGTTGCCAATGGACTAATAGAACAATATGCAAAAAAGTTTATTAAAATCAGACAATCTTTTAATCGACCACCAGACGTTATAAGTTTACAATAATATACGATTTTACACAAAAATACCTAAAATACGAGTAAACATCAGACTATATATTTTTAGTTATTTTGGCACACTATTATGCTAACGATAGAGTCTGAGTTATGCATGCATGGTTAATTCAGAATTGATAGTCACGTTTAGACTCAAGTTTCGGCATAAGCTGCCGAGAAGCGACGTGAGCCCGAATAAATCCATGGCGGGACGTCTCGCCACACACAGCGGCTGAAGCTTCGGTAACTAGGTTCACGCATCTTTCCACCGCCTGTGTGTGACAAGGGAACGAGGGAAGAGGACACTTGGTGAAATTTGAGCAGAGATCATGTCGTTCAATTCGTTGTCCGTCATATCCATCGTAACAGGAGGCTCCGTCACGGTCAAAGTCTGCCAATCGACCATGTCCTGGTATTCGGTCGCGTCGAGGTTGAGCGGTGGCACTCGAAACCTGCGGATTTTGTTTGCAGACACATGTGATCTTGCCTTCATGATTCTTCTGAGTCCGAGTTCCCTTATATGTGGTCGCTCATCTGTGATCATGGCTAATAGCACGTTCTCGGGGTGTCCGCAGAAGCCGTTTCGCCGAATCACCGGGTCGACGACTTTCTTTAGAGAGGAGCTGAGGTACCGTGTTCTCACCATCATCCCGTGCAGATGTTTGGCTCCATCTTTGCATGATGGCTGCGTCTTGATGGCGAACCATGTTGGGGCGTAGACCCGGATGATGAATGTGACAAGAGTTTTAATGTTGTTGGATGGTGCATCGAGGCCAACATAGAGGCGGAGGATTCTGTTGGCAGTTGTCAACCATCGCGAGTGGTTCAATGGTCCCGGTTTTCGCAATGCTAGATCACAGGGACAGTGTCCTTCACTGACAGCTTGACACATCTGCCACAGGTACTGCTGGTCAGTGCTCAGGTCCTTCACGTCAACATGCGGCAGTGGCTGTAATGGAGATATAGGTTCATACGATGTTATATGGAGTTCCGTGCATGCTGTGAGAGATTTCCCTATCGGTCCTGAGAAGCACTTAGGTCCTGTAGTTGCTCCATCTAAATGCTGAAACAGGTGTCGCAGGGGAGCTCGTTAGCATGTAATAAGCACACGAGCCATTGCAGCGGTTTTTGTAGTAATTCCTCAAGCTGCCGAATAACTCCGCCATTATGTCCAGTGTTGACAGCGGTTCCGTCGCATCCGACGACTTTCACACTGTCGAGATCCACACTTCGCGCAGCCAAGCATTCAAAGATTACTTTGGAAATCGCCTTGCTTGATCCACTTGACGGCGTCACGTGGCCAAAGTACGATGAACCTGGTTCACAAATAATGCTGACGTGCTCTTCTGTATCTCTGTCCCGGTGGCCATGTCCTGCGGCGTCTCGTACATTTTTCATCGTTCTATCCTTTCGACCGTCGAAGTACAATCCAGGCAAGTCTGTCATACTGCTGTCTAGTTTTGTCAGTTCTTGACGAGTTCTACTTCTTTCTCGGCGAATTTTACTACGATCAATGACTTTGGAGGTGTCATTTGTAGACACAATTCCAATGTCTTGTAGCACGGATGAGGCAATAACGGCTGCTGCTCGATCTGAGACGCCCGTTCTATCGCACGCTTTAGCCAAACATGGTAATCGTACAGTCATCGTCATTCTTTGACGTTTACTCTCCAGTGTCGATAGATCAGGTTTACAGTGTGACTTAGATAGGGTGTATTCTTCGTCGCTGTTGTCGGTGTCGTCGTCCTTGTCTTCCTCGTTGTAGCTTCCAGAATTGCATTGCTGCTTCGATTGTTCTTGGTGAATGCTGTGTCTTCTCGATTCACAGACTTTCCTGGATATTTTCTTCTGTAGCTTTGTTGTTTCCACCAAATCGATGCCTCCTATAATCATCTTTCTGGCTCCTCTCTGGTCCTCTAGAAACTTTCTTTCTTTGAGTGGTACTTTGTCCGCTCTTTCGCACTTACAGCTCATGACGAAATCTACACATTTGCATTTGCTAATGTCGAAGAGTTTATCTGCGTCTTCTCTGAACTGTTCAAGTTGTTGCTTGTAGTTGTCGTTGTCCTTCCGAGCCTTTTATGGTTTCAAGATTTTCTTGTATTTCTGGTTGTACGGTCTGAGCGTTTCAATCACTCGTCCGTGCGTCACGGTCGGAAGAGACGCTTTCTCCCAAACAAGTTCAACATCAACGCAAACTTTTTTTGATACTTCGGCGAACGGTGGATATTTGTTATTCTTCGTTGTCAGCTGTTGTCAGCTACGCCTTCATAACATCAGCGTAGGTGGGAAGAACATTTGTGGGTATCTCGCGTGGCGCGCCAAAAATCACACATGCCGCCTTCTCCCTCGTAATAATTTCCATTCTGAAAAAAAAAAAAATTATTATAAATTGTAAGCAATGTAAGACTATTAAATAATTTCTGCAAGAAAAAGAAATATCAAATTAATACTGTCACACTCACTTGTCAAACACCTATAAACAGATATCAATATGTAATTAACTTACTTTTAATATCAAGTTTCACGAAAAAATTATGATAACAGCACAAATAACCTTCAATTCTCACTGCCACATGTGCACTGAGCTTGGCGGAGCAGCCGCGCTTTGCATATTACTCACTCTCCCCCCACTCCCAATCTCCCATCCCCTCTGAATCACGGACTGCATATGTTATCGCACCAAATCACTACCATCACTGAAACTAGCATTAAATCAATGTATGGTTAACTAAACTCTTTCTTATCTCACTTACTCACATCAGCTCTAATAATTTGGCCACCCTCTGTAATTGCCATTAATTTACATTCCACACATGTTGTAATCTTAAATGTCAACCTCAAGTATGCAATAACACAGTCTACAGCAAACTAAGCTGTTAATTATTTGCATAAACATGGATGAAAGACGAGCATCTTGGAAGACTCCTGATGGGCAAAGCGATCGTTAAAACATGAAATATGCCATATATTAAAATCGCTGGTGGTCAATCAAGCAATGCTTCAATTGTATTATAATTTCACATGCTTGTTTCTAAAGCCCATTGGCAACTTTTCCACACTCAAGTAAATTAAAAATCCAAAAATGATATTTTCACTCCACCTTACTGACCATATTTCCTTGAGACAAAAACGGGACATTGGGATGGCAAAAAAGGGACGGGGGTTATGTAATATTCTGTATTCATGAAAAAGTAAGTACATAAACATAGTGAGTTTACAATTATTCTTCAGTGACAGAACCCATACAAAAATTTAGGTAGACGTAGAGGTAGGCTGACCATATGTACCGTTTTGAACGGGACAGTACCGTTTGTTTTATATTTCCTGGCCGTCCCGTCGTTTTAATAAAAATGTCAATTTTGTCCCGGTTTATGTACTTACTTTTTCATGAATACAGAATATTACATAACCCCGTCCCTTTTTTGCCATCCCAATGTCCCGTTTTTGTCTCAAGGAAATATGGTCAGCCTATTAGAGGGGGACTGTATTTCACCACGATCGTACCATGAATATTTCTCCGATGAAGTAATCTTACGCAGCAAATTTCGGTCTTTCAACACCTTATCATAAAACTTCTCACACTCCATGACACAATTTTGTCTTACAACTAACATAGCCCTCATTGTTCAACACTTAATCTAGATTTCTCCTTTGACCACATACTGTTCATAACAGAAAATATTATCTCAACAGGTGCTGTACTTCCTGGAAGACAAAGAATAAACTCTACAATATTACAAAAGTCTTATAGGTTATGAATAATAATTTATGATTGACCAATATTAAAGTATATTTATAGTTTTTATTAAAAACGGGACAAAATTGACATTTTTATTAAAACGACGGGACGGCCAGGAAATATAAAAAAAACGGTACTGTCCCGTTCAAAACGGTACGTATGGTCAGACTATAAATGGGTGATGTATGTTGATTTTTATTGATAACTGAACATATTGTCAGTAACACTGAATTTGTATAAGTCATTTTGTTTCAAAATATTCAGCTCTTTAAACATTGCCAAGTGTGACTTTGTCTGTTGTCATTTTGGAAAAACTAAACACACCTGTCATACAGTTTTCATTACCGTCCACAGCAAGGCGTAAGTTAAACCCAGGCCTAAAACACGACTATAATATGGTATTGCATATAGTAGGCCTACCTTTATTTTATAAATTCATTAAATACAGAATATTAATTTACTGTATTAAATAACTACAAATTACCTCGGAATTTGCGATAAAGCCTATGGAGAATGAGGAAAAATTGCCATATGTAGAAAAAATATGTAGGCATTGGGCCAACGTCACAACAAGCAAGAACGTATTTTTTCACATTAAAATTTTCCATCACACTGAATCATTAAATTATTTCGAGAAGAGAAGTAATGAAAATAAGAAAATTATACGTCTGGTGTTTTCCGTTTACGGACAAACAAAATTTAAGAAAAAGGATTTTAGTTCACAGCTGTCTAGTTGAGAGCTTTGCTGTCGGCAAGGAAGATGTGTTTAATCTTCCTACATGTTCTGAGTGAACACTAATAAAACTATAGGTTACACCTATCCCTTCATGTAATTAGGCATAATAAATTGCCTGTGTTAACTGGACTTAATAAACGCCTTGCGTAACCAAGTTGCCTACATCGAAAGAGGCGCGGTAGGCAACCGCGCGACCGACAAGCAGGGACGACCTTCAACGAAATAAGGTTAAGTGGTTTCCTTTTTACCATTAGGCAGCGTTAAATACTGAAGGTAAATAAATTTAATAATTTAACTAAGAAAAAACTAATTAACAAGGTCTTTGAAGACCTCCACAAACACACAACATTTTTACGAAAAAACATAGGCTTTTTGTCGTCGACTGTAGGCATTAAATCAGTGGAAATTTTCACTGGATCGCAGGGTTGATAGCAATCAACACATAAGCCTATATATTTTTTTTTCACGGTCATTATTCGAGAGGGTTTGCAGACATTTTTTATGAATTACTTCCAAAGGATGTTTTATATATTTGTTGGGGCTACCCCATGCTGTAATGCAATATAATAAATGTGGATGGATGAAGGAATAATATAGGGTAAGGAGAGCGTTTTGAGGAAGTATTTTTTAGTTTTAATAATATGAAGAGAAAGCGTGATATTTTGGATTTGATATGTTGTACATGACTTTTGAAATTTCCATTTTTCATCTAAATTAATGCTTCATCCACTCTTGCAAGAGTAGTATTTCCAATTTTTGTTTGACAGTTTATATTAATAGATTTTGTAGTAATAGTCATATAAGATGACTTAGTTAGGTTCAATGAAAGTTTATTAGTACACATCCATTTATACCCTTTTTGTAATTGCTTGTTCGTTTTATTAATCAGAAAGTCTGCGTTATGATGGGAAGAAGTAAGTGTGGTATCATCTATGTATTGTACCAATTTAATGTGGTAGAAAGATGAAAACCCTTGACGTTAATTAGAAATAGTACTGGACCAAGAATAGATTCTTGTGGAACTCCACTAGTTACCATCGCCTTGTCGGATAAATTATCTTTTAATCTGATGTACTGATAGCGATTTGACAGATATGATTTAAACCAATTGAGGATATTCCCTCTTATTCTGTATATGTGAAGTTTATTCAATAAGATTTCATGCGAAAGTGTATCAAATGCTTTTGACAAGTCGAGGAAGATCAAGGTAGTGTGTTTTTTGCTGTTTAAGTTCAGATACACTTTTTCTAATAGCATGTTTATGGCATCTTCCGTTGTATGTCCACCTCTAAACCCAATTTGTGTTTTAGTTAAAATATAGTATTTAATTAAGAATTTAGTAAGTTTACTGTACATGATTTTTTTCAAATACTTTACTTAAAGTTGGCTATACGGAAATGGGGCAATAATTAGATGGGGTATTTGGGTTTACTGACTTAAATACAGGGCATACTGGGATCGTATTGATGTTAGAATCTTTATTTTTTTAAGATTTTTATTGCTAGAGACATATCATATGGTACATAGGATTGGATAAAAGAAAAATGAGTTTGGATTTGGTTGTGGTATGTATTGTCAGTAGTGAATGTCTGTAATTGGGATCGAGGCTGCAGTACTGGATCTTTCAGAGTGTTCCAGTATTCCATAGCCTTTTTGGAATGGAATTTTGTTCATTAGTTTTTGAGCAATAATGATCTGATCTTGCTTTTTTAATGACTGCATTAAGTTTGTTACAGTAATTTTTGTATGTATGTTCAGTAATAATATCAGTTTTCCATAGTTTAAAAACTGTATGCTTACGTTTAATACTCACAATGAGTGCTGGTATGGTCCATTCGTTGTTATATTTGGTTTTAGATATTACTTTTGATTTAAGAGGAAAGTTTATGTTCAATATATCTATTAGTGTGTTTGAGAATGCTTGAAATTTTGTTCTAATGTCATGGTTTCTTTCGGTTATTCTTGTCCAGTCAAAAGCTGTTATTTCTCTCAGGAACTTTAATCTGTTATTATAGCTGTAAGAACTATAGTCAGCTTTATGATTTCCTTTGCAGAGAAGTGAATGATTAGCATGGTGTATGCAGGCAAGTGATCTGTGATATTTAATATAATTATACCCGAGATGCACTCAAGCGGTGATCGCACCCTGATCTGATCTAGCAGAGTCGAATTTCTAATGTCACTGTGAAGTCTAGTCGGCTTTGTCATAGCTAATTTAAAACTACTTGCGGTCATAATGTTGTGAAGGAAGCTTGCGTTATTATTTGAATGTTCTCTCGTGAGATTAGCATTTAAATCTCCTGTAATAACGCAATTGTTACCAGTATAAATTGAGGTTAGAATCCTATCGATATTTGTAATAGAAGTTGGTATGTTACCAGTTGGTGGTCAGTAGAAGTATATGCCTAAAATTGAATACTGGGTGTTATGAGTAAACATTTCAAATGAAAGTGTTTCTAAAGTATTGTTTATGCTTGTCACTTCTTTGATACTTTTACTCTTGTAGTTTGAGTCTAAAAATATACTTACACCTCCTCCCCTATTGTTAGCCCCTACATACTGCAAGAGCTTGTGTACCCTGAAATGTTAAAAAATATTTTATTATTTTCATTTAACCAAGTATCAGTTAATATAATGTACGTGAATTTATACTGTAATAATTTTAGGTTGGCTGTCAATTTGTCAAAGTAGCTTAGGAGACTGCGAATGTTTAAGTTTAGGAAAGAGAGGTTGTAGACAGGCAGATATAATCGGAGCTGACCACGTTTTCAAATTCATTAATTTAATTTACAGTACTGAGAGTATTTAAAGTGTTGATCATGATGTGAACATTATGAAAATACAGTAACAGAAATAAGAATAGGTAGGAAAATATATACAACACACACACACATATATATATATATATATATATATATATATATACAGGGTGTCCCATAAGTCCGGCATCATAGGAAAAATAATAAAAAAGGCAAAACAAAAGCTTTTATTTACAGAACGTGCTCAATATGTCCACCATTGTTTTCAATACACAAATTCAGACGTGATACCCAGTCAGCAAGCACACGGTGAATGATGTCAGGAGTAATGGTGTTATATGCCTCAATAATGCGCTGCCGCAAATGTTCAACACTCCTAATTTTCTCTGCGTATACCAGCGCTTTCAAGTGGCCCCAGAGATAAAAATCTAGTGGCGTGAGATCCGGGCTTCTAGCTGGCCATTCCACAGGCCCTTGTCGTCCTATCCAATGACCAGGGAATTGTTGGTACAGGTATTCCCTTACTTGGGTGCTGTAATGTGCAGGAGCGCCGTCTTGCTGGAACCATGTTGGGAAATTTCCTTCTTCGTTCAAGACACTGGGAAATGCTTCTTCCTTGAGCATACGTAGGTAGGTGCCTCCAGTGACATGTTCATCGAAAAAGAGGGGGCCTATGATGCGATCCTTCCAAATGCCACACCATACCATCACCCGAGATGCACCTTGTTCCTTTGTGGAGGTAGACCAGTGAGGGTTGTTTTGAGGCCAGTAGCGGGTGTTCTGTCGATTTACCTCACCATTTCCATAAAAAACACTCCTCGTCACTGAACAGAATGGTGGAGAGGAAATTGGCATCCAGAGCATACTGTTCCGTAGCCCATTCAAAATTCCATCCGCCAGTCGGGATCATCTTCGCTTAATTTCTGTAGGATCCGAAGTTTATATGGATGCCATTTGTGAGCCTGAAGAATGCGATGGATGCTACTTTTCGACACTCCTGTCTCGGCGGACAATCGCCGAAGAGACTTATTGGGACTTCTGTTAAAATGAGCCAGGATAGCAGTCGCTGTACCATCGTCAGTGGACCTCCTTGAAGGTCCACTGCGTGGTTTATCTTCTATGGATCCGAAAATAAAAACCCACTCTAATAGACAGAGTTTATTTCCGCGACAGTTTCGACGCCCACTGGCATCCTCCTCGGGTGGATACAGAAACACGAATGAACCAAAACAAGAGGGAAAAACAGTCCAGGGACCGACCGTTAAGAAATTCGCACCTAGGTTAGATCCCATTCTCACGACACCGGAAGGGCATTTTCATTAAGTACATTCGCGCAAATTTAAAACTATCTTCCTGTTCTAAACATACAGATTATATTATATTTTTTTACATAATTATTGAATTTATTATTAATTTTATTACATTTAATATTGCATAAGTTATTTATTACAGAAATTATAAATTTATTATTACATTGGTTATTACATTATTGTTTATTATACAGAACTTATAAACCGAAAAACGAATGAAAAAAGCCGATTAGGAAACAATCCAGAGAAATTCGCACCTAGGTGTCGGGAGAACGGTATCTAACCTAGATGCGAATTTCTCTGGATTGTTTCCTAATCGGCTTTTTTCATTCGTTTTTCGGTTTATAAGTTCTGTATAATAAACAATAATGTAATAACCAATGTAATAATAAATTTATAATTTCTGTAATAAATAATTATGCAATATTAAATGTAATAAAATTAATAATAAATTCAATAATTATGTAAAAAAATATAATAGAATCTGTATGTTTAGAACAGGAAGATAGTTTTAAATTTGCGCGAATGTACTTAATGAAAATGCCCTTCCGGTGTCGTGAGAATGGGGTCTAACCTAGGTGCGAATTTCTTAACGGTCGGTCCCTGGACTGTTTTTCCCTCTTGTTTTGGTTCATTCGTGTTTCTGTATCCACCCGAGGAGGATGCCAGTGGGCGTCGAAACTGTCGTGGGAATAAACTCTGTCTATTAGAGTGGGTTTTTATTTTCATATTTTGACCTTCACGTAGAAAAAAGTGAAGTTTTTTGCATTTTCTATGGATCCTGTTTCCTTAAACTTTGCAACAAGTCTGCTAACACAACTCTGTGTTATTGGCTCGCGGTCTGGATGCAGTCTGTTAAATTCAGCAGCGGCCTCTCCTTGACTCCGATTTCCTATGAGTAGAATTATCTGGATTCGTTCTTCCTTGCTCACAGACATTATGGCCTGTAGAAAGAGAAAAATATGAATTATGGTTTGTAGAAATAGAAAAATATGAATTTCTCCTATGATGCCGGACTTATGGGACATCCTGTGTGTATATATATATATATATATATATGTGTATATATATATATGTATAGAAACGACGTAAGTATAGAGGAGTGTTCTGCACACGAGGAAGAGAAATAACGAACAAATGAAAAATGAGGTGACCGCCCGGGAATCGAACCCAGGACCTTCCGATTGCCGGTCAGACATGCTGACCGGCAATCGGAAGGTCCTGGGTTCGATTCCCGGGCGGTCACCTCATTTTTCATTTGTTCGTTATTTCTCTTCCTCGTGTGCAGAACACTCCTCTATACTTACGTCGTTTCTATACATTAATATACTGCGTTGTCATTGCAGTTAAATGTACATATTCACGATTTGCGAGGGTGCCCTCTCAAGGCATTGGTTTCTACCCTATGTAGGAGAATTGCGACTTCTAACTGATCGAGGCCCGTAGTGTAGTGGTAGCATGTCTGACCGGCAATCGGAAGGTCCTGGGTTCGATTCCCGGGCGGTCACCTCATTTTTCATTTGTTCGTTATTTCTCTTCCTCGTGTGCAGAACACTCCTCTATACTTACGTCGTTTCTATACATTAATATACTGCGTGGTCATTGCAGTTAAATGTGTATATATAAATATATATATATATATATTATATATATATATATATATATATATATATATATAAAAGATAAAGTAAAATAAAAAGCGTTGTAGTAAAGCAAGAACGTAAGAACATGATTATTATATATGCATCCATGGTGAGACTGTAGAGTTGAAAGTTAGGACATTATAAAATTACTAAAACTTCATGTTAAAAATTAAATAAAAAATAAAATTTTATATCATTATAATATCTTAAAATTAGCTATTATAGAATTTGAAGGACTATGAGAATAGCAAATTTATAAGATTATAAGGATCATAAAATTTTAAGTTCAAAAGTTATAGTATTATAAAAACTTAAAATTTAAATTTAAATTAAAAATTTAAAATTATATAATTTTAAATTCTTAAATTTAGTAATTACAGAATTTGGAGGACTATTAGAACAGCGGAATTATAAGATCATAAGAATTATAAAATTATAAAATTTCAGGATCGCATACATTTACATTTCTTTATTTTTTTTAATTATTATTATTATTATTATTATTATTATTATATATAAGAGTACTGATACATAATTTGAGCCTCATATATCAAATGAATGGGTCAAAATTAGAAATAATAACCGTTACAGTGTATCAATTGTTTCTTAAAAATAATGCTTCAAATCAGTAGTTTCTTTCAGAACACAAATTCTGGTTTTCATGGTAACTTCATGGTCGTCGTTGGTGAACTTAAATCTTTGAAATTGCCGTGTCTCTATCTTTTAGGGACTTTCTTACACTTACGGAAGGCATGATTTACGACACTTGTTTACATATATATATAAATATATACAGTGTGTATTTATATATATATATATATATATGAAAATTATTTCACGAAGGTAACACGTGAAAAATATTTATGATGAATAAAACCACGAAGGAAAGGAAACACAAAATGGTGCTCAAGCGCTTTCGTCTAATGACATCCTCAGGAACATCCTGAGGATGTCATTAGACGAAAGCGCTTCAGCACCATTTTGTGTTTCCTTTCCTTCGTGGTTTTATTCATCATATATATATATATATATGTGTGTGTGTGTAAAAATGAACCATAAATAATTCCCATATTCCTATACTATCATATTCTTCATGTAATTCTTGTATTCGTTTATATAGTTCTTGTATCCATTTTAAAATTCATGTGTTTATATGGTTCATGTATTTATATAATCCTGTATATTCTTATATACTTAACTTTATATAATGCCTATATTCACATGTATGTACGTGTGTGTGTATTCATTTTTACATAAGGACCAAAATCGCCCAACGCGAGTTTGAATAAAAAAATTTATTTGCTTTCTACTTTGCCAAATAATTGGTGACCTGTTCTTTTTTAAAATCTCATAATAATTTTTTTAGATTTCGCTTAATAAGGAATCCTGCTTAAGCTTTGCAATGTTCATATTTTGTATACGTTCTCTTTCGTTATAAAAGATGAGATCATGTCTTGCCTAAGCATTTAAATTGTACATCTTAAACCTAAAAATTTTACTCATATGCATATTTTAGTGTAAAGATGCATAGTCCGATTTCCACTTTTAGTTAACTTGGCAGATCATGATAACATCAGATCTGAAAAGTCGCGGTTTAAGATAAAAATATGGTTTCATCTTCAAATATTTTGTTTACTCGTTCAAGCCTTACCACAACTAAAAAATTTACTTTATTTTCGAATATTGTGCAAAAATAATGCAGCCTTTTTACATTTAATAATAATGATGTTAGCAGTTTTGGGGTATATAAACCCCAGTAAAAATCTTCCATGGTCATTCAGAAGCTAATTCAGAAGCTGAGCACTACCTGTACATTTTAGCAGTAAATTACAGTAAAAGATAGTCTTTATCTTATCCTTCGAGCCTTGCTCTCTTCAGAAGAACTTAGTCATTAAACTTTCCGGATACGCTATAAGAAGAGTCCGGAATCTTCAGAGAAATTTAGTAAGTCTACCAGAGTCCTCCGAGCCACTATAGAAGAACTCGGAGAGTAATATAGAAGAAAACTACTACAAGTCACACATCCGTTGCTGCCACCTAACTGGAACCCCCGTCGACTTCGAACCAACCCAGGCCAAAGACGGAGGGGTTAA
The DNA here is from genome assembly GCA_023014485.1 of Bathynomus jamesi. NCBI lineage: Eukaryota > Metazoa > Arthropoda > Malacostraca > Isopoda > Cirolanidae > Bathynomus > Bathynomus jamesi. The sequence continues at coordinate 130,361 of JAJOZX010000471.1, read as the reverse complement.
CAACTGGCGACCCTTTAACCAGGATCTCCACAACTGACAACTTCTGCATCCAGGATTCTTCCATTCTTCCAGACCTGGAAACTAGAACCAACACCCAGTTGACCGGCGTGTCATGACTTCTAGTTCGTCACATCCACCCTTGAACCGGTGCGTCACGACTCCAAGTTCTCCACGCCTAGTTTTCATCCAAGAACAAGTGGCCAGCAAGACACGTCTTCAGGACACGTCTCTAAGGATTTCGCCATAAGAATCTTGTTAAGTACAAAACTCTTTTTTAAATAATCTCTAAACATTTGCAAAGTCAGTATTATTAACAGTTAATATTTAGTATTGAGCCAGAATTAACAAAAAAACACAGTGAACATTTCAGACACCAGTGATACATTTTTTTATTGAAAACAGTATTTTCACAGAATTATTGTCACAGAATTAAAATTCACAAAATTAATGTCACAGAGTTAAAATTCACAGTTATTGTCACAGAGTTATTTTCAGAGAGTTATTTTCACAGTTATTTTCACTATTATAGTTAGTATAGTATAATTTTATTTAATGTACCAAGCATAGTACCAGGATAATCTTGTTTACATTTTTTTTTTATTATTTTGTTTGCAATCTTTTCAAATTTTCCCCTAGTTAGGCAAATTGTTGTGCATTTATTTTTTTAGATAGTGTAGTTAGGAAAACCCCTTAAGTGATCATTCCATAAATTAAGATCGGTCAAACAGACCTAATTAGAACACATTAATAAGTACCTTCACATATGAGCGATTCAGACGGTGCGCTTTCTGATATCGAAAATTTACCTACACCCATTTTTCCACCTACTCCGCGCCCTTCAAACATACTCCCAAACACACAAACTTCAGATCCAGAACAAGCCAATATGTCTCAGTCTCAAACCCCCGCCCCACCATACATTAACTTAGGCAGACTAGTAAACCTTCCCCATACGGTCTTAATTTTTAAGGGGATCATAGATAATCACATTGTTGAACCACGCGTAAGACCCAGTGGCGTAAATAGAGTTTGTGCCGCCCGGGGCGGTCCTTGAGTTTGCCGCCCCCCTGAAACACAACACAATACACATAACAAACATACTTAAACAAAAAGTGAAAACGACGTATAGAAAAAACCTGTGAAAAATATTAGGACAACATGTTTACTTCTGAAGTGAAAAAATTAACTACAACATTCTACACAGTTATTTTTCTTGCTTTTCTGTTAGCAAAATCTTCGATGACATTGTCGAAGTCTATTTCGTCTGTCAATTGTTGTTCTATAGACAGTATGGCAAGATTTCTCAACCGCAAGGTGCTCATAGTAGATCTTAGGTAATTCTTTATCAGTTTTAGTTTAGAAAAACTCCTCTCACAGCTAGCAACACTAACAGCAATTGTGAGAAAAATCCGCAGCAGTATTACAATATTTGGAACCGAGTTACCAAGATTATACTTTACAACTAATACCAGCATATTAGTTTTGATATTGATTATTTATAAATATTAAACGTATATTTATAGATTATAACGTATTTACAGAACTTTATGGGTTATTTCCCTTTTTAATGAAATAAATGCATTTATACCAATGCTATTATTAATTAAGCACAACTAAGCGCTTAAATAGGTATGATGGTCAATAAGGCCATCTTCAAGGGAACACAATCCTTACCATTGTCGGAAATTAACGAAGTAAGCAGTGTTTTCGTGGAAAAATAAAATTGTGTCTGGCGTCTTGTATCCTTCTACTGTCCCGACATAAAAAAAACCCCTCTTTTTTTCATTGCAGTAGACCAAAAGTGCCGCCCCTCAAAAAGTGCCGCCCGGGGCGGACCGCCCGGGGCGGACCGCCCCCTCCGCCCCCCTATAGCTACGCTAGTGGTAAGACCTTGGATTGAATCTTTAGAGCAACATTTCTTACGCGAAAACATCACTGATGATGATATAAAAATTAGGGAAGCAAAAAGATTTATCGACCCTAAAGAAGGGAATGCTCATGACACAGTCACCTACGTCCCATCAATTAGAGAAGCTACAACATGAGACGATTTTAAACAAAACTTATAAGAATTTTTTAAAGAAATAACACTTGCACAACTCTTAGCCACGTTAGAAGCAGTCTTCCAAGCTAAATGGAAGAAAGAGGAACACGAAGATTTAAACAATTTTATTACACGAACACATAAACTTGTAGGAGAAGCCCTCCGTGCCGCTGAAAATGCGTGTGGCATTACTTTCACTTCGAAACAAAGAAATCTAATAGTAGCAACGACTATTTACCAAAACCTACCCGGAGCACCTAAAAAAAAGCTTCAGGAGTTTTTAAATGTTGGCAAACCTGTAAGTGTAGCCATAAACAAAACACGGGAACATTAACCCAATTTAACAAACCAGAACTACCGAAAGGGTAGAGAAACCCCTGTACATTACATTCAACAGCAGCAGCCACAACACCAACAGCAACAACAACAACCCTATAAATCGAGGCCAATGCAGGGAACACCACCCCAGAAACAAGCCCTCAAAACCCAGAATGCACGCCCTCCTCCACAGTGTTTTAACTGCGATAGCTTTGGGCACATGATAAGTCAGTGCAATTACCCCTCTTATTGATCCCACTGTCACGAACATGGTCATCGCCGTGGCGATCGCCAAAAGTGTGCTGATAAAGCCCCTGCAGGGTATAGACTCCACTTTCAGAAACCAAACCACCCACGTTCCCAAAACGTATCCCAAAAGTCCAATCCCAGAAACCAGTCCATTCCCAGCCTCAGTCGAACCACCAACCCAATAGATTACGACCACAGGGTCAACCACACTCTTACCCCATGTACAAACCCCAGTACGACCAGCAAGGTCAGCTAGTTCGGTACGTATAAGTACCCGTGGAGGAATCATTTTCCCAAGAGTACAGTTTTCGAGAACACCCTCCAGCGTATAGTAATCCCGTAGAATATGACCCAGATCCTCCCATAGAAGACCATTCGAGCCCTTTTTTAGACCCTACTTTGGAGGCAGCAGTTCAACCTCCTCCCTCTTAAATTACAGTAATGAACCCAGGTACACACACAAATTCCTCATCAGGATAATAGTTGCAGACCGCCTCCTAGATTTAATAATAAATTGTAGCACTGATAACCAAGATTTAACTGCTCTCCTAGATACAGGAGCACACGCGACGTTAATTAAAAAACAATGTGTAGATGAATTACAAGAGAGTACGAATTACAAATATGAAATTAAGGCACCCTCCTGTCAACTCAGAGGAGTTACGGGCACACCCATACCTACATACGGGGAAACTGAATTATATTTAGAAGTTGGAAACGCGGTATACTCCGCGAAATGTTGTATAGTGGACACAGTCACCACCTTTCAGACAGACATCCTACTGGGTATGGATTTTTTTAACCGGAATCAATGGGAGATTTACCCAGCCGGAAAGTTAGTAAAATGTCGAAATAGGACACACCATCTCCGTGAGAATGACAGACAGCTTAATGCTAATAGAATTAGTTCAGTTCAGATTTCCGAAAGAAATAGGAAACCCCCTCCACTTGATAGCAGTTCAAGTCAGTCGGTTGCATCCAGAGGGACAATCGCTCCAGAAATCAGGCCCCCGAGTAATCAGTTCCAGTTGTTGAATCCAGTTGGATCAACACAGTCAGTTTCCAGTCAGCCAGTTTCAGTTCAGCCAGTTTCCAGTCAGCCAGTTTCAGTTCAGCCAGTTTCCAGTCAGCCAGTTTCCAGTCAGCCAGTTTCAGTTCAGCCAGCTTCAGTTCCGCCCATAAGGCAAATTTTAGTCGCCGAACCAGAGTCAGATTCACAATTTTTCATATGCCCTACCGAGCATATAACAGTAGCACCTTATGAGAAGATTTGTTTCCTTGCAAAAGTAGTCGAGAGTCAAGGAAAATTATTAGAGTCAGAGCGTACTCTGATTACAGAGAAAAGAAATTTCAAAAGAGATGTTCTTATTGCCCAGGTCCTTAGTCAGAGTCAGAATTCAGCTATCCCTGTTGTTTGTTTAAACAAAGGAAAAAGCCCTATAGAATTAACTTCAAATCAGAAAATAGGAACTGTTTCCACAGTAGAAGTAGATTCAGATTTCCCCATCAGTATGATAAATCGTGTTTCCAGTTCCCTAGAGTTAAATCCTTCAGTATTAAAAGAAGAATATAAGAAATGTCTGGAGCACTCCCTTCAAGAGTCACCAGCTTTACAGGATCCCAAACTAATGGAATCACTTCTCGATTTCCTGATAAGAAATAGAGATGTGATTGCCCTAAAAGGAGATCCTCTGGGCTGAACTAATTTGGTCCCTTTTGAAATCAAGTTGGAACCCAATTCCAAACCCATTTTCATTCCTCCCTATCAGGTTCCACATTCCCAATTAGTCACTATTGAGGAACACATCACGGACATGTTGGAGCAGGATGTCATTCAGCCTTCAGCTAGTCCCTGGTCCGCTCCTATGATTCTCGTCTTCAAAAAGGACGGAACATCTCGCCCTTGTATACATTTTAGACGCCTGAACAACATTACCATCCCAGAACGTTTCCCGATTCCAAACATGCAGGAAACAATTCTGAACGTAGGGAAAGCGAACTTTTTTCATCCCTCGATTTAGCATCGGGTTATTGGCAAATGGAGGTCAGTCCCGAATCTCGGACATTGACTGCTTTCTCCACTAACCGAGGCCATTACGAATTCCAGGTTTTACCTTTCGGAGTCCGAAATGGGCCTGCTAATTTCTCTAGGTTGATGAATATAGTCCTTTCCGACCTATTAGGTGTCGAAGCCCTCGTTTATCTTGACGATATTATCGTCTACAGTTCGGACATAAAAACACACTTTCAACGTCTTCAGAATGTGCTATCACGATTGAGAAAAGCACACCTTAAACTGAAGCTTGCAAAGTGCAATTTTTTACAAGAATCCCTGGTATACCTAGGATTCCTACTCTCGTCCACAGGAATTAAACCTGATCCAGCCAGACTCGAAGCCCTGGAAAGGTACCCTATACCCAAAACCATCGACGACGCCCGTGCATTTATTGGTTTTGTCTGAGTCTATCGGAACTTTATCCCCCAATTTTCAAATATTGCTAAACCCATTAATTTGTTCCAGAGAAATTCGAAATTTAACTGGGAATCCGATCACCAACATGCCTTTGAAACTTTAATTAATAAACTAAACTGTCATCCCATCTTACAATATCCTGACTACACAAGACCCTTCATCATAGCCACAGATGCTTCCTCCTATGGACTAGGAGCCGTCCTGTTACAGGACGTAGACTGTGTGGAATTACCCATTGCTTATGCCAGTCAACGTTTTCTCTGCACCTCAACGGAATTATTCCACTACGGACCGAGAGGCCCTAGCGGTATATTGGGCTTTGAAAAAATTCCGAAATATCGTCTATGGCTACGATGTAACCATCAAGACTGATCATAAGCCACTCACGTACTTCTTCAAGGACAAGCTACTTGAAGGACGATTGAGTAGATGGGCTCTGTTGATTCAGGACTTTGCGGCAAAAATCGTATACAAACCGGGAAAACTTCAAGTTATTCTAGACGGATTGTCGAGACTCAAGCCCGACGCCCAAGTGAATAAAATACGAGTGTCTGCAATACTCCCAACAACACGACCAACACACCCAAAACCTTCGGGCGCGCCTGGAACAAAAGGAACCATCGAAGGTAAAAGAACAGTACAACCTCAAAGATGGGCTCGTACATTTCAGGAACGAAGATGGAAACGACCTCGTGGAGATACCAAAGGATCTCGTCGATATGGCCATTGGACTTTGTCACGACTCACCTTTGTATGGACACATGGGGCCGGATCGCACCATCAAGAGTCTTCTGGAGGATACCATTTTCCAGAGATGGACAGAAAGGTACATGAATACATCGCCGAATGTCCGTCGTGTTTAAAACATAAGGGCAACGTACCATCCACAGCTCAGATGCATAAATATCCAGTATTCCAAAGGCCCTGGCAAAGAACTGGAATGGATATACTGGGACCATTCCCGAAAACATCAAAGGGAAACCAGTACATCATTGTGTTTACAGACCACTTCTCGCGTTACAGCGAAGTAGCTGCCATTCCAGACCAGACCTCGGAAACTGTGGCCAGAGCCCTAGTGGAATTCGTCATTCAGAATCATACTACTCCTTCCATCCTAATTTCGGATAACGCTCTTAGTTTCACGTTCAAACTGTTCGAATCACTCTGTAACATGTGGAAAATTAAAAACACACACATTGTGGCGTACCATCCGCAGGCAAACGGCTTAGTGGAAAGGCACAATCGGAAGATCTTAGAAGCCCTTCGCCACATTGTCGATGCGTCCTCCCGTACATGGGATGATTCCCTTCCCATGGTACAAACAGCCATCAATAATGGCTATAATGTGTCCATCGGGGACACCCCTCATTTCGTCCTCTATCACTACGACAAGCGTCTACCTTTTGATTTGCCCGACCAAATCGACCCGGCAGTTCTAACATCTTCCGAGATGGCAGAAGCAAATCAGCAACTAGCTGAACGATCTTTCAAGATTTTTGACATAATCCGCTATGCCCTAGACCAACGAAACCAACAGATAGAGCAAGAGCAACATAGGCGTCATCCCCGTCAACGGACTATAATCGACGGTATGCCATGTTATTTGAAGAGCGTGAAACCGCCAGGTGTTCATCGCAAATTATACCCAAAATGGGATGGCCCATATAGGATTATGGAAAACCTAGGAAAAAAATCGTTATGAAATCCTCGACCTCCGAGATCATTCCAAACTAAAGATCATTCACGCTGACAATTTGAAGATAGCTTCCGAACAACACCTTCCCAAAAAACAGCTGCCAGGCGTTCGAGCCGCCTATCCTTCAAAAGGTCAAGGTATTAACAAATCGAGCAGGGATCAAAAAACTGAAGTGGTCACCGCGGGAACCACTACTCATGATGAAGATTGGTACCTCGTAATACCACCAGTACTCGAGCCAATCTCTGAAGAAGAGGAGGACCCAGAGCCAGGCGTCCCATCGGACACAGACCCTGGAGAAACCCCTTCGAGAGGATAACTCAGTGGAACTCCACCATCTCCTCCAACTCCACCATCTCCTCTGTCACCACCCTCACCGATTGATGATCGACGCACGGACCCTACATACCGCCCGCAAATGCATCAACCACGTGAACTAGAACCTTCACATGAGAAACGAACCCGCTCAGAATCCGAGCTTAACGGTCGATCCCCATTGCCACCAAAACGAGGCCAACCCCTTCGCCCACAAACACAAGTATCCACACAGCCACCCCCAGCTCTGTATAATCTAAGGCGTAGAAATGAATAAAATTGTCCCCCTTATAATTTTCCAAATTATTTACTCTTGTAGCCCTAGCATTAAAATTTTTCCAGGAGTTGTTATAGAAAAACTTGCAGAAGGTAAATTTTTGAAAGGGCACGCAGACATTTATATAAATTTCCAACCCCCTGATAGAATTAAAATCAATCTCCTTCAGATACAAACCCAATTAAAAACGTTTGAAAGTAAAGTCCAGAATTCTTTCCAAAGAAAAGATCAGATTAGTCGCGTTCTATTAGAAAATACCCTCGAAAATATTCAAACTACAGCACGCGCCCTATCAGAAATATTAGCCTTACCATGGATACAAACTGAAACTACAAAATCGGAAAACTTTAACCAAAGAAGTAAAAGGGGACTGATAGATATAGGAGGGAAACTGTTCAAAGGTTTATTCGGATCAGCAACCGAAGAAGATATTAAAAGAATCGAATTCAAATTGAATCTCTTTGCGCGAAATCGACAGTATAATGGACACATGTTAGAACAAATTATTAGGTCACTACACGAAAACAATCGCTTCTTCCATTCCCTTTCGACAGATTCACATACCTTGAATCCATGTTAGCTCAATACAAAGAACACAAAAGATATCTAGAATTAATAGAGATAATGAACCTACAAGTAACCCTAATCGATAAATACTTACAACGAATAACTACGATTCATTCCAAGGTTTTGCGTGCAACCCAGCTAGCCCATGGAAAAATCACTCTTTCCACCCTAATACCATGGGAAACACTTCAGTCCTTGATTCATATCGCCCAGACACAATTAAAATTATCACCCATATTCCCACTCAACCACACTAATTACCCCCAATTTCTAGAATACACCTGGACTGTACATGGACCACGCCCCTACACATAACTTATAATTATACCATTTTTCGATGTCCTCACTTACGACGTATATAAATTTCACCATTTCCCAACACCCTACCAAAACAACTCTAATGTATATCGAGTGTATTTACCCACCGTACCACCTTACCTTTTCCTCACCAAAGATCTGTCAGCCTATTCTATGATGTCAGATAGCGACGTCCGGCATTGCCGATTCCCGCAACCAAATAAACAACTCAACTCGTTTGCCCTCCACTCAAACCAGTTATTCTTCCAACTACTAGGTCTTGCTTTATCGCCTTAATTCGTGACCGGCATGCCCCGGTATGTTCATTTAAAAAATTTCATTCCCCTAAAACCGTCCAACTACGAATTGGACCAGACATCTGGGTTTCTCTCGCGAACAGGACTGCCGCTACTCTCGAGTGTCCGTCAAATTATTCCCTCAGCACAATACCTATGGTTATTCGGCTACCAATTGGTTGCTCCTTGCGTTCAAAAACCCTCCAAATATAGAACCCGTACAAGGTTACTTTTAATAACTCAAACCCCTTCCCGTCGCAAATTAAATTTAAACCCGTCATAGAGATCTTAAATCTCTCCATAAAACCTGTAACCATCCTACCCGAGCTACATGCCCCTGAATGGAATGATGAATTGAGTCGGTTTAAAATTTCGGATGATAACCAAAACAACCTCTTACAAATATTACAACCTGTTACAATTTTCTCGACATCTGCCGTTAGCATCATTATTGTATGTGCTATTATCCTTGGTATATTTGTGGTGAAAAGATCGTTCTGGGAACAAAGAAAAACAAGAGACACCGAACGACATGAAACTATTTATGCACGAACAAGAGTGCGTACCCAGACCACGTGAACTAGACTTCACCACCCGACTTATGTTGTGTATATAAATCTGTATTATAAAACCCATAGTTATCATCGAGTTAGCATTAGTTAGGATGTTACATTATTATATTGATATCATTCTAGAGGGGAGAGTCCTGTAAAAATGGACCATAAATAATTCCCATATTCCTATACTATCATATTCTTCATGTAATTCTTGTATTCGTTTATATAGTTCTTGTATCCATTTTAAAATTCATGTGTTTATATGGTTCATGTATTTATATAATCCTGTATATTCTTATATACTTAACTTTATATAATGCCTATATTCACATGTATGTACGTGTGTGTGTATTCATTTTTACATAAGGACCAAAATCGCCCAACGCGAGTTTGAATAAAATTTTTGATTTGCTTTCTACTTTGCCAAATAATTGGTGACCTGTTCTTTTTTAAAATCTCATAATAATTTTTTTAGATTTCGCTTAATAAGGAATCCTGCTTAAGCTTTGCAATGTTCATATTTTGTATACGTTCTCTTTCGTTATAAAAGATGAGATCATGTCTTGCCTAAGCATTTAAATTGTACATCTTAAACCTTAAAATTTTACTCATATGCATATTTTAGTGTAAAGATGCATAGTCCGATTTCCACTTTTAGTTAACTTGGCAGATCATGATAACATCAGATCTGAAAAGTCGCGGTTTAAGATAAAAATATGGTTTCATCTTCAAATATTTTGTTTACTCGTTCGAGCCTTACCACAGCTAAAAAATTTACTTTATTTTCGAATATTGTGCAAAAATAATGCAGCCTTTTTAGCATTTAATAATAATGATGTTAGCAGTTTTGGGGTATATAAACCCCAGTAAAAATCTTCCATGGTCATTCAAAAGCTAATTCAGAAGCTGAGCACTACCTGTCCATTTTAGCAGTAAATTACAGTAAAAGATAGTCTTTATCTTATCCTTCGAGCCTTGCTCTCTTCAGAAGAACTTAGTCATTAAACTTTCCGGATACACTATAAGAAGAGTCCAGAATCTTCAGAGAAATTTAGTAAGTCTACCAGAGTCCTCCGAGCCACTATAGAAGAACTCGGAGAGTAATATAGAAGAAAACTACTACAAGTCACACATCCGTTGCTGCCACCTAACTAGAACTCCCGTCGACTTCGAACCAACCCAAGCCATAGACGGAGGGGTTAACATATACACGAGTGTATATATATATATATATGTGTGTTTTGTGTGTGTGTGTGTGTGTGTGTGTGTGTGTCATAAAAGATTTTACCAATGGAAATTATTTTAATTAATTGCATTAAGGTGCTTTGAAGTGATGGGGAACATTTTGAATATTTACAATATGGTTTTGTAAATAAATTTATTTCCCACCGGGTACAGACTTTTTGGACACCATATATATACTGTATATATATATATATATATATATATATATGTATATATATATATATTATATATATTATATATATATATATATATATATATCAGTGAATACTTTATGGAACTTTGAAGAATAGTTTTGAAAACCAAGCGCTAATTATTGAAGTTTTAACTCCTGTCGTAAACAAAGAAATCAAAGGCTACCAAATTAGAGGCCTAATGAGTTATACAATGATAATAATTCTAAGGATACTTCAGAACGATGAAGAAGGGTCTTCAAGGTCAAAAGACTGTTCGGTGAGCAACGTGTTATTTTTATGCGTTTCATAGGTTTATTCTGTTCTGTTTAAACTGTTAATTGCAACTTCATAAGTAGATCATTGTTAGTGGTGATAATTGAGCAAGGAATTCAGATAAATCTTTAGATTTTCAAACTCACAAATTTTACATGCAAAAACATAAAATTACAAGGAATTAGAAGAGCCGTCATTGGTTAATATTGCATACTTGCCAACCCTACCGATTTGAATAACATGTAAATGATATCAAACAGTTTATGCTCAGAATACACTACAGTGCATTATTTAAGGCAAGATTTTAAAAAATTTCCAGGTAGGGGGGCATACTCCCGGACTCCCTGGCACTGACTACAAATCCTACCGCTTTTACTTTTCAAAATATTGGCAAGTATGATACTGGCCAATCACGGTTTGTGTTTCAAACGTTTTACGTCCCTTATTTTCATGCAATGAGCATGGAAAAAGGAGTGGAAACAAGCATTTAATGCGGGCGTGAAAATTAAGATCGTACGGCGTACGTAGTTAGTTTGTAGTGATCATTCGTACGTCGTACGTAGTTAGGTCTTGAAGGGTTAATTTATACCGCACACTTATTATTAGTGAAACAAACTAAAATGTTTCACTATTCTCATCAAAAGACCCATCCTCGACTGAAAGTCCCTTTATGTATGCAGTGCCGAAGACCGAAAATATCTTTCCGGAATTATTAATAATCATTAACGATAATTTCAGCCTAACGAGGCCTCAACAACGGCATCATAAAGAATAAGTATATAATGATATGAAAGTTATTACAACAATACATAAAGTGGAACACAAGTTGCAAGAAAACACACACACACACACACACACACACACACACACACGTGATTGGAGTATAAATGGTAAGAACACGCGTGATAAACAGATGCAAGTTACTGAAATATTCGTTCCTAATCTTATGTGGTTATCATCGAAAAGTAAATACAAGTTCTTATTTGAGTATTTAAATCTGAGGGTAAAAAAGAGGAAGAAGAGGGCACATAACGTTAATAAAATAATGAATCATTTCTAAAATATCGTGTTTGAGAGGGGCACGGAAGAAAATAGAGAATTTATTCCGAGGGGAAGAGGAGACTAGAGAGGATTATTATATCGGGGAAAGGTGGATCAGGTGAGGGGGGTAGATGGATCAGTTGAAGAATCAGTTTTGGAATCGTGTTCGGATGAAGACTTTAAAAGATTAGGTCTCGTTACTGTATTTTGTGCGCTTTGTTCTCTTTCGTTTCCATTCCCTTTCAGTGTGCGATATTACCCCTCCTCTACTTGGTTCTCTTCTACTCGCATCTTAAAATATATATATATATATCTATATTATATATATATATATATGGGAATGAACTCAGATCATATATATATATATATATATATATATACAGTACCGTGCAAAAGTATGAGTACACTGTCAATCTGATAACTATTTGATAATCTGTCGTATGAAAATTGGTTTTGATACTTAAATACACATTAACTAGAACCTCTGGTTCATATTAACGTATAACTAAGTTATTACTTAAGTGTATAAAGTTGTATTAGCTGGATGACCCTCAAGTCTGCATAAATTGGACTTGGGGGTTGATTAATTTTATTACTTATAACGCATGTGTTTAAAGATCTACCTAACTATTGAAGATGGATCTGCAGTAAATGCTCCTAAGCTATTGTTATATCAGTTTTTACAATTAAAAGTACTGACATATTCACTTAAATTCTGAAATTTTTTTTTAGCCAAAACGTTTCTTATTATAATCCTAATTCATGCTGTTTTTTTTCTTTCACAGGCTTAAGAAATGACGAAATGTACAATTTCTGATGAAATTAGATATAAAATAATACATTTGCATGGTGAGGGACTGAGTCAAAGAAAAATAAGTGAATCTACAGGTGTTTGCAAATGTGTAAAAACAATCTTGGCTCGTCAGAGATCAAATGGTACCCCCAGTTGGTCGTCCTAGATTAGAGAGGCCTTCTAAGCTTTCTCCATCTGATCTACAATATCTAAAGATTACTTCCCTTCGAGACAAACGCAAATCTAGCACTTCACTTGCAGCAGATCTCGAAAAAACAACAGGTGTCTCAGTTGATCCCTCTACTGTAGAAGGAAGCTTAACTCAGTAGGTCTCAGATGTCCAATACTTGTGTTCCAAAGCATATTTTCTTCTCTTCTCTTTATTTCTATTCCTTAAAATTGGCTTTTTTTGCTGCAACACATCCTTTAAGACCTCCTGAGTTAAGCTTCCTTTCTACAGTAGAAAAAAAGCCACAATGTACGCAACTTTCAATTTGCGTTTCAGCTCTAAACAGTCCATATCACGTTAAAATTTTATCAAGTATGAATACCTCAGTTATACGCATGACTCATATATAATTATAATTTAACTATTAAGTGTGACGAGTCAATCAGTTTCAGAATAAGAGTAAATTTTAAGTATTTTATTATATGTAGTTTATTTTAGAAGGGCTGGGATGGTGAACACTGGCAACGTCAGGCATTACAGTCAAGTTGTCAACGAAGACTCAAGGTTTGAAGTTCGCTTAATTTATGTATTACGTACTGGAAACCATTACAAAAAAAATAGTTTTCAATTTTTTTATTTTGTAAGATATATTTTTTATGCTTATTCTTATATTACGAAGTTCCTCGAAATTATATTTGCTTGATTTTCAGATCCAGGAAAAGGCTCATGTACTCCACATTGCGTTCCTAGGTTCGAAAGCAAAGCACGCTTAGGTCAAAGTCGTACGAGGATAGGCTTAAAGAGTTAAAATTGACTACACTCGAGACTAGGAGGCTAAGGGGTGATTTAATCCAGGTTTTCAAAATTATGAATGGGTTCGATAACGTAGACAGAGATAGCTTTTTCCGAAATATGTCAGTATAATAGGACTAGAAATAACGGGTGTAAGTTGACAAGTAGAAGGTTCGAGACAGCAGTTGCCAAACACTTTTTTACGCATAGGATAGTAAATAGGTGGAATAGTTTGCCGGTAGAGGTAATTAGTAGCACGTCTATAAACATGTTTAAAAATCGATTAGACGCATATGTTGATAGATTGGGTATAGTTTAAGGTAGTAAAATTAAGGGTTGGATAAGATAGATTTTGATTCTCTTTTCATTAAAGATCACAATAACCAGATTAGAGGTCATAGTATGAAATTATTTAAGCCAAGATGTAAAATAATTTAAGAAAACATAGTTTTACAAGTGTTGTGGGATATAGAGAGGCAGCATCTTGGGATAGGGGATACTCTCTGTCCTTACACACCCCATTTAAAGAGATTCCTCTGCCGAGCGGTGCCCCCCATAGTACTGTGAGGTATTGAAAAACTCATGATCTTCACTTGCACCACAAACACCTTTAAATGGGAAACCCATAATGGGTGCACACACATTTCTACATTACTGTACATTCTTTACAGCCACACCTACACTTTTCCTCCTAAGTATATACGGTATATTGTAATGTATATGGTTGTAAATTGTGACTTGGTCCGCAATTGATATGGACCGTGACTTATTTTTGGTTGGCAAGGTTCTGGTAGTGATGGATACCGTACTGAAATTGACTGGATTCTTTGGATCTGATATATTTGCATGTCGGTTATAAATAGATATAGAGTGTAACATATTTGTGGATAGTAGTCTATTATAACTTGATCCTCTGGATCCAGAGATTCTATCTTTAGTTTTAAATTGATAATTAATTAGTTTTAAATTGATAATTATTTAGTTTTGTAAAAATTGGTTGTTGCCAATGTACAGGCAGTTTTTATATAGTGAAGCCACCTCGATGGGCCAAAGTGGCCCCTAGTGTGCCCACTATAAAAATTTCATATGTTCTTATATTCTTTGTGGTTCGGAACCCACGTAAAATTGTAGGTCCCATCCGCCACCACGGAGGTCATGCACAATACACAATTACGAACACAGTTAGGTAGACCAGCCATGAGTGGATCCTAGGGTCTTTGTTGGTCTGAAACATTATAACATTATTATAACATTATATACGGTATATATTTGTGTATATATATATATATATATATATATATATATATATATATATATATATATGAAAAAAGGAAATGAAAAAGTTTACTTGCAGACCATAATCCATATGACAAATATTAATAATACGAACTGACAATAGAATACAGTGACAATTCAAATACTAAGGATAGAAATATATGCAATTAATGAGAAATAATATAGTAATGTTGAGATTAAGTGAAGCTACAGAGAGACATATGGCAGGACTGATGAATAACTTCGATAATCGAGTTGGTTGATTTTTTAATTCTTTGCATTAGGTTGTTTTGAGCATGTCTTGTTACCTCCGGAAGCTGGGGACATTGCGGGTACCAAACATTTGCGAAACTGAATATCTCGGGGATAATTTATGTAGGAGTCTGAAAGACCTGTTGTACAGCAAATGTAGAGTTCTGCCAGAACGTTTTTTTATAATTCACCCAGAGTTGCTTTCCGTATATATTACTGCAGAAAGTACGAAAGAGATTGTCTTTAGTTTCACTTGTACAAAACTGGAAGTTCCTTATAGTCATATTCGCTTTAGCACAAAGGCTTCGAGATTGTTTTCTTAAATTCTTGTACTTCCTCAATCGCTTCACCTCTCATTTTAAACTTAATATCAGCTGGCTGGTTAGAGCTTCTAGGATAAAATTGCATAACCTTAGTTTTTATAACATTAAAAAGAATATCATGTTTCTGTGAATATACTGTAATTCGCAGACTTTTAGCAACCGATCCAGACCTTTAACAAAGGGACTTATTAACACCATATCATCGCCATAAATTAAGTTATTTATCCTTGTGTTATCTATACAACATCCAACTGTTGCCTCATTAAGTGAAGCAACCAATCGATCAATATATACATTAAACAGCAGAGAAGAGAGCAAGGAGCCTTGCCTCACCTCGCAAGAGGAACAAAAACATTCGGATAGTACATTGCCCCACCTAACAGTAAAAGATGTACAAAGATTCTAAAATTCGGAGTTCTGTGAGGTTATTGGATCTAGTTAGAATTTCGAACTGCGTTTTGTGAAGGGGATGGTTATTTTCATGACTATGGTTTCTAATTGCGGATTGTGTGGGCTACTGAGGGGACGGTTGGTACGGACTGATAAGCCCAAATGTTGAGAAAGGCGTACCTCCAGTTGGAGTTGAGTACTGCCAATATACGCAGCCTTAAAGCTGTCGCACGTGTATTTGTAAACAACATTAGGGCATACAGTTTTGAGGAATTTGTCTTTGAACTTTAAAAAATTTGATAATTTAAGTGGGTTGACGAAGGCGAATCTAAAATTTATTTGGGGATAACTATATTTGAGCAGTTTGGACAATTCACCTCGAATGCACAATGATAAATAACCATAAAAAGGTAATTTAATATATCTGGTTTCTTTTTGTACTGTAGTTATGGGGAGTTTAGTATTAAAAGTGTTGTTTAAAAATTTCTTTAATTGGTTATCAAAAAGATTAGAAGGGTAGTAATTATTAATAAAGTACTGTCTTAAAAAGTTAAATTCTTCGTTTAATGATGATGACAAAAGATTTGTCGAAACGTCTGAAGTACAAAAAATAAACGAAAATGTTTGCCGTTGTGTTGGTCCTTCTTTTCATCTGTAAGCTCCGTTTCCCTAAGGAGAAGTCAATAGCTTTGATACATATATATATATATATCTTCGTTCACATGCTGTTTTATTTCTTTATTGACGGTTATCTCATTTAAAATCCCAACCTCAACTCTCTCTCTCTCTTTCTCTCTCTCTCTCTCTCTCTCTCTCTCTCTCACTGACCCAATTATGACCCTGCTACCCATAGCTTTTCTTGGCTTCTACAAAAAAAAATTTAATTGCAGGGTTATAAACGGATTTCCATTCTGAACTTTTCTCATATACATATATACACATGCTGTTTTATTTCTTTATTGACGGTTCTCTGATTTCAAATCCCAACCTTAACTCTCTCTCTCTCTCTTTCTCTCTCTCTCTCTCTCTCTTTCTCTCTCTCTCTCTCACTGACCCAATTATGACCCTGCTCAGCATAGCTTTTCTTGTCTTCTACAAAAAATTTAATTGCAGGGTTATAAACGGATTTCCATTCTGAACTTTTCTTATATATATATATATATATATACACAGTTATATTTTTCTTCGCTCACGTTTAAAAATAAAATCTGACACATCTGTTGTTTTATTTCTTTACTGGCTATTCTCAGTTTTCCATGTATTTAACAACCCAGTTCATCACACGCCTTTGTCTTTATCTATTCTATCGCTCAAATATCATTCACTTTCAAAGTACCATAAACCATAGTTTTTCTCAAGCATACGCGAAATGTACAGGATATATCTTCCAATATCACGAAATCCCTTCCCAACAAACGAGAATGTAGAGGCAATCTGATACTGCCATAAAACGTTTCTCTCTCTCTCTCTCTCTCTCTCTCTCTCTCTCTCTCTCTCTCTCTCTCTCTCTCTCGAATACAAGATCAAAAAACAAAGCTTTTCTCGTCTCTCCACGAATGGGGACATCTGACACGCCCCAGATTTCACGGGGCAACCAACCGCACGCAGCCCTGTGGTGGGATCTCAGGACCTCTGTTTGGCCGCTATGCAGGTCTACGCGTCAAGACCCACCCAAAATTCTCAGCTAGCTAATAGGAAGCTAACGATTGTGTTTTATGGGTTGGTCACAGGCCCCCTTATAAAGGAAGAATATCGACTCAGAGCCTCAGTTCATGTGTTTTTCGCTTAATGCTTTATACACTATGAGTCAGTTATCTTTGTACAGTTCCCCGGATCTGATTGAGGATAAAGACATTTATCCTCACACGGCGCTTCACCTCTTCAACGCTATAGATCGGGGGAGTTTTTATCTACCCAGAGTGTTACGGAAAATTGTGATGAAGTGCAAGAACCGCTTAATGAAGACGCTGCTGAAATGTAAGTAAGGTATAAGTGTCTAAGCTAGTTTTATTCAGTGTTTCCTACAAAAAAAATTAATCCTAGTGCTCCTTCTCGTTTTTAACAATATAACCTAACCGTAAAAGGCGGCAATAAAAGCGTTTTCAAAAATATTTTTAATTCTGTTACCTTCGATTATTTCGGTATATATATATATATATATATATATATATGGTGTGTTTTTATTTGTACATTTCTTTTAGGATTTTAAAAACTATTAAGATTTGACTGCGGGCTCAAGACCCGTTCAAGGCAGATGGAGCATAGCACACCCAGCTAATCTTACTTTTGAAAACTGTCAGGATATCTACTTATGGTTACAATTTCTTGTTACTTTAGAGTAACAACTAATCCCATCATGTTTTTAATTATTTTTTGTTTCCTTCGGGGTTTCTCGATAATTTAATGATGTATTTTTTCTCGTTTATAATTAGCAATCTTATTTCCTTTTATTCTGAATTTTTTCTACAAGGTAAAATTAATCCCATTGTTTTTAATTATTGTCTGTTTCCTTCGCGAATATTTCGACACATATATATATATATATATATATATATATATATGGTGGGGCTTTAATAATATTTTTCTCGTTAATTCAGCACCGCTTTAGGATTTTTAAATTACCAAAACTTGTAAGAATTATCTGCATTTAAATTTTTGTCATTTCTCCTGTTGTAGCTCTTTATTTTACTTAACCTTATAGGACCGAAGCGGAGCTAGGCCGTGTTATAGCTACTTTTGATGAAAGGGGGATAAATGATATGGATGCTTCTCCGCACAATCACCCCAGGGGCCTGAATACAGAAGTCGAGGTATTGGCTCACATTCAGTCCAGCGAGTGCCACGTCATCGAGGAGATAATGTAAGTATTTTTGAGGTTAAGAACAAAACACATTGTATTTTCATTTATTTGGCTATAATTAATTTTTACGTTAGAGTAACAACTAATCACATCATGTTTTTAATTATTGTCTGTTTCCTCATATATATATATATATATATATATATATATATATATATATATATATGATGGAGCTTTCATAATATTTTTCTCGATAATTTAAAGATGTATTTTTTCTCGTTTATAATTAGCAATCTTATTTCCTTTTATTCTTAATTTTTTCTACAACGTAAAATTAATCCCATATTTTTAAATTACCAAAACTTGTAAGAATTATCTGCATTTAAATTCGTGGCATTTCTCCTGTTGTAGCTCTTTATTTTACTTAACCTTATAGGACCGAAGCGGAGCTAGGCCGTGTTATAGCTACTTTTGATGAAAGGGGAATAAATGATATGGATACTTCTCCACCCAGCCAACCCCGTGACCTGAATACAGAAGTCGAGGTACTGGCACACATTCGGTCCAGCGAGTGCCACGTTATCGAGGAGATAATGTAAGTATTTTTGAGGTTAAGAACAAAACACATTGTGTCTTCATTTATTAAATGGCAGAAAACATGTACAAAGCGGAGCCAGTATCCGTTAAATAAGTCTTAATGGCTACAGTTACAAATGTATATACAACTTCACACAATATAGATATACACCTTTACACATTACAGGGTTGCTAACATAAGGGAACCTTTTTTTATCTGTCTCCATATACTTTTATCGTTCATCTCTCTGTCGCACAAATCGAATAATTTTTAAAAATTCATAAATCCCTTCTCACGTGACATGTGCATGAGAAATGAAATGCAATACAATCCACATGTTTCACTATAATACCCTTGAAAACGATATGGGCTCCAAACAATCTCAGGGACATGTAATTGCCCAATAAACTGCACAATTACTGAATCATTCCAGGGCTGAAATCCGAGTGAATCGATATTCCCACTCTGCTGTGGACTTAAATGCGTATTTCCGCCAGCAGACAAGTCAGGCGTAATATCAAGTGAATAAATGTTAAATTCTTCGACAAATTCTTTCTGCGTTACACCAAAACCAAGTTCGTCATAGGCGCCTATATTATGAGCCAGACTACTATATGCTCTCGCGCAGAGCGGGAACACAGCGTCTGATGAGTAGTCCGTAATCATGGTCCCTCCCAAAGCGATGCCACTTACGTATAGAGTAATATTTTTAAGGCCTTTAAATTCTCGAATTTAAAGGCACTCTTTTTATATTTTCCATTCGTCGAGGCGTGGTCCTGCATTCCAATTATCCTTTTTGGTAGGACTCTAAAGGCCACGTTTTCTAGCTGCTTGGAGGCCAACCCGGCGGGGACCGTGTATAGTTTGATCTGTACGTTTTTTATTGGGTATTTTACTGTGGCGTGTATTAAGTCTTTCTCAATTTCTATTTGTTTCGGGGAACTTAATTTCACTCGGCATATACGCAAATACGTTTCCATGATGTGAATCACAACGGGTTTCGCGCCCTCTTCTTCATCAGACCCCATATTTATGCAGATCTCAGGAATCGTGCGGGTAAGCTTCAACTTCATATCCACCCCGTTCATAAGCAACTTCTCCTGGAATGTGAAGTTTGTATGCAGGCGTCCAAAACATTCATATATCTTTTTTTAGAATTTTTAAATTTATCCTTTATTCCATTTTCATCTTTAATGTGGTAATACCCCTCGGCGGTTAAAAAGGTGTCCTTCGCTTCTTTTGAAAAGTTGAGGACATTTTCCAGATAGGCTCGTAGGTGGTAGTACCCCGTTCCTGCCAAGATGTTAACCTGGTTTAAATACACTTCACACTGGCTGAATATGGAGTGTAAAAACTTGGTTTCAGGGTAGGCAGAGTAACTATCATCACAGTCCGTTCCATCAGAATGGGCTATACGCAGTTTAGCGTACATGTGCATGCAGCTCGGGTCAAAAAAGTAAGGGCCTGAGCTGGGTATCACGAACTCTATAGGGGCACTGGTCGAACTAACTGTGTTTAATTGGTTAATTGTAATAAAGTCGCTATGCTCAATAGAGACCTGAGTGGGGGCATATCAAAGAGGGACAGTTCCGATTTACAGCATTGTGAACTACACGGATGGATGAAACGTGCCATGACGAGTCAGAAATAGTGCCACCTCCCTCGAAAAGTATTAGTCAACCTATGATTCGTAAGAGTAGTGTCCTCAGCTTATATCAGTTAAAAAAATGATCAGCCATAGGTTTCATACGCTTAAAGCACTTCTTTTTTTATTTCTTTTTACGTTTAGCGCCACGTGATGGTAACCCCTTCTTCCTGGCAGATCTCTTCTTTCCGCCACCACGCATTTTTTTCGTTGCATCTTTGATAATCTCATCCCGTGTACGTTTTAAATGTTTTTTTAGAGCTTCTTTAGGCTTAGTTCCGCCCATTAAGTCTTCTGCCGCGTTAAAACCTGTTTGTATCGCCCTCCGCCTTAGGTACCTGGCACCCCTCTTCAACAGTGGGACAGCGGTGCGTAGTATGGATGAAAAAATGGATCCAAGTCCACTCCCACGCTGGTGTCTCACTCCTCGGTAGACTGTGAATGGTCTTCGAGTCATTATAAACGACGAAAATGTAGTTTCACTGTTAAGCTCCCATCACCGAATGGGAAATTTTTTTCCCTCAATCGTTCTTATATATATCGAGATGTTGGTTAATAGATTAGTCGCAACATTCACATAATGGGGCTTGTCATATGTAATGCTCAACTTTTCCCTCTATGGTTGGGGATGTGTGCAATGCGCACCCAGGCGGGCCTGGGTGTCCCCAACAAATTGGTGCTCTACGATATTGCTGTAAATATAGCACATGTCTGGGGGCGGAGAGTTTTCACCCAACTTCTCCATCTTCATTTGATACATTAAGCTGGACAAGTCATGCTGTGCCTCGTGAAAGGTATCTCTTTAGAGAGCTGCGCTATACCGGCCCTCAGCCAATTGTGAACAGCTCTTTATCTTTAATATTTCTACTAAGCGTTGACTTTAACTTCATTGTGCATGCAGGCGTATCTATGTTTACGACTTCAAAAAGTAAATCGTATGTCAGGTACGACCTTTCAAGACTTTTGTTTAACCCCGTCACAATGTCCATGGCTGTATCATAATGCCCGATTCCTAGCGATACATTTGTGATATAGTACCGTTCCTCACCGAAAAGGACTGAACGCATAGTATTGTCTAAGGTTATGCCTAATTTTTCGCACTCAGTTTCAAGAGTTAAAAATTTGGTGGCTAAATGGAGTTCACATAACCCCACCTCATTCGAATCAAGTTCCAATTCAATGGGTCCATGGAGTTCTGTCACAAAGTTGGCGAGGGTGTTGTTAGGGTGTACAAACGGGGACGAGGAGGACGGGAGTGTGACGTAGAAATGGTTAGGAGCCATGTTGCATACTATTTAAGCTTCATTATTGCGTCAACTTTTATATCCGTGTTGAAGCTTTCTGGGTACCCTAGCGATTTCACCAGGTACATCTTTCTCTTTCCTGAACCTTTGCTTCCTATAATTTTTCCAATTTTAAACACATTTTTTCGTAAATTATCATAAATGCCACTTTCTGCAACTCCTCGCGGTAAAAGCCTCCAGCGATTTCTTCCCCATTCAAATCTTCAACGTAATACATCATTATCTCACCTTTAGGTCTCATAGCCCTAACTTTAAAAATCTCACGTGTCCATCCTTGCTCAAATCCCTTCGCAAATTTATTTCCCGAACGTGACAGCCTTACATAATCATTGATTTTGAAACGCGCAGAGTGTGGTGGTGGTGATCCATCTCTTCTCACCTCTGGACGCGTACCTCTTTCTAAAACCTCGTTGAGCGTTGTGCCAATTGTACGATGGTGTGAACGGTTGTATGATGAAGCCAATGAACCGAGAAAGTTTATATATCTGTAAGGGGTTCCAAAAAACCTTAGCCCGCCCAATTTGCAGCTTACATGTTTACTTATATCGAAATAGTTTTAGTGATTATAAAAATATATAAAATTATTTATTGCATGTATTAAAATTACTCTAGCTGATAAAATAATAATATAATGGCTTCTCAATTAATTGGTGATTCGGAGAGGCAACGTGTGATAGATCGCATACGAGCAATAACATTTCGGGAAGCTCGTGATGCTGGAGCCACCTTTATAACACGTTCATGGGTTGCCAGAAAGTTGCGAAGAAGTGAGGACTTCGTTAAAAGAAATTGGAATAAAACTTTGGATGAATGTGAAATGGATACAACCAAATCTGGGCGCCCAAATTTGCCACTCTCTCAGGAAACAAAGGACATCATTGAAAGTGGTACGCGTAAGCGGAAAAACAGCCGTGCTAAACTTTCTAGAGAGATCGAAGTGTTGAGAGGAAAGATCGTTAGTGGTGAGATCATTCGACTGTACCGTCATAGGCAAGGTTTAAAGCCTTGGCATGAACTTCCAAAGCCAAGGAAAAATCAACTTAACATCGATGACAGAATGTGGTTTGCCCATTATCTTGAAGATTGGGATGTGGATGATTTCATGCATTTAGCTGTCTCCGATGAATTTTTTGTTTACGTAACACGTCGGCCTAACTACCAAAATGATCGAGTGTGGGCCACAACACCAGATGAAATCGATGACAATGAACATTATCGCGAATTATTAAAAAGTCCAGACTGTGTTGGTGTGTTTGTTTTGTTCACTGCAAAGAAGCTCATGTGGGTGCTGAAGCCAAATGGTCAGAGTTGGGATGGACAGTATTTTCGTGATATTATTCTATCCCAGCATGTCATTCCTTTTATAAGAAACCCAAACAATGTTATGGATGTCGATCAGGTCACACTTCTGCACGATAAGGCCCCCTGCTTTAAGGCATTAGCTACTCAACAGTTGTTGCGGAACCATGAGATCGATTTCTTTGGAAATGAAGAATGGCCAGGAAATTCTCCTGACCTGAACGTCTGTGAACGCATTGGATCAGTTATAAAGGACAAGGTTGAATGTCTCTTGTTTCAAGAACCTGCAGCAAATCGATTTTCGAAGGATACAATGACGCAACACATTGAAACTCTTTTAGTAAATTTGCGTAACGATCAAGATCTATTCACGTCACTTTTGGCAAGCTACCCAAAGCGAATTCAGGCTGCTGTCTTGGCAGCCAATGGCGGGAACATCAAGTTTTAATTGTTTATCATTAAATGCAGGATTAAATTTTCTTTTGTAAGGTACGTTTAGTTTTACTGTACCTCTAATGGTTTAGGCCATGGTCGGGGGGGGCTAAGGTTTATTGGAGCCCGTATGTGTTTTTATGTGTAAAATAGCGGTGCATGCGTTCCTTTATGGTACGTTGAACTCTTTCAGCTAAAGAGACCTTATGTATATAATTGATGGTGTAATAGCTGATATTAAACTCCGTCAGCATGTTCTGAAAAGCGCGCCCTATAAATTTTTTCCCCATATCCTTACAAAAATAGCCAGGAATCCTGTTTTCTTTCAACATCAACGTTTTGGTCGCTTTTGCAACTGTTTCAGGCGATTTATTTTTCAGGGAATTAGCCACAGGTATCTAGAAAATACATCTATTATGAATAGGATGTAGCGGTAACCATCGTTATACACTGAATATCTTTGCATCTCTGTGAAATCCGCCTGTTAAATAGAGTCAATCGATGCAGCTGTTGTCTTGGCCGTTTTAAACCTTTTCTCACCGGTTTATGAAGTGTATAAGCATCCTGTTCCCGCAAAAATCTCTCAACATCTTTTTTCCTTACACCGTAAACACCTCTGTACAGTCTATTAACGCCACCATAGAAGGCGGGGTTAGAAATGTCATGATAGCGTTTACTTGATATGTTAGCCATTTGCGTATTTTAGAGACACATGGATAAGGCTGGCCGTTTGTTCTCTTCTTTCTCCTCTTCAGAGACGCTGCTGCTGCTGGGGACGATAGCGTGCTCAGTTGTGACACATGCGAGACTTGATCCAAGTCTTTTAACCTATTCAGATTACCTATCAATGTTTTGGGGACATTTATTTGTTGTAGTCTTGCTTTAATATGCTGCCATCCTGTTGGCGAGGGTCTGTCCCACTTTCTCACAAGATCATGAACCATATCAACGATATTGGATCCTTGTACCCTTGTTCCTTCAACAATGATCTCGCCTGTATCTGTCCACCATATGATGGGGTCCTCACTCAATAGATTATAAAGACTGAAACCTTTATTCCTCAATGTATGTGGGAGGATGTTTTTTAGCACATGTTCGATGTGTTGTGTTCCGTTGCTCTTTGGTTGGTCATCTCTAACGTCGGGGACAGGTCCTGTGTCGCCATGCTCAGCACTACTCGCGCTGTGCCTGATAACCACGGGGAGCTCTGTAGGATACTTATATTCCTCGTACTCACGAAGAAATTTCTGAAAAGCCTCTTGGTACAAGATCCTTTTCTCATCAGGTGACTTTTCACTGTTTAATAGGGCTAGCAACTCGCTTTCCATTCTTTTAAGCCTACTTTGAAGCATACACCTCGTGCGGAATCACAACCACCTTCTTCATTATATTAATCTAGTCAGTAAATGAAACAAAACTGAAAATAAGATGGGCAGGAATGATCCTCATCTTTGTACAATAATGCGCTTTTTCTTACCCACAGTTTGACTTTTATGAGCGAGCACTCGTATTATGTTCTTGTAACGACGTAAGCGATCCTTCTGAGAGTTTCATTGGCACAATACATTTTATAACATTAAGACAGATTTCACAGATGCATTTTAAAAAGTCAGAGTCGATATTTTTAACAAACATCTGTTGCAGAGCCCTGGACAATCGTTGATAGATTTTTATTAATTCATGGTATTTCTTTAGCCTATTTGTCATTCTGGAATATACCCTGTTCCATGCTCGCTTGGGAATATATTCGTTCTTAGAAGCACCCTAAACATGTTTCGTGGGTGAAGGTCACAAAGTAAATATCCATAAAGCTGGTTTGTGGCCTCTTTATAAACCTCCAAAAACTCCTTACGCTGATTCGTGAACATTTGATTGGCTAATACCCCAATTTGTGATACATCTCTACGTTCCGTGAATTAGACTAGATATTGTGTATTTAAGAACACATCGCGCATGTATCTATTTTTGAAAAACAGATTCTGATTGATGAAGAACACGCTTATGTTAAGATGGTGGGAGAATACTGTAAATTAGGGCGGATCGAAAATGAGGTTTTTAAACTTCTTTTCGAAATTCAAATATGGCTAGTGCGGAAAATATGTGGGTGCTATAGATAATGACTGTACATAAATATTAGTCCTGCGAAATTATATCTTCAGGTGCCACAAAGCCGTCGAAAAAAGTGAAATATAATGATTTTCTTATATTTTGCATTAGTACAATAACTGAAACTTACTTATTATTATTATATATTAAGTGTTCCAATTACCAAAATAGTTACTGAATTACGCAGCTCTTAGTTTATTTAGATCAATGTTCTTTTGATTAATGATCTAAATAATCCAGAACTCACCACGAGGAGGTGGCTGCGTGTCGAGCTCCACCCATGCCCTCCCAACTACCATCCTTGCGCATGTTTTTTTCTATTAACGTTTTATTTAAACTTTATATTCAGCTTTACTTTCGAATGATGGCATTTTTTTACGTGACTGAAGTGTTGATCTTATGAAGCCATCTCGCGCGTTCAATCCAAATACTTTTGATGATGCTTCAGTCACTAATTTTACCATTCTTTCTACTACTTGTGTATGACAAGGGAATTTCTCGAATGGAGGGGTACTCTTGTTTTCTATGAATTCTTCAATCTCATTTTCTGTCAGGTGTCTTGTCACAGGTGGTTCAGTGACAATGCATTTTTGCCAATTAATTAAATCAGTATAATCAGTAGCTTCAAATTGAATAACAGGTACTGTGAAACGCCTCACAACTTTTTCCTTGTTTGTTTGCCTTGCTTTCTTTATTCGCCTCCACGCTAATTCTCTTATGGCGCTGCGGTCATCATGAATCATTGATGCTAGAATATTTTCTGGATTTGCAAAAAATGCATTTCTTTGTATGACAGGGTTTACAATATCCTTTACTTCGTCATTCAGTGTTCTTGTTAGTTCAATAGTTTTGAAAACATGTTTTGAGCCATTGACAAAAGACGTACTTTGCTTAATAGAAAACCACATTGGGATGTAGACCTTCATTATAAAAGAAGCAATGTTCATGAGGTTCTCAGATGGACTTACAGTTGAAACGTATAGACGAAGCAAACGATTTGCTGTAGTCAGCCATCGTGAATGTGCCATTTCGCCTGGACTACGATGAGCAAGATCTGGAGAGCAATATCCCTTTGTTATGGCCTGATGAATATATCAATTAGATATTTTTGGTCGGTGCTAAGATCTTCACAGTCTACAGTTGGTTCCTCAGCATCAATCCTTTCAAACTCGACAATAGGAAGACTCTCACAGTTCTCTAATTCCCTGCCAATAGGACCGGTGAATCCGCGGGGGCCAGATGTTTTTCCATCCAGCTTTGCAACTAAATGGCGTAATGGCAATTCATTGGCATGGAGCTGGCATACTAAATGTTGAACTGGCTTCTTCAGCTTCAATTCTATAAGCCTTATAACGCCTCCCTTTTCTCCAGTGTTGACTGCTGCACCATCGCATCCAATGGCAACAAGGTTTTCCAGGTTCATGTCATTATTTCCAATATACTCAAACATTCCTTTACATATTTCTTCAGCTGATCCAGAATTCACAGAATAATGGCCCAAATAATCTGAACCAGGTTCTCTCACTAAAGTGATATGTTCTTCTGTTACCTTCTTCTGATATACTTTGGACTCTTTTTTTTCTTGGAAGAGTGTAGAATCTTTTCGACCATCAAAATAGATTCCTCTGATTGGGACCTGATTTTGATCTTTCATAATTTCTGATCTCTTCTTTTGTCTTTCTCTTCTGATTTTACTCCTATCCACTACTTCAGATGTATTGTCAATAGAAACTTCTCCAATATCTTGCAATACTGCACTAACAATGAATGCTGCAGCTCGATCTGAAACTGCAGTCCTGTCACAAGCAGTAGCCACTGAAGGTAGATTTGTAGTTTTCCTTTTCTTGAATAATTGTTCTTCAGGTTGTTCGAGCTTTCTCTTCGAGCTAACTGGCTCCGGAAATGTATCGTCTGATATTTCGCCAGATTCACTTTCACTATTTGATGTCGATGATGATAATTCAACAGTTGTATCCTGCAATTTCTCCTGTGAAGATTCTTTGGTGAGCCTCACAGCTTCTTTTTGCTTTCTTAGCAACGTAGATGCTTTTTTCTTTGAGAGTGTAATATCTACTCTATCAATAAACAGTTTTCTTTCACTCCTTTGATCTAAGAGGAACGTCACTTCTTCCTTTGGAACCGTTTTTTCTTTGGGACAAGAACATTGTGTTAGTACTTTGCACTTGCACGCTGCAATGTCAAAAAGTTTCGTGTGTGCTTCTTTTTTGAACATATCAATCTTTGCTTTGTAAGCTTCAGAATTTTTCTGCTTTGGTATGGCTTCATAATGACACGATACTTTTCGTGGTAGCTTCTGAACATTGTTTCAATTCGCCTGTCTGACAGAATTGGGACGGAAGCACTTTCCCAAATTGTTTTCAATTTATCAACAACTTGTTCTAATATTTGAGATATTGAAGGATCTTTATTAGTATTCTGTTTCAAATCGTTTCTTACAAACAAGTAATATTTAAAAACTCCTTCGTATGTAGGAAGATTCCTGTGCCACAAATCTTCCCCCATACCAAACATGGGGCACTCAGTTGAGGCCCTGGTTGATTTTGCACAAACACGAGACATTTTGAAGGTATACAAATCTGAAAAAGAAAGAGCTAATATCAATTATACGTTAATTTCAGTTAATAGTACATGGCAAACTTAGGGCAACACAATACAGAAATGCAAAATATATAAGAAATATAGTTTAGACTATCTGAGTAACGCCAACAACAGAACACCCACCTGCTACGAGAGCGACAGCTACACTGAACCGAGGTACTCACGTGACAGCTGAGTGAGCTGACTATAGAAAACTGTTTTTAGAGAATAGAAACTTTTTTAAAGGTTGACTGAGCTATTTTTATACAAGTGTGAATAAATTCTTGTCTATTGTGCATCGTGGACTCTTCTGTAATTATTGGTTAAAATCTGCTTTTTTCAATTTTTTTCAATATTGAAGGTCATTGTGGCACCTGAAGATATTAATGTTATGATTTTAAATTTATATCAGCTTATTTCCTCACTACTCCACACATTTTCCACACTAGCCAATTTGAAAATTCGAAAAATGAGTTTTTCACTCCGCCCTACTGTAAATGTCTCGGCAAACGTTTTATCCATCTCCAACATGAGATCATCAATTACAATGACTGTATGTTCATTTCCCTTTAACGAATTAACGTCATAGACCCCCTTGTGGAACAAGATTTCATGTTGGTACTCGTTGAACACTGATTGATACGTCGAATAGCACCATATAACTTTATGCACAAATTTTGAGAACATCGCTCCCTTTTCTTTAATGATTTTCAGCATAAAACAGCTTTACCACATCCTGTAGGTCCAGATATAATACATGTGGATGAGCTCGTGAACCTGAATTTTTCTACAGAATCCATTTCTAACACGTCACACCCTTAAGTGGGCCATTTACAAAATATTACAAATTTTGTTTTCTTCTTCCACAGAACCGTGAATGACGACGATGTACAGCACCCCTTCATCGATATCACAGACAGAGCCCTTCCCCGCCGACGAGCCCTCACCAGCGACACCTGTAGCACGCTCCAGTTCAAAGCGGAGGCGTGATGAAGAACCCTCCACGTCAGGTATAAAGCGTGCCAGGATTGCTCCGGTTGTTACACCACCAGTAATAGAGCCCCAACCCTCAACGTCTTACGGCACAACCCCCACAATACTACCTTCCTCAAATATAACCCCTTATTCAATTCCGGGTACATCCTCCACAGCAGCTTCCCGTTCTGTTGATGATGGCATAACCTCTAGTTGCTGCGCACCGCTACCCCCACCCCGGCCTTGACTAGAAATCGGTATATAGTCAGGGTTGATCCTAGGTCCATGTATAGCAATGGTGTTGAACACGGACTATGGCGCATAGTTGAACGTATTGTAGAGTTTGCCCTTCAGAACCGCGACGAACGTGAATTCAGGACGAGGCTGTCCTTCGGATTCGGGTCAGATGACGGAGATGTAGATGATGTTTGGGTTGTAATACCTTTCAGACGTTTGGCAGCTGAAGATATAGAGTATATATTAGGCCGTATAATGCAATCCTCTCAAAGTAGTATAGCCTTCAATATGGCAACTTTACGGTAAATATTGACCGTGTATTCCGTATTGCGGGTCATAGTGCCACACCTTATACTCTTAACTTCAATTCTCAGGCTATTTATAGACGGCAAATAAACGTCGATCGTGGCTGCGGCTTTATAGCAATAGTCTTAGCTCGTATGTTTACTGTACTAAATACACAGGCCCCAAAAATTTGGTTGCCTACGGTAGTGGAGCGCGCCCGTAAACTAGCTGTAGACTGTAAACTCAAGTTTGACCGTAATATGGGTCCTGAAGAGCTGAGAAGGGTAGAACAGGAAATGAATGTTCGTATAGTTGTATTTGGATTGGATAACCGTCGTAGAACTGTGTATGTTTTTAAAAGCTGTGTGAGAGATCGTACAAGACCCCTATTTATTTTAGGACTGTCAGGGACAACGTATCTCCCCATCTGTAACATAATGTGCCTTTACGCGAGTTATGATAAAAGTCGAAAATATGGCCGACATCATGAATTGTGTAAGGGGTGTATCGAGTTTCCGGATGATATAGTGAAACATTGTAAAGATTGCCACATGGTATGTTAGCATGTAAAAGCTCCAAATGTGAAAGCCGTGTAGTTGAAGCTGAGAAGAGGGATTTGGATGTGTGTAGACGCACATTTTTCAATAATAACTGTTTTGAGCTCTATAAATCAATTGGCACGTGCAGGAAAATGAGAATCTGTGAATGTGGTATGTTTAATATGATGGATAATTGGGGGAATTTCAAGATAAATGTGATGAAATTCACTGTTCTACATGCCATGAGAAATATAAGGCGGTTGGAGTAAAGGATGTATGCTATATGAAAGACGCCAAGCCTAAAAACAGCCCTTGTATAACTGTGTACTACGATATAGAAACATACACGAACGCTGAAACCAAAGAGTTTATTCGACATTTACTTGTAAGCCAGACTATCTGTGATGAGTGTATGGAGAACGAGTGTGATGAGTGTCACAAATGTGGTAAACGGACAAACGTTTTTAAAATAAATGCCTACGATAGCCCTGTGAAACTCTGTGTCCTATATTGTCAAGTTAGCGGACAAGTTCAAAAAAATTATTGTGCATATTCTTGCCCATAATGGGGCGAAATTTGACACGCAGTTCCTTTATAAGGAGTTGCTTGAGCACGAGTCGTCTGAGATATTTACAGATGATCCCTTGAAAAGAGGCAACAAACTAATACAGATGCAAATAAGAAGTAATGTACAGTTTAAAGACACTTTATTATTCACACCTTGTAAATTAGGAAAGCTACCCAAGGTGATTGGCGTAGCCACTGAAGTTTCAAAAGGATATTTCCCTTACACATTCCTCACTAGCGAAACTTTAAATTACGTAGGACTACCTCCACCCAAACATTACTTTAACTATGAATATATGAGTACAGATGAACGTGAAGATTTTGACCGATACTACAGTAGTTTTAATGAATCTAATCCTTATAATATAGCTGATGAATCTGAGCGTTATTGCGTGAATGATGCGCGCGTGCTTAGAGTATGTTTCCAGGCCTTTAGAAGGATATATTGTGACCCGACAATTCAGCGCAGGACAATTCAGCGCCGACAATTCAGCGCCGACAATTCAGCGCAAGACAATTCAGCGCAAAGACAATTCAGCGCAAGACAATTCAGCGCAAGACAATTCAGCGCAAGACAATTCAGCGCGAAAATACCAACGAAGAAGAAGAAAGAACAAATCCAGAGGGAAGAGAGGCTTGCAACTGTTAGGTTAGGTTAGGTTAGGTTAGGTTAAGTTAGGTTTCTAGTTTTTGAAATAAAATCTTAATTTTAACAATTCTAACAAATTTTGTTTTTTTAAATAAAATTTTAATAATTATACTCCTTTGAATTTTATCTCCGATTTGTCACTCCTTCGTTATGTCACTCCTTCGTTACGGTATTTATGTCACTCCTTTGTTATGTCACTCCTTTGAAATGTCACTCCTTCGATACAGACCCAATTTAGCATATATATAAATATACAAATTTTTCTCTTTTTTATTTATTGCGATTTATTTTTATTATTTTTAACTAAACTTTTAACTGTACTGACTTGCGCTA
This sequence comes from Bathynomus jamesi, assembly GCA_023014485.1. Taxonomy (NCBI): domain Eukaryota; kingdom Metazoa; phylum Arthropoda; class Malacostraca; order Isopoda; family Cirolanidae; genus Bathynomus; species Bathynomus jamesi. The sequence continues at coordinate 98,200 of JAJOZX010000471.1, read as the reverse complement.
AATTGTCGGCGCTGAATTGTCTTGCGCTGAATTGTCTTTGCGCTGAATTGTCGGCGCTGAATTGTCCTGCGGTGAATTGTCGGTGCTCCAGGATATACATAGGTCCTTCGAAATGCGATCCGTTGCAAGTCGCAACCACCATCGTCTCATTATGTTTTACGGTGTTCAAGAATAACTTCATGCCTAAAGACACCTTAGCCGTTATCCACAGAAACAACCCCGCAGTTATGGGCACAAGGCTATTTACTGGCTGATACACCTACAGCAGCAGACAGGTGTATACATAAAGCATGCCCGCAATACGGGTGAATTACCCAGTAAGGTTAATGGTCGTGTTTTTTGGGTTGATGGTCTAAGTGAAAACCTTGCCACTGGTGAGGAGACTGTGCACTCCTTTAACGGTTGCTGGTGGCGCGGATGCCCCCGTCCTGAGTGTGGAATCGTAGGAGATATCCACGGTAGATCTCCTGTCGACAGTTTTGCGTGAACCCGCACTCGCGATCAACTTATAGGCTCCTAGTTCACTGACAAAGTCTTGTGGGAGCATGAGTATGATGCACGGATGGAAGCAGATGGACAATACCGTGAAGAAATAAACACGATCAAACGTTCAATGGTACTGGATCCTCTCAAATGCGGTGATAGCTTGTTCGGAGGGAGTACAAATCCCTTTAAGTTATACTTTCCGGCTACGGAGGGTGTGAAACTCCATTACTACGACTTCTGTTCTTTATACCCCTACGTGATGAAGAACAGTCCGTACCCCGTAGGTGCACCTGAAAAAATGGTGGGTCCGACCATACCAACCATGGAGGAGTTTTCAGCCAACTTGAATGAGCGCTACTTTGGACTCTCTTTCGTAGACGTTCTCCCCCCTCGCGATTTATGGATGCCGATCTTACCCGTCGTTATAGATCACAAGCTCATGTTTCCCCTGTGCGTGAAGTGCGCAGAAGAGAACAATGGTGATTGTGACCATACACCCCACCAGCGTAAGATCAGAGGTGTATATACAAGCATTGAGCTGGCCCTAGACGTTCGCCATGGATATAGAATAATGAAGATACGTGAGGTGTGGAGGTTTCAGAAGCTACCCAACCTTTTCACCCCATATATAAACTCTTTTTTGAAGGATAAGGTTGAGGGGTCAGGATATCCGCGAGGGGTTGATACCGAAGATGAAAAAACGGATTATATTCAGCGTTACCGTGACAAAGGTAACGTTCATTTGGGACAGAGTTATAGTGAAGTCTGGGATTATGGCAACGCTCCCGATAAAGATCTCCAAAGTAGGTAATATTTACATAATAAAGTACAATACCGAATTGGCCACAGATACCTCACGGGTTACGCACGCATCAATCTTTGGGGCTTATTGCATTCTCTTGGACGGAGGGTTTTGTACGCCTATATAGAGAGTGTGATATTCACAGAGACGGAGGGTGAATACATGCCTCCTATTGGTGAATTCCCTGGGGAGTTAACTGATGAGATCAGTCAGAGGGGCCAAAAACTTATGGGGTACGGGTGAGGGTGGGGGAGGCTACGAAGTATATCGTAAAGGCTAAGGGTATCACGCTTAACCATGCCAACCGTCGAGTCGTTAACTTTGACTCGTTGAGGGAACTAGTGTCCTTGGATGATGATGCGTGCGACCGGCCGCCCCAACTGACTGTAGGTACCCACAATTTTCGGGCACAGAAGCTGGGGTGCGTGAAGGAACTTAGGGGTACAAAGGTGTGTCGAAACACCTATAGGAAACGTTACCAGGTGCCTGGTACCTATGATATCGTACCCTTTGGCTCCCTTAAACCTTGATTGTATTTATATATATGTGTATTGATATGTTTATTTTCACGTATTTGTAAATATATATACACCTTGAATATTTCATTTATTAAATAAATCGTGTTTCAATTAGCGTTTCATTTTCTCCTTTGCGTGCGTGCGTGCATGTGTACAGTAAAAAGCTAAGCCCCGCCCACTGTAAGATCGGCAACGAGAGTCCTGCCGCTACCTTAGTATGCCTCTATCCCTGCGTGCTCAGTTGACCTCTGCATACCCTTGAACTCAGACGTGTATTCTCCCGCGTAGAAGGCTACCTTTAATATTGCGTGTTCAACGTTTATGAAGTGGTATTCGGCAAAGAGCCAAGATGTGGTGGATACTGAAAAACTCCCTATTCCCCCCTCCTTTGCCACTTTTAAGGTTACATTGAGCCGTGCGAAGGACCAAGATGTTCAAATACTCTACGGGTATTCTGGCGAGGGCGTTGTAGGATTTCGTAGTACAGACGATATATTGAAGTATGTTATAGACCTAACCTTTATAAAAGCTCACATATACCGCGAAGTAAAGGAAGCAACACGTTCAGAAGATAAGCAACGGTTATGGATAGTGAGTCTTGTTGATGAGTTGTTTTCTCTCAAATAGTGCGCCGGATTGTGAAGATGTTTAGTTTGTGGAAATGAACGTCTGGTGAGTGATAAAACATTAAAGTCGATATTGTTTCGGAAAATTCTGTTTGTCCAAGAGCACAAGTGTTCGAACAAGCCTGTACACGCTTTATCAGTGTGACGCGCTCCCCCCCCCCCCCCCAGCGAGCCGCCCACCCGTGTACCTCACGAAACATACGAGTTCGAACAAACCCATACACCAGTGATTCCCAACGTGGGGCGCACGCTCCACAGGGGGGCAATTTGAATATTTTGGGGGGCAATTTGAAAATGCTACAATAAAATGAAATTTATACATAATAATTTTTATAAGTAAATATATTTTAAAATTTCAATAACATATAATTATTTTTATTTGCAACATTTTTACACGACGACAACAATTCCATAATAATTTAGTTAGCTTTAACCTCAAGTTTATTTACTCATATTGAATGTACGGTAACTCATATTAACTGTACTCATATTATTGTAAATTTTAAATAATACCTTTTCAACACCAAATTTGTTTTTATATTAATGGGGGGCATCAAATTTTTTGAGGTGTGGAGGTGGGGCACGGCGCAAAAAAGGTTGGGAACCACTGCCATACACGCTTCATCAGCGTGACTCACTCCCCCCGTCGAGCCGATCCGTCCACCTGTGGCTCATAATCATCTCAGAGCTTGAACCGAGTGGACGTGCGAATACGATGGAACTTCCTTTGAGAAGCATTCTCAACGCCTCGTACGATGTCTCCGTGACGAAGGCATTGCGCGTGTTCAGGCGTGAAACCGGCACAATTAACTATGTACTTGAAACGATTTGCAGGGAAACAAGCAAACGTAATGTTATTTATTTAAGTGTTGAGGAGATGAATGGAGTCTTCGTGATAGTTGAGAAGTGGGGAGAGGACCGTTATAAAATACCTGCAGGTGTAGGTACAAGAAGAGAGCAGATTAGTGATGCCCCCTCATATGCCGTTGTTTGCACGTTGTGTATAAATAACGAACAGACATGCATTGATATACGACTGATGTGGAAGAACGCATCTGATAATAACGTTCTTGTCCCTACTCGAAACCATTTCATCCTCGACAGAATGTTTGAAATCGTCGGATTCCGCAAGCTGAAGCCTATATTAGACGCTCGTGTTACGGGTATGATTTATTTTGACACGGTTCTTGAATGCGCATATACCGTTCTGCTCGACGGATTTATCGAATGTAGGAATGAACAAGGCGAGAGTGGTCAAGAGCTGGATGCATATTTAAACGGTTTAGATTCTTCGAAATATCCTGAACTTTGGTACAAAGCACTTGAGCGGTACAGGGCAGAGCTTGCCTACACTGTACATCTATATAATGAATAGCTGTCGTTACGACTTGGAAGATTATTTCAATTGCCGCTATGCAGAGTGAAGAAGAGTTCACGATTGAAAAGCTCGGGACGGTAAGAAAAAACCCTCGATTGGAAAGCGTTTATAAACTTGTATTTAATAATGATGTTGTGGTTAACGATGACCTCTTTGTGCGTGCTTTTGATTGTATTATAGCCGTGTTTAAAGATAACTTGCCAACCGGATGTAAAATAGGCACAAAAATAGTATTAAACGATATGAAAGCCATTTATGTCGAGTATAGGCATCCGCATCAGTTAAACGGTGAAGTGCTGCTTGGACGGTTTTGCCACGTAGTACAAAGTAATAACGATGTGGATGTAGACTCGATTACGTGTGAGTTTAGCGTTTTGCGCCGTAGAACATAAAGGATGTATATTTAATTATTTAATTGTGTGTATATATATTTTCTGTACTAATATGCATTTGAATATACATTTCATATATTATTATTTTCAATATATTTAATTATTTAATATAACTGTATATATTTTTCCTCTAGTAATATATTGATAATACAACGTTTTGTATATTTTTGATTATATATTTCCCGTTCGTGATGCTGTTATTATTTTTTGATCATATATACAGGGTGTCCCATAAGTCCGGCATCATAGGAAAAATAATAAAAAAGGCAAAACAAAAGCTTTTATTTTTCAGAATGTGCTCAATATGTCCACCATTGTTTTCAATACACAAATTCAGACGTGATACCCAGTCAGCAAGAACACGGTGAATGATGTCAGAAGTAATGGTGTTACATGCCCCAATAATGCGCTGCCGCAAATGTTCAACACTCCTAATTTTCTTTGCGTATACCAGCGCTTTCAAGTGGCCCCAGAGATAAAAATCTAGTGGCGTGAGATCCGGGCTTCTAGCTGGCCATTCCACAGGCCCTCGACGTCATATCCAATGACCAGGGAATTGTTGGTACAGGTATTCCCTTACTTGGGTGCTGTAATGTGCAGGAGCGCCGTCTTGCTGGAACCATGTTGGGTGGGAAATTTCCTTCTTCGTTCAAGACACTGGGAAATGCTTCTTCCTTGAGCATACGTAGGTAGGTGCCTCCAGTGACATGTTCATCGAAAAAGAGGGGGTCCTATGATGCGATCCTTCCAAATGCCACATCACACCATCACCCGAGATGCACCTTGTTCCTTTGAAGAGGTATACCAGTGAAGGTTGTTTTGAGACCAGTAGCGGTTGTTCTGTCGATTTACCTCACCATTTTCATAAAAAACAGCCTCCACAGAATGGTGGACGGGAAATTGGCATCCCGAGCATATTGTGCCGTAGCCCATTCACAAAATTCCATCCGCCGGTCGGGATCACCTTCGCTTAATTTCTGTAGGATCTGAAGTTTGTATGGATGCCATTTGTGAGCCTAAAGAATGCGATGGATGTTACTTTTCGACATTCCAGTCTCGGCGGACAATCGCCGAAGAGACTTATTGGGACTTCTGTTAAAATGAGCCAGGATAGCAGTCGCTGTATCATCGTCAGTGGACCTCCTTGAAGGTCCACTGCGTGGTTTATCTTCTATGGATCCTCTTTCCTTAAACTTTGCAACAAGTCTGCTAACACACCTCTGTGTTATTAGCTCGCGGTCTGGATGCAGTCTGTTAAATTCAGCAGCGGCCTCTCTTTGACTCCGATTTCCTATGAGTAGAATTATCTGGATTCGTTCTTCCTTGTTCACAGATATTATGGCCTGTAGAAAGAGAAAAATATGAATTTCTCCTATGATGCCGGACTTATGGGACACCCTGTATATTCCATTGTATATTTATTATATATTCAGCGTTCGTATGCTATTATTATTTTTGATCATATATATGTTCCAATGTATATTTCTATATATTTCAATTAATTCGCCTAAATAAACAGAATGATGTAATGACGTTTTATTTAATCCTTTTTGCTTGAGCACGGTATTTAATTATATCAATTGGTTGGCTTCTAAAGCGGATTTGTAAACCAGACTATATTATAAATAGCGCTATCTGGCAACTCAACCTTCTAAGCCAAATGGCGGATTATGTCAGAATATATGCTTTAATTAAGTAAATAGTGCAAACTGGAAATTCAGCTTTCTTAGCCAATTGGCTGATTAAGCCAGAATATATGCTTTAATTAAATAAATAGTGCAAACTGGCAACTCAGCCTTCTATGCCAAATGGCGGATTAAGTCAGAATATGTGTTTTAATTAAACAAACAGCGCAAACTGGCAACTCAGCCTTCTAAGCCAACTGGCTGATTAGGGGCCCTATAAGACAACGGTCGCTCGGCTGAAGTCTTAATATGCGCTTGGCTGCTGTCAAGCGAACACCTCTCCTCTCTCTTAGGTTAGGTCTCCCCCAGCGGGTTTCATTGCAGCTTGGGGTATAACTCCGCCTCCAAGTTGCATAACCCCTTGTTGCTCTTGTAACCCCTCCCCAATTTTGGGGGTGCCTTGCAACAAAGGGTGGTGGGCTGCAACAAAGGGGGGTGGCACTATGGGTGGCTTGCAACAAGGGGAGTTTACACTATGGGTGCCTTGTAACAAGGGGAGTTGACACTATGGTGCCTTGCAACAAAGGGGGTTGGCACTCTTGCAACATCATGCAACATTTGCAATTGCATTGCACTCTAACATTTTTCGCCCATACTACTAGGCACCACAAATCGTAGGCGTCTTTCAATTCCTCTCTTTAGGTTGGCAATAAAATCATTCCATCCAGGAATAATCTTAGTATGATAATTGTAAGATTTAATCAGGGGGCTTCCTGCTTCTCTTAACAGGGATACTAAATTATTATAATACCTATCTATGAGTTTACAGTAAGAATTATTTGAGCAAGGATTACTACAGGCAAGATGCCAAATTTCTAAATTATTAAAGACGTGACCTGTTCTGTCTTTATAGTGTATTCACTGTTGCATATTAGCATCAGGCCAATCGATGCGATTATTCTTACCTATTGAGTTCTTGTTATGTCATGTTACACATAAAATGGTAAAATTAATTAATAATTCTAACGGTCTATTATCAGAAAGAAGGAAATCATGCAGAATATGGACTCTAACAATTTGATCCTTTAGACTATTACTAGTGGGACAATATATATATGTAATATATATATATATATATATAAATAAATGTATATAATTTATTTCACGAAAGTAACACGTGAATATTATTTATGATGAAAATAACCACGAAGGAAAAAGGAAACACAGATGGTATTCAAGCACTTTCGTCAAGCACTTTCGTCATTCAATTTCGTGTAATCATTATTGCAACTGTAAACGAAATGTTTCTATCTCATTCATAAATCGTTATTTTGTGTAATAAAGGAAAAAACTAAGTCTTTCAATCAACCTAATTAATAACTTATTTAATAACATTCTTTGATCTGAAAGATCTGGTGACCTCGGCCAAAGCATTTAACATTGATTATATACTTATTAATAACAATCACTTATAATCGTAATTATAAACATCATTCCTTATAGTAGCGATTTACGCATCAAACATGGCTACAAACTGGCCATCAAATACATAATTATAAATTGGAATATAATTGGTAACTATATATATATATATATATATATATATATATAAGTATATATACCAGCTGACGGCTGGTATGGAATTTTGTTTTCAGCATGAATTTTGAAGCACCGTCACTCATTCAGAACGACATTTACTATATACCAGAACCCCCAAACGCTCGTCAGTGAAGTTAAGCGACCTTAGGTGTGGGTAGTAGTTTGGTGGGGAACCGTCCTCCGCGTCCAGATGATGTAGCGATCGGTGGTTGGAATCCCACGAAAACCCAACTTCTGAATACCTTTAACAGGTACGGATTCAAATCTTTATTTCACTAAATTTCCGTGTGTATTCCGCCCATTTCTATTACTTTGCGGTCAATATTTATCGAAAATCTCGAATTCCTTTTCTGAGCAGTTACATATTTATGAGATAAACATAGTCAGATAATGGCAATATCGCAAATTTCCCACATTTTCTCCTGTCATAAAAGCTGTTGCTCACATTTTTTCCTCTCTCTCTCTCACACACACACACACACACACACACACACACACACCTCAGGTCGATCCTAAACTGTCTTTCAAACCCTCATAATATATATATATAATATTATATATATATATATATATATATTAAGCCGTGCATGCCGTGTGTTTTTAAATTAAAAATAATTACATTAAGCTTATTAAACTATTTTCTTAAAATTTTAGATGAAAAACTAAAATAAAATTTAAGCACCTTATCTCGAAATTTATTAATGTTTTAAAATAAACATTTAAACTCAACTTATTAAATAGGGTAGTTTAATAACAATAAAATATATTAAAGTGCGAGTTATGAGTGTAAAATTACATTAATTTATTAAATAGAAGAAAGAGCTTCGCCATGAATATGAAATAATTAAGTTTACGTTTAAAATTTAACACAGTTGGAAAATTCATTTCCTCCTGAAAAGAATTGGTGAATAACGATTGCAGAATTATTAATATTTATATTGTAAATTCCCTAAAAATAGGAATTCTGAGAGGAATTTTAATCTAAAAATAAATACTGTTAATATGAATAGCGGAAAATGTATCAGTTATCGTTATTAAAGTTTACGAACGTATGGAACACATACATAGAACCAAAATTAAAAATTCATGTGCTGTACTAATGTAATGAAACTGTAATTAGACTCTTTCGTCTGTACACAGCCTTCTCAGGTGGGATTATTTTCCAACCCTCATATGTGTGTGTGTGTGTGTGTGTGCGTGTGTGTGTGTGTGTGTGTGGTTGTTTAACCTCCTTCGTAACGGAAAAAGTCACGTGATGGAGTTGACCTACAGCTTTACGTGGGATCCGAACCACGGGTTGCTCCTTCATCTTGACGCAGAGGACTGACTGTCACCGATCCAACTATTGTCCAGATCTAACGTCGCCTAACTTCGCTAATCGACGGGAAGCAGTTTTACGACATTGGCCACGACGTAACCTGACTGCGATAGTCAACTCCTGTGGTCTCTTCGTCAATGGCTGAGGAAGCTCGGAGCAAGGACTGAGTAATTTTAGATCTCGGTATTTATTTGTATTATTATTGACGTATTCGGGTGATTTTTTAAACACGTGACACTTCAAAAGGTTTATATTTTTCTGTTAACTGAAGTAAAAGCATGAAATTTTTACTGTATCTTCTCTACACATGAGGGAATTAGTCCCCTAGTGCAAAACATGCTCTATGTGATGTCCTCTCAGCTCATTAACTCTTTGCACACGAACAACAAAATTTTGCAGTACTCTGGACAGAGTATCTGTTGAAATCTGAGAAATATCTTGTTCAATTTATATTTTCAATTCTTTTATTGTGTCGGGATTCTGTTTAAAAACACTATCTTTTTAATAACTCCACAGATAAAAGTCACAGGGGTTTAGATCTAGTAATGTTGTTGGCCATGATATTCCTTTACCATAAACCGCAGGAAAACTGTTGCACAGGACTCTTCGGTCGAAAATATCGTGTAAGTATCGTGAGCTGAAGGAAAATCACAGAGAAAATGTTTCGTCCTTAGGTACTAATTCCCCATGTGTAAAGAAGTTATACTAAAAGTTTCATGCTTTTATTTCGGTTAATAAAAAATACAAACCTTTTAAAGTTGGAGATATTTAAAAAAATCACCCGATAGTTTATCGAATAAATTTGTACTCGTATATTTTTAACAAGTGTCATTTCGTATTCATTATTTGCTTGAAGCAAACTGACCAACAGAAGAATCTGGTTTAGTTAGCCTTGTTCAAGAGTTAATTGTCATCTATCGTCTTTATTATATATATACAGGGTGAGTCAAAAGTCCTGCCTAAAAAGTATTTATTGTAGTTATTTTTGAGGTAGGGCTCTCTCTCTCTCTCTCTCTCTCTCTCTCTCTCTCTATATATATATATATATATATATATATCAGTGACATCGGTGACAATTACAGTATGTACAGGAAAGCATGCGTATATATATATATATACAGGGTGATTCAAAAGTCAGGTTACATAGGGCTTTTCTGTTTCTTTCAGATAAATGAGTTATGAGATGTTATCGAAGGAGGAGCGCATTGATGTGATATTCCTAGCTGGCTGCACAAGTGCATTGCCGTTAACGGTGGCCATATCGAACATGTGATGTGACTATTCCCCTGTATCATTACATAATACAGTATATCCCTATGTAACCTGACTTTTGAATCACCCTGTATATATATATATATATATATATATATATATATATATATATATATATATATATATGTGTATATATATATAAGGTTGTAACATATATTCTGCTCGATTTTTTAGTTCATTCAGAACAAAAATTAAATGACATAATGACAAATTAATCATCACTATAGTTCCCTTCTTTTTCTATAACCTCCTCCCACCTGTAGAAAAGTTTTTTTATGTCACGTTCGAAGAAATCCCTTGGTTTCGAGTTATAAAAAGCGATCACTTCGTTTTCGATAGCTTCCCTGGATTGCAACTTTTGTCCATCTCGGTGGTGTTCCAGACTTCTGAATAAATGGTAGTCTGAAGGTACGATGTCTGGAGAATAAGGTGGATGAGGCATTTTTTCGCAACCAAATGACTCCAATTGGGCAGTGGTGATTCGAACAGTGTGAGAGTGCGCGTTATCCTGATGGAATAGAACACCTCTGCGATTAATTAATGCAGGACGTTTTTCTTGTAATGCCATCTTCAATCGTTGGAGTTGTTGGCAGTAGACTTCAGCTGTGATTGTTTGGTTATCTGGTAGAAGCTCAAAATGAATAATACCTTGCATATCCCACCAAACGCATAGCAAAATTTTCTTTGGATGGGGTCCATTCCTTGGCTGAGGTTCAGGCTTTGTTTCACGGCTAAGCCACTGATGTCGACGCTTAATATTGTTATAGAGGACCCATTTTTCATCCCCAGTGACAATCCGATTCAGAAACGGTGCCTGCAGTTGTCGAGAATGCAGTGATGTGCAAATATCGATTCAATGTTGAAGATTCGCTTGTGACAAATCATGCGGAACCCATTTTCCAACCTTCACTACTTTTCCTAATAGCTTCAAATGACGATGAATGGTCATATTGCTAACGCCGAGTTGGAGGCCAAGTTCTCTTACAGTTACCGTTGGGTTTTCCTCCACTGTTGCTTTCAGCAACTCTTCATCTAACTCATTTGGTCGTTCTGTTCGTTGATAATCTTTCAGACTGAAGTCTCCATTTCTGAACTTCTCAAACCATCTCCTACACATCCATTCGCTCACAACATCATTTCCATAAACTCTTTGAATGTTTCTTGCGGATTCACTAGCGTTAGATCCTTTATGAAACTTATACAGCATCACATGTCGAATATGCTCTTTCGTGGGCTCCATGGTTTTTCAATTACTGTAATATCATAGGGGTGACGTTGTAACTGTATGAAAAACACCAGAGAAAATATTCATTAGCCTAATCCTATACTAGCCTAAGTCATTCTGTATCATTCTGTATCGTGATAAAACCTGTGCGAAGCTCTCGCCGCGTGTATTTTGCAACATTTCTAAAACTATTTCACATTATCTTGAGGTTATTCTATTATCTATCGTCCGTCTTCTAATCGAGCAGAATTTGTTATAACGGGTGTACCATAAAAAATGGGTACATTTTAAAAAGGCTATAAAATCAACATTTGTCATTTAATTTTAATAAAACTTCTACACAATAAAACACATATATTTATCTATATGAAAACAAGTTTTCAGACTAAAATATAAAATAATTCAAATTCTATCAACATTTAACGAAAGAGTATGATTTTTCTAATTAACATGCAAAAATTATTGAACCTTTTTAATATTTTTTTATAAAAATAATTTTTAACGTAAAATTTACCTGAAATTATTAAAAAAAATTGTTGGAAATGCTTTCCTTTCATTTCAATAACTTTTTTTTTCTTGGCCGGAATTCATCTATGGCTAGATTTACTTGTTCCTGTGGAAGCTCTTCCCATTTTTGAATGATGATCTCGCGTAAATGAACGACATCTTTAATCCTAGTCCTGTAGACTCGCTCTGCTAATTTCTCCCATATTCCGGCCAAGAATAAAAAAAGTTATTGAAATGGAAGGAAAGCATTTCGAACAATTTTTTTAATAATTTCAGGTAAATTTTACGTTAAAAATTATATTTATAAAAAGATTAAAAAGGTTTATATTAATAAATTTTGCATGTTAAGTAGAAAAATCATACTCTTTTGTTAAATGTCGATAGAATTTGAATTATTTGATATTTTAGTCTGAAAACTTGTTTACACATAGATAAATAGATATGTTTTATTGTGTAAAAGTTTTATTAAAATTAAATGACAAATATTGATTTTATAGCCTTTTTAAAATGTACCCTTTTTTTATGGCACCCCCGTTATATATGATGAAAATAACTACAAATGAAAAGGGGAACACAGAATGGTGCTCAAGCGCTTTCGTCTAATGACATCCTCAGGAACACTGAAATAAATTATTAAATAACAAGTTCGAGACTATACCATATGTCCCACAAAAAAGTACACGCAACTTTAGATTGTACTAACTCCTCCAAAAATTGAGATATTTTGGATCTGTTTGTTTGATTTAATATAGCAAATTATTCTTTGTTAACGTTCAAATTTATTCATGTTTAAACGATTTAGTGTTTAAGCATCTGCTTTTAACTGAAGGGTACAACAAAATGGATTGCGCAAAATTGGTCAATGAAAAAATAACACTGCCCAACACCAATTTTGCTGATTTAATTCTAACACCTGTTTTTAGGTAACTTTGGTGTGCTGATTTCAAAAATCACCTTAGTTTTTGCCTATCACGTCAGGTTTTCGAGCAATCAAATACAGAGTTATCGCATTTTGGCAGGGTTATGCCCAATTTTTTTTCTTTTCAAAAAATAAGTTTTTACATACTCAGAATAAGCATGGAAAAGCAAACAATTGTGCAGGGAGTGAACTTTAATATACAATGGTAATATTGACACATAAAGTGATTAAAAGTGTTTAAATAAGCAAAAATGAATCCATGATCATGACGTCACGCTCACACCTGGGGAAATCACAGATACCCAAGATTTTAATATGTTGTACATGACCTTTAGATTTAATGCACAGATATGCGTATTCCACAGATAAAATTTTAACAGCAAAACAGCTGTTAACAGATCTCAAAAATCATCAATTTTGATAAGTGCCCTTCATGGATCACCCAAAATAGGCATATTGCATTGCACATTGCACGAAAACCTGATGTGATGGACAAAATCTAAGGTGATTTTTTAAATCAGCACATCAATATTATCCAGAAACAGGTCTCAGAATTAAATCACCAGCAAAAAAAGGTTTTTTTTGTTGGGCAGTGTGTGCTATCGATGTAGTGAAAAGACAAATACATAATAATAGATACTTTAACATAATTTTAATAAGATACAAAGCAAATTTTTCTTTATTCCTTATTGCAAAAGTTATGCTAAGTTTCGTTTTATTTCAACATGACCGCCATTCCTATCGATACAAATCTGGAGTCGAGCTCTCATCTTCCCCATCACTCTTTTGATAAGATCTGGATTGTCTTTTAACAAGTTGATTTCAGCTGTGATGCGAGTCCTCAAATCATCTAAATTGATAGGTTGTGATGCAAATACTCTATTTTTCAAATGACCCCATAAAAAGTAATCACACGGGGTCAAGTCAAGGCTTCTGGGAGGCCATTCAATGTCATGGCCTGCAGCAATTACTCTTTGGTGGAAGACTTCCTGCAAGCGTTCCTTCACAATAACTCTCCTGTGAGCAGGAGCTCCGTCTTGCACCCTCAAATACGATTAAATCGGTTTCCATAAGTAATACTATTTGTGGAAGGATTTCTCGGTCTATCATTTCTAGGTAAGCTTCACCATTTAGATTACCATCGTAAAAGACCGGGCCAAATACCGCTCCATTACCGCACAGTCCTACCCAGAGAGACAGTTTTTGTCTAGAGTTATTCTTTTCGTAGATATGATTGTCAGGTGGATGATTTTTTGGTGCATACTGACGGCAGATTTGTCTGTTCACTAGACCATTCATAAAAAAGGCCGCCTCATCTCCAACCACTAATTGTTCCGTGAATCTTTCTGGTTTTTCAAGAAACCACTGGGCAAATCTTAGGCGGCAAGGTAGATCTCCTTCAATGAGTTGATGTCGAATTTCCATTCTGTATGGGTACAAATTCAAATCCTCACGAACTATTCGATGAAATGACATGCGTGAGAGTTCTGTACCATTTCGCCTGGTGGACACTTTTGGATGTCTCTCTAATAAATGCCGAACATGCTGAATGTTCTCGGCTGTTCTTGCCGTCTTCGGATGGCCTGAACGTCCTTTGTTCAAATTGAGGACCGTTCCTTCTTCTTTGTATTTCCGAACATTCTTCAAAATTGTATGTTTAGTTGGAGAAGCTCTATCGGGAAATTGCAGTTCGAAGGTATTCTGAACTTGTTTTAAGCTTTTAGTTTGCAGATAAGTTGTGACCATGAGAACGCGCTGCCTTCGTGTAAACTGCATGATAAGGGTTTCAAAGTTATTTATAAATTTAGTAATTCAGATTCTTCATTTATATGTGTGACTCGTATCTTAGATACAAAAGTTCAAATTATTTAAAAAAAATATTTGCAATATCCTTCGACGTAAAAAGTAGCACATTTGTTAAAGCAAGAGGAGCTATCTGGCTGGGAGAAATGATCATTCCGCGCAACCCATTTTGCTGTACCCTTCAGTTAAAAGCAGATGCTTAAACACTGAATCGTTTAAACATGAATAAATTTGAACGTTAACAAAGAATAATTTGCTATATTAAATCAAACAAACAGATCCAAAATATCTCAATTTTTGGAGGAGTTAGTACAATCTAAAGTTGGGTGTACTTTTTTGTGGGACATATGGTATATAGGTCACAAAAAATAAAATAAAATAAAATAGAAAAATAATAATTGTAGGAGGATCATACAAATTTAAAAGGAAAAACTACCAGAGTTTTAGCACTTTGCCCCTCTTGTCTAAATCCGTTCTGAACGAATTCAAAACAACCGGATTAATGTATGTGGCGGGGTCCTGAAGAAGCTCGTTCATCTTTCTAATACAGAAAGCTTGGGAACAACCCGCAGGATGACGTCATCAAATCATTCAATGATAGCTTGAAACGCATTCTCAAAGATCATAAGGACTTAATTCAGCTTTTCACATCCACTTCGCCTTCTCTTCCCTACCTTTACAGTCTTATTAAAACCCACAAATCTGGCAACCCTATGCGCCCTATTATTAGCTCTGTGGGTTCTACTACCTATAAACTCTCCAAATGGTTTGTCAAAGTCTTGTCCCCCATTCTCGGAACTATCTCTGATTCACGTGTAAGAAATTCCATAGATCTTACTGAAAAAATGAATAATATACACACTGAAACCAACGATAGATTGATCAGTTTTGACGTTTGTTCATTGTTTACAAAAGTGCCGATTGACGATATGTTTGACTTTCTCTCCCGAGAATTAAAAAAGTATGACCTGCTACTACCTGGACACATCGTTTTGGAACTCATTAAACTTTGCATCAAAGACTGTAAATTATCAACAGGATTTTGGGATGGCCATGGGTAATCCCTTGTCTCCCCTCCTCTCCAATATTTATATGGAATTTTTCGAAATTACTTAGATCCCGAGAATCCTGGGAGTTTTTATTCCATGGTTGCGGTACGTCGACGCTATTTTGTGTATCTGGCCCATGAAGCCTAACCTAGATGACTTCCTCCTTCAGTTAAATAATCAAGTCCCCTCCATTAAGTTTATTTTAGAAGTGGAACAAAACAACTCAATCTCGTTTTTGGATGTGCGTGTACATAGGGAAAGCCCAGGTTTTAAGTTTAGTATTTATCGGAAAAAAACAAACAACTTGTCCTACGTACACTTTTACTCCAGACATGACACCCCCATCAAGAAAGCCATATTTTCTTCAATGTTTCTCCACGTTCTTAGGATCGCCAGTCCGGAATACATGGATGCCGAATTAGAAAAATCAACAGTATTGGAAGTGATTTGTGTTACCCACCTGCGTGTTTGGAATCTTGTCTTAACAAGGCAAAACGAACTTTGTATCGTGTGAATAATGACCCTCGTACTTTGTCGAAGAATATTTTAGTACTTCCATTTTTCCCAAGCATTTTAGGCATTGCTAAAGTACTTAAACTTTTGAATATTAATGTAGTATTTTAATATGACAATATTGTGAAAAATATCAGTAAAAAATAGCCCTACCAATAATTCAGGCATTATCTATAAAATTGGTTGTAAACAATGTGATTCCTTTTACATTGGTCAGACAGGAAAGGATTTGCACACGCTTGTAAAACAGCATCAATATTCCGTTAGAGCGGGACAATCGTCCAGTGCCCTTTTCGTCCATTTGTCAGAGTTATCCCACTGTATTGATTGGAGTAATGCTTCAATTTTGTTTCACTCAAGCAACATTGTTAATAGAAATATTCTTGAGTCTGCCATTATTCAACTTACAAATAATTTTAACATTAGCCAGGGTCTTTTTTCGCTTGATCCTATTGTTTTGAATTCGTTCAGAACGATTTAGACAAGAGGGGCAAAGTGCTAAAACTCTGGTAGTTTTTCATTATAAATTTGTATGCTCCTCCTATAATTTTTTATTTTTCTATTTTATTTTATTTTTTTGGTGACCTATATATAGTCTCGAACTTGTTATTTAATAATTTATTTCAGTGTTCCTGAGGATGTCATTAGACGAAAACGCTTGAGCACCATTCTGTGTTTCCTTTTTACTTCGTGGTTATTTTCATCATAAATATTATTCACGTGTTACTTTCGTGAAATAATTTTCATATATATATACTGTATATATACAGTATATATATATATATATATATATATATATATATATATATATATATATTTATATAAAACAAAGTTTAAATGACACTAGGAATAACAATAGGAACACATTAAGCAAACAGAAACATTTTTCAACATCGCAGACACGATACGGCTGCTAAATGTCATCCAACGCATCCACAGCTGGAAACGCCCGAACCAAACCGCTTCCGGGCAAGAAGCTACCAGAGCAGGTAGGCGGAAACGGATCTCTCTCGGAGGATCATAGGGCAACGAAACAAGCGATATCGAAGGAAAACGAAGTTAAAATGCACAAGGGGCAACGAAATACAAAGAACATAAATATTGTCCTGGCTAATATTCAAGGAATAAGACCAAGCCAATTACTCAATAAAGTTTCGTACCTGAAAGGATTTATGGACGAAACAAGGGCGGACATCGCATACCTCAAAGAAACTCATCTTAAGGATTGCCAAGGAAATTGTGAAAACTGCGAACATTGTATTGATAAGAAATAAATAAATATAGAGGGCTTCAACTTATTAAGAGCGGATAGAACGACGATACGTAAAGGTGGCTGGGCTCTTTATGTACAGGAAGGTCATATGACAGAGACGATAATAAGTAAATCTAACAGCTTTGTGGAACTCCTGAAAATAAAAAAAATAAACGTGATACGAATAGTCATCTATCGACCTCCCAGCACCCCAACCGAAAAATTCTCGGAGGCCATTGATAACATCAGAAAGCTAATAAAGACCATAAACCCTCCATTCCCCAATATAATGATCTGCGGAGACTTTAACTTCCCATTTATAAAAAGGTGGATAGGAATATACATGTGTATATATATATATATATATATATATATATATATATATTATATATAACAGGACAAGGGGGGAGGCACAAGAGAAGACCAGGAGCAGTGGCGGTCTTGGGCATAGGCGATATAGGCGGCCGCCTAGGGCGCCAATTGGTGGCGGGGGCGAAATAGCACTCCCGTTTTTGGTTTTTTCTCAAACAGGCTCCAGTCCAGGCCAGGGCTCGAGAAATTTACCAGCTCAAGGTCTAACCAACCCCGGTTGGAGATAGATATTTATCCTTGGTGATAGGTATCGATTTTGCTTGTAAAAATCAATTTATAAAACTAAATTAAAAGTTATTTCATTAAAATAAACAAGCAATGAAATATGTATAAGTTAAAACTGTTTATAATTATTCGAATCAAGCAGAGTAAATTAAAGTGTAGCTAGCTACAAATTTTTCTCCACTCCACAATTTCGTATGTGTTCTAGTTTACAGTGAGTCGTGTCTGGCCGAGCATCATGTTGAAGAGGACAAAGCCGTCCGGTGCACAGGGAAGAAAGAGAAGAAAAGAGGAAGAGGAGATGCGATCGAAAAGTAGAGGTATGTCATGAACATTTTATTTAAGTTTCATTTTTATATCTAACGTTACTTTTTTTAAACTGTAAAATCAAGATAAGTTTGGTACTTTAAGTGGGCAATCCGCTATTTTATGCCAAAATCATCAATTTTTTTTTTTTTTGCTGAAATGACTTTTAAAATTTGTCTGCTTCATGTTTGTGTTGTCAGATTTTGGGTTTTTAGTTTAAAACCCTCACCCCTCACTATAACCTACCCTTTATGGCTAGGCGTAAGGTTTATAGGCGTTTAGTTTTAGTATTGGGCTTAACTAGAATTCCACCGATATTAACATGTACTCATCAGTGTGACCACTCTACATTTTTAATTATCCAAGAACACCCAACAAAATTTCCCCAGAATTCCCAAGGTTATATAAATATTCGAATGATTTAATTTTTCATTGAATTATACTTTTCTCTAATAAAAATGTGACAATAATCTGGAAAATACACAATAAACAAATACAGGGTGTCCCAAAAGTCTCCATAAATAGGGAAAATTAGCACTTTTTAGCAAAATGTAACTTTATTTACAAAACATTCCCTACATGATTGCCATTTCTTTGTAAACACACACGGATGCGTCTCTCCCACTCATGGTGAACTCGTGTTAACACATTTGGTGTTATGGACGTAATTGCACTTCGAATGCGTTCCTTTAGATGATCCATGTTCTGTATCTTTTCCTGGTACATTACGTCCATAACACCAAATGTGTTAACACGAGTTCACCATCCATGAGTGGGAGAGACGCATCCGTGTGCGTTTACAAAGAAATGGCAATCATGTAGAGAATGTTTTGTAAATAAAGTTACATTTTGCTAAAAAGTGCTAATTTTCCCTATGTATGGAGACTTTTGGGACACCCTGTATAAAACCCAAATAAAATAAATGGCATGTGGCAGTAATAAGTTATTTACTGTATAATGACAGAAGCAACTGTGTGTCATCATGTTTGCTTCACATGATAACATTTATTTATATCGTTTGATGCACTTCTAAAATAGCTTGGAGGACCCTCCTCTGCTAAATGAAAATGAAAATGAAATGAAAATGAAAAGGTTTATTGACAGACTATAGTCCATATGACAAATATTATTAATACAATGACAGTTCATATACTAAGGATAGAAATATATACAATTGATTAGAAATAATACTGTAATGTCGAAGTTAAGTGGAGCTACAGACAGACGTTTTCCTACCAAGAAGTCCATAGCTTAGAGGATAAATGGCAGGACTCATGGAATAGCTTGGATGATCGGGTTGGTTGATTTTCTAATTCTTTGCATTAGACTGTATTGAGCACGTCTTGTTACCTCCGGGAAGCTCGGGACATTGCGGGTAGCAAACATCTGCGAAGCTGAGCATCTCGGGGATAATTTATGTTAGAGTCTAAAAGACCTGTTGTACAGCAAATTTAGGGTTCTGCCAGAACGTTTTTTATAATTCACCCAGAGTTGCTGTCCGTATATATTACTGCAGAAAGTACGAAAGAGAGCACACTTTAGCACACAGGCTTCGAGATTGTTTTCTTATATCCGAGTCATCACTCAAGGAGCTGGTAATAGTTTGACCCAAATACTTAAACTCTTGAACTTCCTCAATTACCTCACCATTCATTTTAAACCTTATATCAGCTGGCTGATTACAGATTTTAGGATGAAATTGCATAACCTTAGTTTTTGTAACATTAAAAAGAATATCATGTTTCTGCGAATACTCTTCGCAGACTTTTAGTAGCCGATCCAGACCTTTAACAGAGGGACTTATTAATACTATATCATCGGCATAGACTAAGTTATTTATCCTTGTGTTATCTATACAACATCCCACTGTTGCCTCGTTAAGTGAAGCAATTAATCCGTCAATATACACATTAAACAGCATAGGGGAGAGCAAGGAGCCTTGTCTCACCCCGCAGGAGGAGCCAAAACACTTGGATAGTACATTGCCCCACCTAACAGTGAAAGATTGGTGGGAATACCAAAATTTCAATAAATTTAATATGTACATGAGAACCTTCCTGTCTTCTAGTTTTGCAAATAAAATATTGTGGTTCACCCTATCATATGCCTTACTTATATCTAGGAAACAGCTATAAATAGTTGAATTAAATGTCAATGTATTTAGATATTGTTTCTTTAAGTACATAGATACACAGGTCAGTTGAGTGGGACCTTTTAAAGCCAAACTGATTAGATGTCCATAGGAAATCATTTAATCGGAGTAACAAGAGTTTTTCTAGTAGTTTCGAGAAGCAGGAAGCGACAGCAATAGGCCTGTAATTATTGCTGGACAGAATGTCTCCGTACTTATTTTTGACCAGGGGCAAGATATATACCCTCATGAACTCTGCAGGGATAAAACTATAAGCAAGCATGGCTGATAGGAGCAGTGATATATGCAGACATACTACGTCATTTGCATATTTTAAGTGCTCATTCGATAAGTCATCTACCCCTGACGCAGAACCAGTCTTTAACTCTTTAATTAACCTCTTTACTTCAGAAAATGATATCAAAGTATTTTCCCTTGTCCTTCCCACAATCGTTTCGCTGCAATCTATCTTAAGATTATCCCTACTCACACTATTAAGAATGTTAGAATAGTGGTTTTTCCACAGCTTTGCAATTTCATCCTCCCCCGACACCCGATCGATTGTCGGAGGGAGGACATTTTTGACACCCGTTTGATTCTTAACAAATTTCCAAAATTTGTTATTATCGTTATTTATGCGAGCTTCACAGGCTTTTGATACTCAAATAGACTCTTCTTCTTGTTTACATCGCCTTATGGCCACCTTATACTGACCCCTACTTCTACACATATTCATGTATACTGGGCGTAATCTGGGTCTACCATGAAAGCACCACAAATCATAGACGTCTCTCGATTCCCTCTTCAGGGTGGCAATAAAATCATTCCATCCAGGAATAATCTTAGTATGATAGTTGTAAGATTTAATCAGGGGGCTTCCTGCCTCCCTTAACAGGGATATTATCTTACTATAATACTTATCTATGAGTTTACAGTGAGAATCATTTGAGCAAGGATTATTACAGGCAAGATGCAAAATTTCTAAATTATTAAAAGGGTGACTTGTTCTGTCTTTGTGTTCTATTCTCTGCTGCATATTAACATTGGACCAATCGACGCGATTATTCTTACCTATTGAGTTCTTGTTAAGTCGTGTTGCACATAAATTGGTAAAGTTAATTAATATTTCTAATGGTCTATGATCAGAAAGAAGGAAATCATGCAGAATATGAACTCTAACAATTCGATCCTTTAAATTATTACTAGTGAGACAATGATCAATCCACCTGGTGGTACCACTCATATCACTAACGTATGTAAAATTACCACTGGTTACCCCTAATAACTCTACATCACTTATACTTAAATTGGCCGACTCGCACATGTTACCCAATTCTACAAAGAATTCCGAGTTCACATGTGCGTTAAAGTCCCCCATTATTATACAGTGAGAATATTTGGGGTTATCTGATAATGACTTAATTTTGTACAGCAAATCAATGTATTCATCTAGATTACTGCCGTTGTTGTATGGTAAATAGCAGTTTACAATTAATATGCAATTATTGTTCACTTGTAATAAAATGCCTAACAACCTGACATTATCGCTTGTTAAATTTTTATATGTTTTGACAAATTTTTCCTTAATAAGAAAGCAACACCACCAAAAGGCCTACCGTACATTAAAATTGGGATGTCTGTTGATGAAGGGCCATCTACTTCCACCTCTACTTCTGTTGCGCCAGTTTCCTCAGATGAAGGCACAGCAACCACCCTCTCTACCCTGCCACTTTCTTTAGGTATGCACAAAACGGTAGCATAGATATTAGTATCATATTACCGGTATTAAATTACTATATGTCCTCTTGTCTGATAAAAAGGAGGGCTAAGTTGGTTAGCTTGTACAAAATAACACAATCATCATTTGAATCATGTTTAACCTATCATAAGCATAATCTACAGATCAACAGAAGCTAAGGCTAACAAAAACCCTAAGATCCACTGTAAGGTTAGCCCGAGAGAAAGGAGAGAGTAGGGGGTTAAAAGAAGAGAATAAGGGGTTAAGTAAGTAGCAAAACCTATCAAACGTTAACAACTTTACCGCCTATTTTAATATCGTCCGCTAATTTTGACACGTTCCTGGTCAAGCCTACATCTATGTCGCTAATGTAGATTACGAATAGCAATGGGCCTAACACTGAACCCTGAGCGACACCCACCGCTACCTACAGTACATCCAACAACCCCGATTCACTACCATTAACAACGACCCTCTGTTTCCTAGCACGAAGCCATTCCTCTAACTGAGTCTAACCAGTTAGCTACCTGTCCGCGTATACCGTGCGATTTAACCTTCGCAATTAATCTTCTATGCGGAACTGTATTGAACGCTTTTTTAAAGTCTAAATAAATAACGTCAGACGCTCTATGCCTATCGTATTCGCCCACTATTTCGTTATGAAATTCTAACAAATTAGTTAAACAAGATCTATGGCGTCGAAACACATGCAGACTACCATTAATCAAATCGCGACTTTCTAAGTGATCAATGATACAATCCCTAACTACGGATTCCAAAAGTTTACCGACAATTGACGTTAAGCTAATGGGCCTATAATTTCTAGCTACTGTGCGGTCGCCTTTTTTAAAAATGGGCATAACGTTAGCTAATTTGAAGTCTTCAGGAATAATCCCTGCTTCCAGTGACTGATTAAAAATCTTCGTTAAGGGGCCTACGATAACGTCTTTCAAATCTTTCAGATGTCTAGGATAAAGCGCGTCAGGGCCTGGAGCCTTGCTAACTTTTAGCTTATCGATATAATGCGCAATCTCACCCTCGTAAACAGTTATTTCATTCAAAATAGTCTCGCTACTAAATGGAACGATATCGTCCACATCGGGGACATTATTTACGTCTTCTTCGGTAAAAACTGTCGCAAAAAGTTATTAAAAATGCCCGCCATCGACTGAGCGTCGGAAGCCAAAGCGCCGTTAGCGTCCACTAGAGGGCCTATATTATCTTTTATCGGCTTACGATTATTCACGTAGTCAAAAAACTTATTTGAATTATGTTTACTATCTGCAGCTATAAGTATCTCTAAATTACGCTTAGCATTCCTAACTGATCTTTTAACCTGACGTCTAAGCTCGATATATCTATTAGAGTTAGCTACCGTGCCAATGCGCTTATTAAGTCTATACGCTCTGTTACGCTCGTTTATGAACTCGCCTATTTCCCTAGTCCACCACTTGGGCCTACCATGATTTCTAGCGCGCTTGGGCCTACGAGGAATAAACTCCCTTTCGATATTCAGAAAACTTTCTTTAAACGCCTCCCAATGAAAATTTACGTCATTACCCATAAATAAGTTATCCCAGTCCATTACTGTCATCCTGTCCGCAAAACTATCAGAATTGGCCCTACGAAAATCAAGGACTTCTATTACGTTACTATCCTTAGTGTTCTCTATCAATAGCTTAAACCTAATAATTTGGTGATCACTACATCCCAAACTCTCACCTACTTCTAAACCTTCGACTATATTTTCGCCGTTCGTCATCACCACGTCTGAAATATTGTCACCGCGCGTTGGTTCGGTAACAATCTGTCGTAAAAAATTATCTTCCATGAACTCAACCAATCTCAAACCCTCATCATTATCAGTAAAAGTCTCGTAATTAACGTTAGGGAAATTAAAGTCTCCAACAATTATACTATTAATAAAGTTATGAAGAAGTGTGTAAAATCTAGTATCGGTATCGAGGGGCTGAACGGGAGGTCTATAAACAACAAAATTGAAGCTAATACTACGCGTCCTAACTTCAACGGATATCGCATTAATTGCTTCTGGAAAATCTATCTTAACCTCGATAGCCCTAAGGGAATTACGAATGTACAGCAAAACGCCGCCACCAATCCTATGTAACCTATCATTAGTAAAACGTTTAAAACCCGCTATATCAAGTTCTCCAACAAGTCCCGAGTCACGGTATTTAACTACGTTTCGGTTATCTAATATACTATTTCAGAAATGAAGCCTTATATATAGGGTGAACCAAATGTAGGTGGACAGTAAATGATAACGTTTATTTTGAGAATACATATTTAATTTTTTTGTATACTATAATACAAAATAAAATTTAAATAAATTTAGTTATAATATTTAATATAATATAACACAAACACCATAGTTATAATGAACACCATAGTTATAATATAATATAACACAAACCGTATTCAACCTACTGTCCACCTACTTTTGGTTCACCGTGTATATATAGATCGATAACAGTTTTTTTGCACACACCTACAGGTCGCTACAATTGGTGTAGAACAATGCGGTTTTTACCATTCGATGAGTCTTTTTATTGTGCAGTGCCCATGCTAAAAAAAAATTCCCTAACATAATTCCTTCCCCCCTTTTAGGGGTACAGTTCTTCCCATGCCTGTACACGCATTTTTTAAATTTTTCATTTTTAATCATAATTTTGGCACAAAATAAGTCAATATTTACTAAACATTTAATATCATTCGATTCACAAAAGATTTATTTATCGATTCAATTTAAAAAAAGTATATATTTTTAAAGTTCATGAAGAACTTTTGGCAAAAAACTAAAAACAAACATGCATTTTTAAAATTCAATGATTTTTATACAAAATATTTTGATATTTTTAAAATTCAATGATTTTTATACAAAATATTTTGATATTTGTTATAATTTTAACATTTTTCGATTCACAAAAGATTTCTTTATCGATTCAATACAAAAAATTACATAATTAAAACGGGCAATTTAAATAAACACGAGTTTAAAGTTAAACGAGCCACACTCGAAATTATTTACCGTGACTTTTGTGCGTTTTATTACTGTGGCTTTTGTACAAATAATTTTACGTATACACAAACAATTTGATAGGATATTGATTTATCATTCTATTTTTTAGTTGTCATAGAAATACGTTAATTAAGTTATCTGATTAGATGCGCTTTTATAGTTGAAGATCATTTTTAGAAAATTATTTATTTTCTCCACTTTAAAATATTACAAAATTTCTATTAGGTATCCTAATATCATTATGCCTGTCGCTGTAAGTAAGAAAATAGCAATTAAATAATTAATTTTAAAACATTAAATGACGTCATCAAGATCATTACGAAACCTATGGTAAAATTATTGAATACCCGGTTAGGTTCATTGAATGCCAGGTTAGGTCATCTGTACGCCCTTGACGATTGGTTAGGTTAAGTCGTGATATTTTCGTTGGCTTTAACGAAAATATCATGAATTAACCTAACCAATCGTCAAGGGTGTACAATTAATCTAATCGGGCATTCAGTTGACCTAACCGGCCATTTAATTAACCTAATCGGGCATCATTACTATTATAATTTAGCAAAAATGTGTCTGCCTGTCTGTCCGCAGAGAAAACTTTTACGTTTCTGAACCGATTTCGACCAAACTTCGTATGGTGGATGGGGGTGATGAGTAATGAACGAAAATATATGTGTGACCAACACCCCCCACCACCACCAATTACTGGGCCCGAGGGCCCCCAGCACCGCGATAAAACTATAGAAAAGAACGCAGCAATGAAAATCTTGAGCTTCACATTGTGTCAATATTTGTGAAGCTTAAGATTTTCATGACTGTAGTTTTATTGACGAAATAATTGAACCCCCATTAATTAGGGGCCTGCGACCCCCCAATTACTGTCGGTTCAATTATTTGGTCAATAAAACTATAGAAAAGAACGCAGTCATGAAAATCTTGAGCTTCACATCCGAGTTCATCGTATCAAGATTTGTGAAGTTTTAGATTTTCATGGCTGCCTTCTTTTCTGTAATTTTATTGACCGAATAATTGGTTCGCCAGTAATTGGAGGGCCACAGGCACCCCAATTACTGAGGCCCAAGGTGAGAGGAATGGGAACGATATCCAGATAAAGGGCTATTGATGTTCAAAATAAAATACGCCGTAGGCCCACAATTCGGTTTAGGTTGAAGGTCCAAGCACGGCAGATCAAGCAAAATCGGCGCGTAGCGCCGATCTTTTGCTAGTAGCAACTATATCGTAGTTCCCGGAATAAATTATCGCCTTAAATTCGTTCAATTTATTTTTAATACTACGCGCGTTACAATAAAAGACGTTTAAATTATTTTTTACCACGGATCGGCGTTTTAAACTATTTTTCACGTCGGGCCCGCTTTTCCCGGACCCACAACGTTTAACGAAGGCTTCGACCTATACAGCTTTCGAACGTTTTCATCGATTAACCTACCTGGCCTAGCATTCCCTATTTCACTGAAATGCACCCCCATCTTTTATAAAAAGGCTAAGATCACTAAATTCTGACCACAGCTTTATGAAGGGTACATTTTCCTCAGCACAAATCTCTTCTAGTTTAGTATTCAAAAATATTGTTTCTGACTAATCCTAAGACCCAAACCGTGCCTTGGGGTAATACCTAGAACTAAAGACCTATCTGACCTTGCCTTCAGGGACCTAATTAACCCCCTATATCTCTCCAAAAGGTCAGGCACTCTCGTATCGGACCTATACAAGTCGTTGCCCCCTACCATCGTCACCAACTTCGAGTGACGGGAGGCAACATCAATCCTATCTACTTCGTCTCTAATTCTGTCAACCCTGGCCCCTGGTAGACAGACTCTCCTCCTCCTCTTGGTTGGATTCCGTTCAACGAACTCTTTATCCATGTGGCGCACTAAGGAGTCCCCAATTAAAATCGTTTCCCCTTCGCTCACATCCCTATCCAACTGGGCGAAAGGGTTCGAAACCTCGATAATAATAATTATTGGGTTTGTTTAACCTCCTTCGCAACATCTAAGGTCATATGACGGAGGGGACCTACAGTTTTACGTGGGATCCCAACCACAGGTCGCTACATAATCTGGACGCGGAGGACGGTCTCCCATCCAACTACTACCCAGACCCAATGTCGCTTAACTTCGCTGATCAACGGGAAGTGGTGTTACGATATTGGCTATGACGTAGTCCTCGAAACCTCGATAGGGGGGCATTCCTATTACCTAAAGTACGTGGCCTAGCTCCACCTTTAACTTCTTTAAATCCCTCCACGTCTACTAATCTCGGACCAACCTTAACCCCTTCTCAACTCTGTCTTACCTTCCCGATACACTACCTATACTAGAAACTAGGTTCTTCACCTCACCCTTCAAATTACTAACGTCTTCAACGTTAGTATAGGTTCGGCCTTCGTCAACTGTAACCCTACCCCTTCCCTCATCAAGCGTTGCAAGTCTTTCCGGTACCTCACGTACACTACGTTTTATATCAACTATTTCTTCCCTTAAATCACAAAAGAAACAAACCTATCTTTCGGTAATCGCCATAGGACCGCCGTTGTAATCCTTAAAATCCGTACACCACCGATTAACCCAACACCTAGCGCACGACGCTTTCTGCGACGGCATCGCGCAAGTTAAAGTAGTTAACGTTTGTAATCATTACAAATTTAAGTTAAATTAATCCGGCACGCTATGAAAACTTCTAAATCGCTAAAAACCACTATTCAGTTACTTAACTATAACGATGTGAATATAAAAGCAAGTATATAAAATTCAGAACTTTCCAAAAGTAAAGTTATCGGTAATATCCAAAAGTAGAAACAATATCAGAGAGCCCAGGGAATGCGTCTGCTCAGTATAACAAAGGACGTGTTTATATTTCAAATGATATAATAGTTAATACTGAAAACCAAGGACAAATCTAGGTGAAGTTGTACTGATCATAAACATGAGAATGATTATGTTTGACCCATGATAAGCATACTCTAAATAAATAAATTGATTCTCATCTGCTCTATATCCTTTCAGATGCACCTGAAGGATCCTCCTGTGCTGAACCTGCTGATCAAGGCACATCGATTCCTCCCATCCAGACAGATGCAGAACCAATTGATCCTGCTGAATGGCCTTCTGTCCTGAATGATAAAATGAGGACAGAATTTGTTAGGCGAGGACTATACCAGGTAACACCTGACTTCATCTTTCCTAGGAGAGAGGATGGAAGAAAATGCCACCACCAGTACTTCAATAGAATCTTGGTAAACGAAGAGAAAATGAAGAGAAGTTGGCTGATGTATTCACGGAAAAATAACAGCCTCTTCTGCTTCTGCTGCAAGCTGTTCTCGACAAAAGACTTTTCTTTAATAAGGGAAGGACTTAACGACTGGAAGAATGCAACCACCTTGCTCAATTCTCATGAAAACACGCCAGAACACTTAAAACATTTTACAACATGGAAAGGAATGGAGGTGCGGATTATAAAAGGGGAAACCACTGACAAAAAAGAGATGGCACTCCTTGAGGCTGAGAGGAAGTGGTGGAGAGATGTTCTGGTGCGGCTGGTTGCCATAGTACAGTCTCTGGCAGTGATGAATATGGCACTGAGGGGACACACAGAAACACTGCACACGCCATCAAACGGGAACTTCTTAAAAGAGGTTGAGCTCATGGCAAAATTTGACCAAGTAATGAAAGATCATATTCATAGGATGGAAAGTGGATTAGCAAGTCACACCAGCTATCTGGGCAAACACATTCAAAACGAACTGATTGACTCCAGGAGATCAAGCAATCAAAGTACTTTTCTATCATTTTAGATTGCACCCTAGATGTTAGTCATACAGAATAAATGTCAGTGATAATCAGGATTGTTTCACTGGATGATAAACCTCAAGTAAAGGAACATTTCATGAGGTTCCCAGAGGCAGAGGAGTCCACTGGCCAAAGTTTGTCGTCCCTAGTTTTGAAGAGACTAGAGGACCTACACATTCCCTTTGACGACTGCAGAGGACAGTCGTACGACAACGGAGCCAACATACATGAGGGGCAAAAACAAGGGAGTCCAAGCCAGGCTGCTAGAAAAGAATCCACGGGCTCTATTTGTACCATGTAGGGCTTATACATTAAATCTGGTGATAGCTGATGCTGCTGAAAGCTCCGTAGATGCCACTGGCTATTTTGGCATCTTGCAGAATCTCTACACCCTGCTCTCGACTTCTACACAAAGATGGGCTATCCTTAAGAACCATGTTAACTTGACTTTAAAATCATGGTCAGAGACAAGGTGGGAAAGCAGGGTGAAGAGTATTGAGCCAGTAAGGTACCAAGCAGCATCAGTGAGAGAGGCACTCATTGAGGTGAGGGGTCAAACCACTGACCCTATGGTAAAGATTGAGGCCCAGTCTTTGGCAGAGGAAATAGGGTCATATCGGTTTTCACTCTGCACTGTGGTGTGGTATGACATCCTAAGCCACATACAGCAAGTCAGCAAATTAATCCAGTCTCCCTCAATGCAGTTGGATGTGGCTGTCAATCTGCTAAGGAAGACTGAAATAACTCTCAGCACTTACAGAACAACAGGCTTTGTGGCTGCACAAACCTCAGCCATGGACATGTGCGAAGACAAGAATGTGGAGGCTGTTCTCCAGCAAAAGACGCTGAGGTCCACAAAGCGGCACTTCTCCTATGAGTCCCCTGATGAGCCCATCAATGACGCACTTAAAAATTTGGAGGTGACCTTTTTCAATGTGGTGGTGGATGCTGCCATTTCATCACTTCAGTAAAGATTCCAGACCTTGGGAGAAGTGAGAGACAAGTTTGAAGTGATCTCAAACTTCCAAAACTTGTCAAATGAGGACATGACAGAGCAATCAGAAACCCTCAACAACACTTTAAGCTGTCGAGGACATTCTGATCGAGATGGTAGGGAGTTGACACAGGAATTAAAGAATTTGCCTGAACTGCCATCTACGAGCACTTCAGCTGCTGACGTTTATGCATGAAAAACACCTCACAGAGATCTATCCCAACCTCTGGGTCGCCCTCAGCGTTGCTGTCACCCTTCCAATGACAGTGGCTGGAGCGGAGAGGAGCTTTTCCAAGCTCAAGCTCATCAAGACTTACCTGAGATCCACCATGATGCAAGACCGCCTCAGTGGTCTTGCTGTCATCAGCATTAACCATGCTGTTTCTGAGCAGATTTCCTATGATAACATCATTGATGAATTTGCATCAAGATTCAAGGAAGACCATGACGATCAGGTTTTAATAGGAAAATAACTAGACCTAAAACTTCCAAACCAAATTTAAAATTCAGTTATTTGCTAGCTGACAATCTTATTCCTTTATTAAGCTCCATTGTGTGATTTATTAGTTTTTTATTTATCTATTTTTTGTGCAATATACATTGCAATATTTATTTTGTTTGCAATATATTTGGGAATCTTTATTGAGTGTTCAATTATTATTCATAGAAGATTTCTTTGTAGTTTTTGTTTCAAGACAACTTATTCTTATTTGAAGCTAAGAACAATAAATGAAGGAGGTGCTTTGTGTTTTAAAGTCAATGTGTTCAGTGTGTTTTATTGCGGCAGAGGTTATTCACCGGGGGAGGGTGGGAGTGTGCTGTTGACAGAGGAAGGGCACCTTTGCATGATCTCGCCTTGGGCGCCAAAAAGGCCAGGACTGCCACTGACCAGGAGCAAGCAAAAATGTTGATGTCTCTGCCAAATGAGTTTATGCTGACACAGGAGATAATAGAAAATACCAGAAAAAGTAACTGCCTGGATCTGGTATTCACGAATAACACGAACTTGATTGCTGATATAAAAATAACTCCAACCATTATCTCAGACCACAACTTAATCGAGATATCAACAAATACGAGGACAACATTAAAAGACAATACACATATTGAGGAAAGAAGCAAATTTGGGGCCTTTAACTTAAACTCCAAGACCATAAATTAGGAAACAATCAGATCGCACATGGCCCAAATAGAGTGGAGAACAGTTTTAGAGAATAAAACAACTGAAGAAATGCTAACAACCTTGGAAGAAAAAACGCTGAGAATTTTAGAAAAATATGCTCCAAAATCACAGCCGAAATGAAAGAGGAGCTAGCTAGAGAGGCAAAAGAGAAGACTATTCCGCAAAAGAAAGAGAGAGGAGGCGAAGTTAGGCAACTGCGAAGATAATGCCAGGAAAGTAATGCAAGAAAAACTGGAGGGTATCGATAGGGAAATACAAGCCCTGATTAAGGACCAGACAGAGAGGGAAAAGGAAAAAGCGGTAGAAGCAATAAAGGAAAATCCAAAATACTTCTATAGCTATGCGAAAAGGAAAACAAAAACGCGCCCCGCTATTGGGCCCTTAAAGAAGAGAAACAATGAACTGACCGACGATCCAAAAGAAATATCTGAAACATTGAGAGCACAGTATGAATTAGTTTTCAGTACTCCAAAAAGTGACAAAGCGATACCTGACATAGATGCGTTCTTTGAAAAGAAATTGCAAGGAGAGTGTATAACAGATTTTGATTTTGAAGATGTAGCGAGAGCTATAGGACAAATGAAACCACATTCCGCTGCAGGTCCAGACAATTGGAACGCATTATTGATTAAAAACTGTAAAAATGAAATAGCTACACCTTTATACTGGATATGGAGAAGATCCCTAGACACTGGGGAAATACAGAGCATCTTGAAAAGAGCAAACATTGTCCCTATATATAAAGGAGGGGACAGAT
The DNA here is from genome assembly GCA_023014485.1 of Bathynomus jamesi. Taxonomy (NCBI): domain Eukaryota; kingdom Metazoa; phylum Arthropoda; class Malacostraca; order Isopoda; family Cirolanidae; genus Bathynomus; species Bathynomus jamesi. The sequence continues at coordinate 66,370 of JAJOZX010000471.1, read as the reverse complement.
ATCAAGCAAAGAACTATAGCCCAGTGTCATTGACGTCCCAACTCACCAAAGTATTTGAAAGAATAGTTAGAAAATTTATGATTTCTTGGAGACACTGGAAAGATTCAACGAAAATCAGCACGGATTCCATCAGGTAGAATAATGGTAGATCATGCCTATCACAACTAATATCACAACACTATCCTAGATGCACTGGAAGGAATGACAACTACGATGTCATATACACAGATTTTGCTAAAGCTTTCGACAAATGTGGTCACGGTTTAATAGCACATAAAAAGAAATATATGGGAATAACAGGCAAAGTGGGAAAATGGATCTACAACTTCCTCAGAGAACGTCTACAGGTCGTCAAAATTCAAGGTATATCATCAGAATCGGAAGTACGCAGCTCAGTACCACAAGGAACAGTACTGGCCTCACTCCTGTTCATTATCATGCTAACAGACAGACAGCGGAGTAAACAGCAACAGTTTAGTAACATCCTTCGCAGACGATACAAAGCTCAGAAGAAAAATCAGCGATGTAAATGAAGTGGAGGCCTTGCAGAGGGACACGAACAAAATATACAAATGGTCAGAAGACAATAACATGTCATTTAACACCGAGAAATTTCAGCTCTTGAGATATGGTAGAAAAGAAGAACTTAAACAGACTGCATATTATGCTCCAGATAGACAGGAAATTCAGAGAAGCAAGAAAGCGATCGATCTGGGGGGTAATAATGACAGATGATGCGAAATTCGAAACACCAAATCACATAGCGATAAATAAAGCAAAAAGAGTCGCCAGACAGGTACTAAGAACGTTCAAAAGAAGGGACAGGACAGTAATGATTCCCCTGCTAAAAACACTGATTATACCAAAACTTGAATACTGCTCAGTTTTGACGTCCCCATATAAAAAGGAAGAAACTAATAAATTAGAAGAAACGCAAAGACATTTCATAGCCAAGATTGATGGCTGCAAGGAACTCAACTACTGGGAAAGACTACATAAACTAAATCTGTACTCCCTGGCAATGTTCCCTCTAATTTTTTTTAGTCCGTGTGCGCAAGAAATTTTCGTTGTGCATACATTTAGATTCATGGTGAAAAATTGTGCAAACTTTTCTGAGCGCTATTATCTTCAAAATTATATATATATAAATATTAAATACTTAATAAATATTATTTCCATAAGGTGATAGCTTGATCATTACGGTACTATTAAATGGATATTAAAAAACTGTTTACAATATTATATATTCTTAAAAAGAAAACATTTATCCATTCTAAAAATATGAATAAAAGAATAAAATAAAAAATAGTAAAATAAAATTCAACAAAATAAAGAAATAAAATAAAAATAACATTAATTGAAAATGATTATTTTAGCTATCATTTCTCAAAACATTTTTTATCATTTAGCAATTTAAAATAGACTATCAAGATTAATACATGATTTTATCCATTCACAAAATTGGAATAAAATAAAAAATAATAAAATTCAATAAGATAAAATATAATCAAAATAACATTAAATGAAAGTGCCTTTCATTTAAGTATGATTATGATTCTCCCTACGATCTTTAGCATTTGCCCATTCCAAATAAACTCTATGAAGATTAATACATCTGTCATCATTCAGGTAACTTTTAATTCGCATGAGCATGTCCAAATGATTTTCTTTCAAGCGGTTTCTTAATTTGTTCTCTATAGAATTCATTAAACTGAAATTTTTTAAATTACTTCGTTTACTGTCGTGACTCATGATACTCTTGAGCCTATGCGCATTTTATTTTGCTGTGTGCGCGGGTTTCACAACGCGTGTGCGCGCGCACACGCGCACACCTTAGAGGGAACATTGCTCCCTGGTAAGAAGAGAGAGGTACACTATATTCTACATATAGAAAATTATCGAAAAACTGGTACCAAACCTAAAACTAAACCCAATTACCATTCAAACAACACTGGAAAATAGGGAAGGCAAAATGTGTAGTGTTTCTAAATTAAAGGCCCGACAAGGGACCTCCTCAACACTGAAGGAAAATAGTTTGGTTGTCAGGGGGGCCAAGACTTTTCAGCCAGTTTCCAAAGGACCTCAGAAATGTTACAGGGGTCAAAGTTGAAGTCTTCAAGAGAAGACTAGATGCCTGGCTCAGGACGGTACCAGATGAGCCGGGTGTACCTAGCTATGTACGGTGGAGAGCGCAAGAAAGCAACTCGTTCCTTCACCAAGCCAGACCTAGAGGCGGGGCCACCAGCTTGACCTTCGTGTGAAGAGAGACCAACGCACGAAACAGCAACAAGGTTAACAAGGTATATATATATATATATGTATATACATATATATATTGGGCCTATATATATATATATATATATATATATACACCAACCTCTTTTATTTATACACCAGCTCTATCCTCTATCCCCCGCGAAGAGGGCGGGGAAGGAAGGGGATGGGCAATTGACGAACGACATGAACCTCAATAAACAACTTCACTTTGATTTACTGATAATTAAGTAAACTCTAATTACAGTTAGCGTGTATTTCTTCTAAAATTACATTTGGTAATAATTGCCAGTTATTTAGTCATTTAATGCTATAAGCTCGTTAATTAAGCGCTTTAAAAGGATTCCGTTAGCATAATAGCAGGAATAAGCAACTCTCTAAGTTGCTTCCACGATCCACGTTTTGCCTAAAGAAATGAATGCGTTATGGGTCTGTTTCCATTTTTTATTCTTTTAAGACATAATATTAATTCAGCCCCAAGTATAGCGATCAATAATTTTATTGTATATCATTTATTACATTTTATACTATCGTATAAGCAGTGAAATTATCGGTGAATTGATGAAATTTTTATAAAACACAATATAAGGGGTTCCAAAAAACCTTAGCTCCCCATTTGCAGCTTACATTTTTACTTATATCGAAATAGTTTTTAGTGATTATAAAAATATATAAAATTCTGTATTTATTGCAGGTATTAAAATTACTCTAGCTGATAAAGTGATAATATAATGGCTTCTCAATTAATTGGTGATTCGGAGAGGCAACGTGTGATAGATCGCATACGAGCAATAACATTTCGAGGAGCTCGTGATGCTGGAGCCACCTTTATAACACGTTCATGGGTTGCCAAAAAGTTGCGAAGAAGTGAGGACTTCGTCAAAAGAAATTGGAATAAAACTTTGGATGAATGTGAAATGGATACAACCAAATCTGGGCGCCCAAATTTGCCACTCTCAGGAAACAAAGGACATCATTGAAAGCGGTACGCGTAAGCGGAAAAACAGCCGTGCTAAACTTTCTAGAGAGATCGAAGTGTTGAGAGGAAAGATCGTTAGTGGTGAGATCATTCGACTGTACCGTCATAGGCAAGGTTTAAAGCCTTGGCATGAACTTCCAAAGCCAAGAAAAACTGATTTGGATTTGAAAGGAGTAGAGCGTAGTGATAATTTTTCATAATTTTATCGTCATTAATATTGTTTAACAGCGCTTCTAATCATTTAAGTAGGGGAGCAATGCTTCCATTGCTTCCATGGACTGAACGCCACTTGACGTGCTTGATGTGCGAGTTTATTTGTAGTGTTATTCAACGATTTTTAAATTTTAAAAATGTATTTTTACTTTTTACTGCACATTTTATGATGACGTTCTTTTCTATATTGTGTTATTTTGCCTGTGGTCGAATTTTTTTTTCTTTTCTGTTTGCATTACATTAGTAATCCATTGGAATTCTAGAGCTAAATATGGTTTACATTTTCCGCATGTCTTCCCAAACGTTCATCTCCATAATCTCTTTACAAATTTTCATGTCCTCAACAAAAGCTATACAACTTGCTCTTTCAGTTCTTCGTCTATATCTGATATTACCTATTATACTATAACATTAAGACTACTAAGAGTTTATAATATATATATACTGGCGGTCAAAATTATGGAGACATTTTTAAAATGCTGATTATGTAATAATAATAATAGTAGAATTCTTTTCATTCTTTTTATAAGTTACAGCAGTAAAAGGAAATGTCTGTCTAATTAAGGAGCTTTCTAATGAGGTGGTTTGCTTCATGAACACTTACAAGCAATTAATGAACATTAAAACAAATTGTATTTAATGGTGACATCACTTTTTCATTAAAATAAGTGTGTGTATTCACAGAAATAGTGATATTATTGGTTACAATATTTTTTTGTATTCATTTCTAGCCCATTTTCCCTCAAAAAATCATTTCTGACTTGTGAAACTTGCGTCTGAACACTGTCTGGTAACATGATGCCCTTCTCTTCTCTATAATGGCTCCCACAAAGGAAATGCCATACAAAAATAGACTCAAGATTGATTAATACCGTCTTGGCTGTGATATACAGTGTATATATATATATATATATACATATATATATATACAGGGTGTCCCATAAGTCCGGCATCATAGGAAAAATAATAAAAAAGGCAAAACAAAAGCTTTTATTTACAGAACGTGCTCAATATGTCCACCATTGTTTTCAGTACACAAATTCAGACGTGATACCCAGTCAGCAAGTACACGGTGAATGATGTCAGGAGTAATGGTGATACATGCCCCAATAATGCGCTGCCGCAAATGTTCAACACTCCTAATTTTCTCTGCGTATACCAGCGCTTTCAAGTGGCCCCAGAGATAAAAATCTAGTGGCGTGAGATCCGGGCTTCTAGCTGGCCATTCCACAGGCCCTCGACGTCATATCCAATGACCAGGGAATTGTTGGTACAGATATTCCCTTACTTGGGTGCTGTAATGTGCAGGAGCGCCGTCTTGCTGGAACCATGTTGGGAAATTTCCTTCTTCGTTCAAGACACTGGGAAATGCTTCTTCCTTGAGCATACGTAGGTAGGTGCCTCCATTGACATGTTCATCGAAAAAGAGGGGCCCTATGATGCGATCCTTCCAAATGCCACACCATACCATCACCCGAGATGAACCTTGTTCCTTTGAAGAGGTATACCAGTGAAGGTTGTTTTGAGACCAGTAGCGGTTGTTCTGTCGATTTACCTCACCATTTTCATAAAAAACAGCCTCGTCACTGAACAGAATGGTGGACGGGAAATTGGCATCCCGAGCATATTGTACCGTAGCCCATTTACAAAATTCCATCCGCCAGTCGGGATCATCTTTGCTTAATTTCTGTAGGATCTGAAGTTTATATGGATGCCATTTGTCAGCCTGAAGAATGCGATGGATGCTACTTTTCGACACTCCTGTCTCGGCGGACAATCGCCGAAGAGACTTATTGGGACTTCTGTTAAAATGAGCCAGGATAGCAGTCGCTGTATCATCGTCAGTGGACCTCCTTGAAGGTCCACTGCGTGGTTTATCTTCTATGGATCCTGTTTCCTTAAACTTTGCAACAAGTCTACTAGCACACCTCTGTGTTATTAGCTCGCGGTATGAGTAGAATTATCTGGATTCGTTCTTCCTTGCTCACAGATATTATGGCCTGTAGAAAGAGAAAAATATGAATTTCTCCTATGATGCCGGACTTATGGGACACCCTGTATATATATATATATATATATATATATATATATATATATATATATATATATATATATCCAACTAGACGGTGTCACCATTGCAAGAAAAAATAGGTAATTAATTTAGTAATTTACGGTATAAGGCTGAGTGTTAATTAGGAGATATGAAATACCAAAACAAATAAAACCACCAAGACGGTTGAGCCGAGTTCTCTGAAACACACACACACACGTACATTAGAGAGTCCCCAAGTCCGACATTATACTTTCTTTAAGATTAAATATACGAAATGTAATGAAAAGGAAGGCAAATGCATCGTAGAACTTTGAGGTGAAGAATGCAATGAAACAAACATAATGTTGCAAATACAGACTGGAAGTGATGAAAAGACGTGTAATGAGTTGTACAGATAACCCAAGAAGGATGTTAAGTAAGTGGGAAAAAGAGGTAAATGCCATGAGTGTTTAATGTGTATATGGATGGGGATAATGCGCGAGATGGAAGCAAGAACGTTAAAGAGAGGAGCAAGTCTGAATTTAGAAAAGAATGAGTGGCAGCTTTCGCATCTGAGATATGTTAATAATGTGGTACTTGTGTGTGAATGAGAATAAATTAAGTAGAACAGTGACACGCTTTGCTGACATCTGTAAAAAAAAATTGAAAGTAAATCTAAATAAAAGTAAGGTTCTTGTCTCTGAGAGACAAGAGGAGTCAGCATATAATACTGTGGACAATGAAGAAAAATTTGAGTTTGTAAAAGAATTTTAAATATGTCGGGTATCTGATTAACGAAAAGGGTAAAAGTAGTGCGCATTGCAGTTGAAAGTTGAGTAAAGCAGGCAAGCAAGTCATAGGTATGATAAACGGGGTAACGTCATTTTTTCGACGTACTATTTTATCGAGAAAATGTTTTCAGGGTTAGATTAAGTTAGGTTAGGTTAGGTAAAGTTAGGTTAGGCTGTTAGAGTATCTATAAATTCCCCGTCGACAAAATTTTTATAAGTATAGAAAGTAAATAATTATAGAATTATATGGAAAAGATGACATTATCGATTGGTTAGGTGTGGAAAGTAGAAAGATCACTTAAAAGATGGATGTAATTAGTAAATGTGTGAATAAACACGTTGATATAAATGTGGCACAAATTAAAGGAAAACAGAGAGGCATGAAAGCGTTTTGTGAGGTGTGTAGATGGAGACGTTGGTCTCATCTGACGTACTACTGGAGGCATACAGTACCTCCGACCTCGTTATGAAAGGTAAGACTGGATCCCTAAGCTTAGAAGAGTAACTTTATTCCTAGTGTTGATTCCTAATTATCTTTGTAATTAAACGCTTCCGATTCCGAGTTCATGCGCTGCGCCCACCCCACGAAGAATATAAATCAGTTTTTAGATAACACGTTTTGAAAAATCATTTATTTCACTCTTGGACACCCCAAAGCTAAAAATATACGTATATTCTACATAAAAAAATGCAGTACCTGAAACCAAGTCCACAAATACAAGATAAAAAAGCTTTCAATAGCTGAAAACAAGTCGCCTTCGATTTTCGTAAAATTTTGAATACTTTCATTGAATGTAAATGTTAGAATGGTGTTTTAAATTTAATATAATTTATTCTTGGTCACCACAACTCGAGAAAATTTTACGAGTCCCAAGATCTGAGCTTAAAAAAACCCTTGAACGGAGAGAAATACATAATCTATTTTTAAGCCAATTTGCACAAACCAACTATGATCTGCGTAATCTTTCCGAAAATGAAAAACTAAAATGGTAGATTAAATATTTAAAACATAAAAGTTTACGAGGACAATAATATTAATCGTGACAGATAGTTCATTTCGACCATGGGTCACCTCAGAGATTACATTATTACCTTGCATTAATACATCTCATTTTAATTTACGTTTGTGCAATCAATATTGGTCACATTTATCCTCCGTACCTAGTAATAATTATCATACTTCTAAATACAAAATACCGAGTTCCATTTTATACGTTTAGATACGCCAGTCTTTGGTTTAATCCTAGAGGGCCAGTATGGGGCCACACATATAGCGACGAGTGTTGTGTCTACGTAACCCCAGTCCCCATAATGAAAATTACATTTATAAGTTGAATTAAACAATTTTTTTTACCAAATAGTAATAAAAATTAACTCGCATACGAGAAAAGACATCATTTCCAGTAAAACAAATGTACTTTTATTATAATAGCTGCGATCGCTTTCTAGGGTTTAAACACCTTATTTTACCATTTGTTAATTTTAAATTCCAATTCATACCCTAATTTGTACTTCAGAACAGATTATGTTATCAATAACACTGTTCAACAAATTTGAACTTTTCCTTTTTTCTCAAATGAAATTTAATGATTCCTATAGAATTTTGCAAGCTGATTACAAAAATAACCACGAAATTTGGCTATCACTTCAGGTTTTTGAGCCAAGCACTTTTTTATATTCGAATATAATAGAATAATCTATACATAAGGACAATATAAAATGGTTTTATACTTAGAATGTTTTTCTTGATGATTTTCGTATGTAAGTGACATCTGAGCAGGGCCGCCGAGAGCTGGCACTGGGCCTGGGACAAGATGCATGATCAGACCCCCACTCCCTAAATTTCCCTACAAACCAAATTTTACTACTTTTTTAAACAAGTTTTTGTAAGTGACTTAGGGTTAACTTAGGGTGAGAATGAGTGGCAATAACTGAAAAACATTTATTAGAATGAAATAGTTCTGTAATATGTTTATTAAAAATTAAAACACTGTTGATAAGCAAAAAAAACTTAACATTCTTTAGTAGTGTTAATACGTTTGAATAAAAACACATAACACCAAATCAATCTAGTTGTGAAGTTGTCTAGAAGACTACAACTCATTTAACGATGCTTTGCGGGCTTTTCTGTTAGCATATGTTTCAATTATATCATCAAAGATTAGGTCTCTTGCAAGTCTGACCTTTTTTTTTTGCTTTTTCATCTTTTTCTCGCTTTTCTTTTCTCTTCTGTGCTCCAGACTTATATTTGTACTCCATAATAGTACTAACTTTACCTTAAAACAACGAAGAATTGAACCAATGCAAACCAACAGAGTTGTCACAACAGCAGCCTAACAACTGACTGACTGTGCAGCCCTGTACTCCCCCTCTCCTCGGGCCTGCATCTGAGGCTTCCTTTATTAGCATCCAGCAGTAATCAGCCAGCATGTTTGGACTCTACTTGCCCTGGCATCGTTTCTCCATCGCAGAAATGTCCTGATGAAACTGTTCTCTATGTTCATCGCTGACATCTCTCAGGTTTGGCGGGAAAAAATCCAATTGCGAATGCAGAAAATGAATTTTTAAACTTCTATTACATCCCACTGAGTTCTAAGCTTGGAGAAGTTCATCAACCAATTCTGCATAGTTAGGCAAATTTTTGTTGACTAAGAAATTCTGGGTTACTGCTTTAAAAGCATTCCAAGCTGTTTCTTCAGATTCATTCGGGACTTCATCAAAGGCACCATCTTTCATTACAGTGGCGAAACTACCGAGGGTGCAGGCGGTGCAATGCACCGGGGCCCACAGCCTTGGGGACCCATCATAGATTTGTTTAATATATAAAAATTGTACTTATAAAGCAAATACAAATCTAAAGATCAGCTAATAAGAATGGTTATTATTCGTTTTAACACGCATCTCGCTAATGAATTGAAAACATGTTTTTCTTATGTAATTTGATGCGTACTGTTTGAAGATGACCTGCATTTCCATGGGAAATGTGCCATTTTTCCAGAAATGACCTATATCGTATGCGGAACTACGTATTTCCGCTACGCATCGGAGAAAATGGTGGATGCGTTCATCTTCGTTATAAAATCGGTTAAATAGGTATCTCGCGAAATATTGGGGGTAATGTTCTTTCTTATTCCCTGACCTCAGCACCCAATTGAATGCTAGGTTAGGCAGTTAGGTCAACTGAATGCCAGGTTAGGTCAACTGTACGTCCTTGATGATTGGTTAGGTTTAGGGTGGCCATTTCCAAATTTCCAAAAAGGACACTGCGTATGTGGCCGTACGTTAACATATATATAACTGAAAGAAATGAATATTCATTTTTACTCCTTGGGCAGACTGACTGTCCGACTCGTAGTCATGAAATTAAAAACAAATGCGGCTTATCAGCAGTGTTGCCAACTACATATAATAAAAATACGTTAACGGTTATTATGGCCTTCAGTACCCGCTATTTTAAGTGTACCTGAGGTAATTTATATAATTCTTTTTAGCCAGACCCCAAAAAGGAGGACAAATTAACGTCCGGCTCAAGGTGGCTCCTCCGGATGGAGGACAGAGTACTCAAAAGGCGGACTGTCCGGCCTAAAGCCGGACGTCTGGCCACCCTAGACTTAGGTTAAGTCATGATATTTTCGTTAGTGTTAACGAAAATATCACAACTTAACCAATCATCAAGGGCGTACAATTGACCTAACCAGCCATTCAATTAACCTGAGTTATTTAATTAGGTTTCGTTAGGTTAGATTAGGTTAGGTTAGGTCATTTCTGACAAAATTTCTCAAAAACCGGTACATTTCCCAAGGAAATGAAGGTCATTTTCAAACAGTACGCATCAAATTACATAAAAAAAACATGTTTTCAATTCATTAGCGAGATGCGTGTTAAAACGAATAATTACTATAAGAATACCAATAAAAAAGTAAATATCATTGTTGCCATGTTAAAAATAGAGAGATATGCTATTCAAATTGTTGGGATTGGCCTAAACTGGCTAAACAGTAATGTTTCATGCAGAGTGGTCTGAGCTTTTACAAGCCTAAGGTTGGTTTTGCATTAAGTACTTTAAGTGTGAGTCAGTAGGACTGCCTGTGTGTTGTTAAACCCAAAGACTAATATGACATGTCGCAGTTTTATTGATAACTACGCTGGAAGATCTTAACTGGTTTCTATTGATTTTAATTATTTAGGATTATTTTCATTGGTAAACAAATTGGCAGATTTGACCCAACTTTTCCATTTGGACTCTGAGAAGTTTTGTTCTTTAGTCAGTTGTTAGAATTGATCGTCTGGTTGGTTCCAGTATGGAAAATTCGGTCTAAATCTATAGTTGGACAGATTGCAAAATTTGCGTGTCCATTTGACTTCTCCTCTAGTTGAGAAATTGGACACATTGCTTTAACTGCCAATCTTTTGAACCTTTAGAACTCAATTGAATGTAGTTTTTAGGTTTTAAGTTTTTTATAAAATTTTATCCAAATTGAGTTTTTCTATTTAGTAGAAATTGAATACCTTTTGTTTATAGGTTCTTGGCAATTGTAAATTAATTAGTTAGTTACTTTTGTCTTCTTTTTTTAATTTTTGATGTGGACTTAATTGAATTAAGCCTTGGTTTAAATATAGTACATTGTCTGATAAGACAATCTACAATTTTTGGTTTTGGTATGGTTTGGGAAATCAGTCATTTAATTAGAATCTGACTTGACCTCCTTATAAATATATTTTTAGAGTAGGATGTACTGTATTTTCTTTATTGCAATTTGGGAGAAGAAATGAGTATTAGGCTTTGAGCTTACCTCTAGGTCACAGTTAACATAGACTGTTTAAATTGTTGTAGAAATACCAATAGCTTTTACAATTGACGGTTATTATGTATTTTATCACACTCAGTCATTTTACACACCAAAATACATTTTTCTAGTAGTATTTGATGTGATTTGTTCAAATATGACCTCCATTTCCGTCGGAAATGAGATCCAACAAAGTTATAGTACTTTGAAGTTTGGCTCATTTTCAAGGGAAATGGAAGTCAAAATCTAAGCAAAACATCAAATATTACTAGAAAAATTTATTTTGGTATTAATTAACCTAACCTAACCTTACCTAACCTAACCGTGGCTAAACGAGCCTAACCCTGGCTAAACGAGCCTAACCCTGGCTAAACGATCCTAACCCTGGCTAAACGAGCCTAGAGTATTACCTTATTATGGATTAGGTGGTGGATACAGACGAGGGCTCGTTTAGCCAGGGTTAGGCTCGTTTAGCCAGGGTTAGGCTCGTTTAGCCAGGGTTAGGCTCGTTTAGCCACGGTTAGGTTAGGTTAGGTAAGGTTAGGTAAGGTTAGGTTAATTAATACCAAAATACATTTTTCTAGTAATATTTGATGTGTTTTGCTTAGATTTTGACTTCCATTTCCCTTGAAAATGAACCAAACTTCAAAGTACTATAACTTTGTTGGATCTCATTTCCGACGGAAATGGAGGTCATATTTGAACAAATCACATCAAATACTACTAGAAAAATGTATTTTGGTGTGTAAAATGACTGAGTGTGATAAAATACATAATAACCCAATTGACAAGTCATTTCATTTCATTAACAATTTGGCTTTGCTTAAAAAATACAAATAAAGTGATTGAAATTACCAGTGCCCGCTGCAAGAACTTATGTTATTTCAGTAAGCTGACAGCTACTCATTTTAACTTGTTTATTGTAATATATTAGTTACAAACAGGGTTGTAGCTAAACTACAGTAGCTATAAATAGAATTTTGTTTATTTAGAATAAATTTTAATAACTATTTCTCTTGAGTAAATTCAAAATATTACCCTAATTTAGGAATTACATAATATTGAAATGGCTACCTTTTTAAATTTATAATTAAAGTGTAACATTAATTAAAATTTAAGATAGAACAATTGGAATAAATTTTAACATAATATTCCCCTTATATTGAGATCCTTAAGAGTCTGGGAGTTTTCTGATATACTTAATTATAGTTTTACTAATATTAAATCCTGTGTTTAATTTATTATTTCAAAATTGGTTGTATTTCTTTTCAAAATTATTAATCAAAATAATGGTTGGGTGGGTGGGGTAGGGTCTGTTTCAGAATTTTCAGGCATTATCACATTATATAAAATTTAAATAGCTTCTCCCTTATAGGAACTGACAATGTCCGCGCCTAAGCATAAAAGTGGTTGCCAAAAAAGAAAAGCAAAAAAAAACAAGAATATTATTTCAAAGTTACCAAAGTTGGACTCGTTTTTAGCAAAAAATACTAATATAAGTGTCGATAAAAGTGAAGAAGCAGGTTGTTCAAGTGTGTTTGTAGATTTGAATTATGACCAAGAATCGTGTACTGAAACCAAAAGTGATTCAAATTTGCTTGAAATGAAATCGCATGTAAGTGAAATAACGCCAGAGAAAACAATCGAATCAAATTTAAAAGAAAATTTTGAAAAATTGTCACACATTAGACCGTTATTGTCATCTGACCGAGGACAGTATTCTGCAAATATCGAGAGTAGTGAGATAAAATGTTTAATTATTTCAAAAGGATCGTAGACCTAAGGGGCTTTTTAAGAGAGATGCGAATCAAAACGGTCGATGTTTTTCAGAAGTCCATTATTCTAAAACCTCTAAATCGGTATATTAATGCCAAGGACATGGTTATGTTATTCACCATTGATAGATAGTGCCTATTGCGAACCAGGCTGGCTTTTTGCTAATCGCAGTGTTTCTTCTTTTTGTGACACATGGGTTAATGGCGTGAGAGACTGGAGACATCTTACCCAAAAAATTCAGGTGCATGATAGCTCAAGATCACATCTTGATGCTTGTCTAACAATGCAAAGGTGGCGTTTGAACAAAACTTTAGAAGTCCACAATGAAAATGAAAAGCAGAAAGAAAGTAAATTTTGGCGAGATGTTTTAGAGCGAGTAATTAACATAACATTTATGTTATCTTCTCATAATTTGCCCTTTAGAGGACCTGAAAGTGGCAATTTCCTTTCAGTTACACTGGTGTACAGCCAAAATGCTTCGGAAATAAAAGTAGTCAATCTTTACTAATTTTGGGTCACTGAATACGAAAATGATGCCTAAAATTGTCAATTGGCTCTATTTATAAAGATATCAGGCAACCCTGCACCCTACTAACTGGACTGCATCTGTCGCGTAATATGTAGACGCCTGTGACACATCGACGCATTGACTCTACTGCGCATGCGCGTAGTTATATTTTTTATTTTAATAAATTAATGTTAATATATACATATATGTACAATAAAATGTAATTTTAAATTTATCTATTACATTATGTATTTGTAAATTATTTATTAAAAAATAGATTGGATCATTTTAACATATTGCTTCCCATAATGTTTTTGATATTAATATAAATGGAATACTAACCTAACTTAACCTTACCTAATTTAAAATTATTAAAATGCAATGTAATCACATTAATTTATTAAAATAAAAAAAATATAACTACAGTACGCGCATGCGCAGTAGAGTCAAGGCGTCGATGTGTCACAGGCGTCTACATATTACACCACAGCATCAGTTCATTCACGGAAGTCATACAGTGCACCCTTGTCAAACTCTTTTTAGTGTTTGCTTTTGAAACTGAATTTTTTTCAGCCTAATTTTAACAAAGGTGCCTCGTAATTGCGTGAACAGTGTAGATAACTTCTGTTATGTTTGTGGAGAATTGACTTTTGCATCACAACAGGGCCGGCTCAAGGTACCGGCAACTCGGGCAGTTGCCCGGGGCGCCACGTGCTAAGGGGCGCCACGTCATGTGTTTGGCATCTTCCAAATACAAAGGGAAAAATAGAAAAATAAATAAAAATAAAATGAAATAAAAGAGTCAAATGTGAAAATTTCCTGATGTGGAGTCAAATTTTCAAGGATTATGACATTATATTAGCCAATAGCATTAGTACCAGACTACCAGTAAAGCTAAGGTCAGCTAGGCCTGACATGGGATGACATGTCACATGGGATGATGTGGCAGCGTAGGTGAGCGTTGAGCACAAATTACATACGCCTGGCAGCGCTGCCATCCTTTAATATCTCATCAGTGTTGCCACTTTGTGGAATTTTTACATTTTTTGTGGATTTACCTCAGACAAAAGTGGCAACACTGTCTCTCATATTTTCATACATGGTTCCATTTTGAGAATGTTTAGTTGTACTTTGAATGAATATCGTTAATTGTAATAAACTCTTTATTCCTACATTTGTAGTTTTTCCTCATTGTGAACAAATTTTAAAATTATATTTGTAAGGGCGCCAGCAATCCTAGGGCCGGCCCTGCATCACAAAAGCGTGCTATAACCGCCGTGATTAGGAAAGCCTATCACCTTTATTTTGGCTGTAAGATTGGAGATCAGGACAAGAGCTGGGCCCCACACATATGCTGCAATACTTGTGCAACAAACCTTCGCCAGTGGTTGAATCGGAAAAGGAAATCTATGCCTTTTGCAGTGCCAATGGTGTGGAGGGAACCAACAGATCATGTCAGCAATTGTTACTTCTGCATGGTGCCTCCAGTCAAGAAAGGTATTTGCAAGAAGAAAAAGTGGATTTTACAATATCCGAATATATCCTCTGCTATACGCCCGGTACCTCACGGCGAAGGACTACCCGTTCCTGAGCCCCCACACTCATTCTCCCTGGAGTAGAGGACGAGGAGAATGAAGGAACCTGCGAAACTTGTGAGCCTTCAACTTCACAAGACCCTGAATTTGTTTATAACTTGACATCTTCTAAATCGCACACGATAACTCAGAATGAATTAAACGACCTTATCAGAGATTTAGAACTGCCAAAGAGTAAGGCAGAGCTGTTGGGCTCCAGATTGCAGCAGTGGAATCTCCTCGCTGAAAATGTTAGAGTATGTAAGTTTCGTGATCGTCAAAAAGATTTTGTCCCATTCTTCATCATGGAAGGTGACCTTGTAGCTTGCAACGACATCGATGGTCTGATGGCAGCTCTCAACATTATTCACAATCCTGATGAGTGGAGACTGTTCATTGATTCATCGAAGTTGAGTCTAAAAGCTGTTTTGTTGCATGTTGGCAACGTATTGCCATCAATTCCAGTTGGTCATGCAGTCCACATGAAGGAAACATGACAACATGAAGCAACTTTTGAACTGCATAAACTATGACAAACATCAGTGGCAGGTTTGTGGTGACTTGAAAGTTGTTGCTATCGGGCTTGGACTGCAGCCGGGCTACACTAAGTATTGCTGTTTTCTGTGTGAATGGGATAGTCGGGCTAGGACTTCTCATTACATCAAGAAGGATTGGCTACTCCGACACTCATTGGAACTTGGAACAAAAAATGTTCAGTATCCTCCACTTGTACAATCGAGCAAGATTTTGTTACCACCTTTACACATCAAACTGGGCGTTATGAAAAATTTTGTTAAGGCTATGGATAAGACGGGGGCAGCTTTTAAGTACTTCGGTGGTAAATTCCCAAAGCTCAGTGAAGCAAAAATCAAGGAGGGTTTATTTGTTGGTCCACAGATCCGCGAGCTTCTTAGAGATGAGGAGTTCGACCGTATCCTAGGTGGTGAGGAGAAGACAGCGTGGAATGCTTTCCGGTTAGTAGCAACCAATTTTCTCGGAAATACCAAAGCTGACAATTATAGGGAGCTGGTGGAAAACCTGCTGTTGTCCTATCAAAAAATGGGCTGCAATATGTCTTTAAAGATACATTTCCTCCATTCGCACCTGGAATTCTTTCCGACCAACTGCGGAGCAGTCAGCGATGAACATGGTGAACGTTTCCACCAGGATATCTCAGCGATGGAGAAACGCTACCAGGGGAAATGAAGTCCATCATTGTTAGCAGACTACTGCTGGACAATAACAAGAGATGCTCCAGAAGTTGAATACAAGAGACAAGCAAAGAAGCGACGGGTTGAATCATTATAAGTGACTGCATTATACAGGTATGTTACTAATATATGGTATACATATACGCAAAATGTGTAACTTATGTTTTCTTGGAAACTGTAGCCAATCGACTGTTTTTATGGTCATATTCGTTTTCAGCACCCCAAAATCCATAATAGGAAACACATTTATCTCCGAAGCACAAACTTTTTCAAAATTTGTAGACCAGTGTTATTCAATTGTTAGCTAAATACGATCCTGTCCTTGCACAGTTACTTGAAAAGTAAAAAGGGCAAGTCAAATATCTTAGTCCTAAAACACAGGATGAGGTAATCATGTTACTTGCTGATAAAGTTGAAACAGAAATAATTAATCATATAAAAGCTGCGCCATTTTTCTCAATCATTATAGATACAACACAGGACATTTCTAAAGTCGATCAAATGAGCCAAATTTTTCGATATGTGAAGATAAACAAAAATGCAGACGGACTTTCTCAAAAGTTTGAAATAAAGGAATCATTTCTTGGATTCCGACAAGTGTTTGATCAAAGTTCTGCTGGATTAGAAAATGAAATTGTTAATTCAATTGAAGATAAGGAATTGGATTTGATTAAGTGTCGTGGCTAAAGGTATGATGGTGCAGCTAATCTGAGTTTTTTATTCAGGAGTTCAGGCAAGAATATCTAAAAAAGAACCAAACGCCGAATATGTCCAGTGTGTTGCCCATAATCTAAATCTTGCGCTTAATGATTGTGTTAAGAATGTTCCTGAAATTTAAAATTTTTATGAAATTGTTGAACATCTTTACACTTTCTTTGGACACAGTATAAAACGGTGGGCTATGTTTAAAGGATTGGCTTCTGTCTCAGATGTAATTGAAAAAAATGAGAAAGTAATACTAAAAAGATTATGTCCAACTCGATGGTCCTCTGGGCATGATGCACTAGTCGCATTAAGATTCCGATATTTGGACATTGTAAAAGGTCTCTCAAAAATAATCCTTTAAGTAAAAACCCGACGAGCGAGCTGAAGCGACTGGTCTCATGAAGCAAATAGAAAAGTGTGAGTTTATTTTCTTAATTGTCTTTCAAACAAAACTATTAGATATAGCTAATGTGGTTTCTAAGTTACTTCAAAGCAAAAATGTATTGTTGGACACAGCAGTTAAATTACTAAAGCAGTCGGTTGACTATAATGCAACTCAGAGATAACTTTGTACAAATGAAAGAAACAGCTAAAGAAATTGCAATGAAGTGGGGCGTGGATCCAAAATTTCAGGACAAGCGCAGAAAAAAGTTAAAAAAACATTTTGATGAATTGTGTGAAGATGAGAGATCGTCAGATTCAGAAAAATACATTGAGAACAGTGTATTTTACCATTGCTTAGACATTATCAGCACCCAACTACAAAACAGATGTGAAGGCCTAAAACATGTTACTCAATATTTTTCCATTATTTTCCCAAAAACTTTGCTTACTGCTACAGATGATAAATTATATGCGGGAGCTACAAGTCTAATGAACAAGTATGAAAAAGATATTTCGACAGAATCTCCCGCTCAGTTATTCTCCTTCCGTCAATGTTTCAAGTCAGATCTTACAAATATTTCAAACGTTTCTCAGTTAGCAACCTTGTTAATATGTGAAAATAGTGCTATGTGTTCAAGTTTTCAAGAAGTTTTAACTGCAGTACTATTGTTTCTGACTATTCCTGTCACTGTTTCGAGTGCTGAACGTTCTTTCACAAAGCTGAAGTTGATCAAGTGAAAATAAAATCGCAAGAGAATTAAATTTAGAGGAAATGGTGATCACTTTTGCTGAAATGAAAACCAGAAAAGTTGACTTTAAATAAACGGTGAGTAGATATATTGTGTCTAAAGTTTTGTAAATATTTATCAACACGCATTGTGACGTGGTCTTTTATAGAGAGGCCCATGTGAATATTTTGCACCAGGGCCCAAACAACATAGTTTCGCCACTGTTTCATTAACTCATTTATTTGTGGACCAACGAAAATTTCCTCTTTTATTTTGGCATCACTAATCAAATGAAATTTTTGTTTCAAGTACTGGAATCCATCTCCTGCTCTGTCCATTGCCTTAACAAAATTTTTCATCATTCCTAGTTTGATGTGTAAAGGTGGCAAATAAACTTTCTCAGGACCCATCAATTTATGGCATGCAACATTTTTTTGTCCAGGAGTGAAAGATTGACGAGGTGGCCAGTTCTTAACAATATAATGATAATTCCTTGCTCTGCTGTCCCATTCACAAAGAAAACAGCAATAGTTTGTATATCCAAGCTGTAAACCAAGAAGCAGCCCAGTGACTTTGAGATCACCACAGATATGCCAGTTGTAGCTTTTGTAATTTATTTTATTCAGGACAAATTCCATATTTTCACACGACTCTTTCATATGGACAGCATAGATATTTCCAGTATGCAACAGGACAGCCTTCAAACTAAGTTTTGACGAATCGATGAAAAGTCGCCATTCAAAAGGTTTATGATCGTGTTCTAGGGCCATCATCAAACTATCGATATCATTACAAAAAGAGAGATCACCAGTCATAGAAAAGAATTTTGATATATTTTTTTGGCATCCTAGTAATCTGGACCCTAAAAGTTCTGCTTGATTTTTCCATAAATTCAAATCTCGAACAAGATCATTAAGCTCAGGTTGAGTTATCAAGTGAGGCTCTTTTTCTTGAGTTTGTCGATACTCTTTATCCTTATCTGACAATTCCATACGCCTATTTTCAACAGGTTCATCATCATCATCATCCAAGCTCCACGATCCAGGGGGCTTAGGAACTGGTAGAGTTTCACAATGTACTACTGGTCGCATTGCGGAAGGCAGAGTCGGGTATCGAATTTTCTTATTTTCGAGGAAATATCACTGACCTTAGTTAAACAAAAATAATAATCTTTGAAGTGATCTTTTTGTTCTCTCCAAATCATGGAGACTGCAAATGGCATCGAGGTACTCGTACCTTTTAACCAACCCATGCACAATTAAATGATGTGCTAAATGGAAAAAAAAACTAAAATCAAACTTCACTGCGCACGAACAGACCAGCACCATGAAGCAGCTTCCGACAGACTGAATGACTCATAACTGCAAGTACCCCTGTATGACAGATAACACAAGGGAAATTGACATGTTACGACAGGTTTGAACCTGTCAGGAGCAGAAATTAGATCCTCCTACATTCATTTTCCAATGGTGGTGCCGGTTTCGTTGCCTACATTCATTTTCCAATGGTGGTGCCGGTTTCGTTGCCTTGTGATTGTCCGAGAATTTCCTCTCTTTATCTGTTTCGATAACCGTTGTCCCGATATCGCATGTAATGTCTTTCTGTATGCCTTCTGTACGGGGCTCGGATCCCTGTATTTGTCAGTTGGCTTCGTATTTGTTGGATGGTATTCCATAATTGAATTGTGTGGGCTACATCTAAAAAATTGGTAGCCCTCTTTGTTGCTGTTTTCGTCTGCTCGCCTGTCGGGTTTCTTTGAGGGTGGTGGTAACGGCATTTTTGTCCGTATTTGCACTTCCCATATCTTGCATAGGTGGTGCAGACAGTAATGTGGTGGAAGTTGCACTTTTTTCAAACTTGCAATATCCTCTTGTGTAATGTGTGTTACATAATGTGGGGTGTGCATAGATGCATTGCCCATCCTGATATCTGCAGTAGCCTTTTGCGTAGTATTTACATACGGTATTTTATACGCTTCTACTTCTTGTTATCTGATTATTTTCTATGTTCTTAATTTTCATATTATTTTTCTTTGGCTGTTTATTTCCTACGTTTTTAGTTTTTATCTTTTTATCATTTTGTTCGTTGGGCAGTTTTACTACCTCGCAACTTTTACTTCTCTTTTCTTTCATCTATGGCTTCATTCTGTATTATATTGTTATTCGTTATTTCCTCTTCTCATTCACCGGAATTTTCATTGGGACATTAACGGACTCTTGTTTCCCCATTATTTCGTCCTTTTTTGTAACACTCGAATTTGCTTTCTCCGTTTCTTTAAAAATCGCAAAGGAGTTTACAGTCTGTGTACATGCGTCACACAGAAATTTGATTCCCACGATCTGTTTCGCGTTCGAGACAAGAGATATTTTCCTATCATCCCAATTCATGCAGATAAAGTCGTGCAGTTTTTGACAGAAATTGCATCTTATTGCTGCATTTTCAGTTGTTTCCAAATTACACAAATTGCAAATTAAGTGAGAATTTGGACCCATGGTCTGCTATTCATTAATTACACAGGTCAACAAAAAAAAATTTTTTTTTCGTTGCCAAGCAAATTCGTACGAATTTAGGGTATTTTGGGGTTGCTGAATTCCAAAATGAAAGTAGTTTTTCCGAGTTGGCTCTAGTTCTTGAGATAATGAATACCCTCAATTAATAGGAAACGTAACCATAACGCGTGCATATGGGAAACTACCGGAACATTCTAGATGGTGAGACCGATTAAAATGCCACTATGTATTTCATGTGTTTACTTTTGTATGATTTGAGACAATTTCAATGCGATTTGTAAGTAGGCTCCGCCTGAACATTAAATTTTTTGCATTTTTACGTGTTTCAATGGGGTACCAATTATCTCATAAATTAGAGCCAATCAGCAAAACCGATGTCATATTCGGAATCAGCACCACAAAGTTACCCCAAAATCACTCTAATATGATTGGCAATAAAATGAGTGTTGACCAGTGTTATCGTAAAAACAAATACACACATAATTTTTTTTTCCTTTCTTTCTCTTTTCTTTCCTTTCGATGGTTACGGGGGTTTCCTGACCTTTGCGTTTTATGACCTTTTTCCTGCCATGTTTCAAAATTTCTCGAATGCCAACCGTATTATGTTTTAAATTATATGCACAGATTCGCTGATACTTTATACACTTTTGGGTGTAAACAGAATAAACTGCCGAGTAGTTTATTCCCTTCGTTTGGGTGTTAATACAGAGAGAGACAACACGTCCATGAAAATCTTTAGCTTCACAAACGAATCTTGACACAATGTGAAACTCAAAATTTTCATTGCTGCATTCTTTTCTATAGTCTTATTGACCAAATAATTGAACCGACAGTAAGTGGGGCCCCTGCGGTCTCCCAATTACTGGACCCAGCCCCCAGCCCCAATTACTGGCAGCACCGTAGTAGGCCCAGTTTAGCTAATTTAGCTCTTTTTAGAGACCCAAAAGTTTAACAAACGAACAGACGGACAGACAGACAGACGGCATCACACACAACTTGATTTTATCAAAACCTTTCAAGGACAGGACCGGAAATAATTTCAATATATACTTCCAATCCCAAATTGTTGGACAAATCAATAAAGAAAATAAGGTACAAAATGAAGTGAGAGTATTAAACAGCACATTTTGACCAAAGATAATAAGAAACTGATATGAAAGAACTAAAAACCTCAACGTATGTCGACAGTTAGCAGCTGACGAGGAAGTTTCTAACAGTGGCTGTATCCTCCAGCGCGGGACACATCAACGCGAAGAAGAGGCGACGTCAAACCGAAACATCAACGCGCTGGTGGCCAAACTTCCTTGAATCTCCGTGCAGCACGCTGTCTACGGTTGGCCAGACTGGCAGTCGACGGCCTGTTGCGTGGCACGGTCAGAGTGCCGATCGGCTCCCGGGGCCGGACCTATACCAGCGCGCTATTTTTTTATTTACGGGGAGCAATTGCGTGCCGGACGTGCTCCCCGGACTACTCTTACTCTCCGGCGACATTAAGACTAATCCAGGCCCCACTACAACTTACACATGTCACCATACACAAAGACATAGACACAATAGGACCATGAGACGCATACAGAAGCATAATATTAACATATTACAGCACAACGTAGATGGCCTCACAAACAAAATCATGCAGCTTAAGGAATTTGTACACAAACAAAACATTCACATAGCACTTATACAAGAAACAAAACTAAAACGGACACACAAAACACCCACCATCCCTGACTTCACGGTGATCCGTCAAGATCGCATTGGGGTTCACGGGGGTGGACTCATCACTTACATACATAAAAGCATTAGCTACACTGATGCCACCCAAAACATTACAAACACAATCCAAGCAGATAACACGATAGAAATACAGGCAGTTAACATTAAAACGCGCGCAAAATACAACACACTCATCAACATTTACATTCCACCAGATAGTTCACCTCAGGTGCCAGCCAATTACAATCCACAGTTACACAATCTTGCCTCTCTCACTAATGTCATCTTAGGAGGAGACTTCAACGCCAAAGACACTAGTTGTACCTGCACAACCAAAACAACACCAGAGGCGCCAACATAGCCACACAACTAAACAGCCTCTTCATTCTTAACAATACAGAAGAACATACACACATACCACATCAAACAGGATACTCAAACTCCTCCCCAGACATAACGTTCTGTTCCCCTCACTAGCAACACATACACAATGGAGAACAGAAAAACAACTGTCATCAGACCACCTGCCCATCATCATTACAACACATTCTACACTCTGCCCCAACAGCCTTAGGCACACTTACAGAAATTACAAGAAAGCTGATTGGAAACAGTTCAAAATACAGACTGAGGAACAATTCACCACATTAAACAGCACACCCATCATAAACATCGATACAACACTCAAGACATTTAATCAGATTATCAATAATGCAAACAAATACATACCCAAGGGCAACATTAGGAAATACAACCCAAATTACACTAGAGAAATAGCCACCTCATAAGGCAACGTAACAACCTCAAATATAACACACAAACACCACACACAGAAGCCATAAAACAGCAGATACAACAGCTCAACACAGAAATAAACAACAAACTCAAAGAAAAACAAACAGAAACATTCAGGGAATTCATAACAACACTAAACCACTCCACAGATACATACAGGCTATACAAGACTATAAACAGCATTACCCACTCTAACAGCGGCATTCACACCTCACACGCGGCTATCTGTCGCAGCCAAAATAATATCCCAACATACACACAACAAGCTAACATTCTAGTTAATCACTACGCAAAGATAAGTCACTTAAACAGAGACAACAACCAGAAACATGCAGACAGACAAACAGCCAGACACAAGAAAACCTACAGACTCGACATGACCATTACACCCTTCAATACAGACCAGACCACCAAGATCATCAAAAACATTAAGAATTCGAAGGCTACTGGACCAGACAACATATCTAACATACACCTTAAACACTTGGGCCCACAAGGAATATTAGCTCTCACAAATATCAGCACATATTCATACCAACACTGTATTATTCCTGACATATGGAAACAAGGTAAAATTATTACACTACTCAAACCAAACAAAAATCCAACAGAACCAGCTTCCTATAGACCCATTACTTTACTATGCACACCTTCCAAAGTAACAGAAAGACTAATCTTACAAATCACCAACCCACACATACCACTATCGCCTACTCAACATGGATTCAGACCTCACCACTCAACCACGACATTACTCACTAACCTCACGCAGCACATCATGGATGGCATCAACTCCAGAAGACCAGCTCAACGTACACTATTAGCAACAATAGACATTAGTAAAGCATTTGATGCTATCCCACGCTTCCCTCTCATAAACAAAATACTCAACACAAACATGCACAATAACACCAAAAGGTGGCTGAGCAACTATCTCTCAGGAAGATACTCACATGTCACATTTAATGGCAAGTCATCCAAAAACAAGCTTTTTCCGAACGGGGTCCCTCAGGCTCTGTTCTCTCACCAACACTCTTCAACTTATACATGCATGACATTCCAACACCCATAGATAACAAGCTTACCTTATCATCATATGCAGATGATATCACACTAACATCCACCCACAACAACATCGACACCGCTACAAATAACCTACAAACATACATAAACAGTATACAAGACTGGCTCACACACAATAGACTCAAAGTAGCGCCCACAAAATCAACCATCACCTTGCTTACAAGCAACACAAAAGAACACCAGGTAATTCCACAGCTTACACTAAACAACATCAACATTCCACACACTCACAGAACCAAAATACTTGGTGTCACATACAACACATCATTATCTTTTGCAAACCACATTCAGGACATTAAAACCAAATGTACGTCAAGACTTAACACGCTTAGGGTACTAACAGGCACAAACTTTGGACACCAGCAGGAAACAACATCACTCATATACAAACAATATATTCGCTCAGTTATGGACTATGCTAGCACATGCTGGGCACCCATTATCTCAAACACACACACAAACACCTTACAAACAATACAAAACAACGCACTTCGTATCATTACAGGATGCACTCAAACAACACCAATAGAACACCTGCACACAGAAACAAAAATACTAAAAGTTAGGGAACATTTAGACATGAGGGGAACACAATTCATGGCAGCAGCGACAACTAACCCACAACACCCTTGCCACTACATGTACAATCATGCACCAACACCTCGCACCATTAAGGTAACACCAGAGAGATATTATAACGAAATACTCCATTCCATACCACGCCCCACAGACATCACACAGTACAGAAAACACATACACACACATCTAACCCACAAAGCACTGACACGACTCGGTCCGAATGCGGTCCTAGGTGCGAAGCCGCCACCCATTAACAGGTCAGAGATCAGCCTGAGCAGATCGGATCGAGTTAACTTAGCACGATTCCGATGTGGACATCACCCAAACTTACGGACTATAAACACAGACTAGACAACTCCATAGACGACACCTGCCACCTGTGCCAAGACACACCACAAACAATTGAACACATTATGACGGACTGTACCGCTCTAGCACAACAACGAACACAACACAACATCACTAGTGCGCTGAACCTCTGGTCCACTCCGGAGAGGGCGATCGGTTACCTGCGTGCCGCCGGCTTGCTCGATCAGGGTGGGCTGATCGGCTAAACAACAACAACAACAACAACATTTACATCCCACCAGTTCTTGACAGCTCCAGTCGGCTTAGAAGGCATATATATATATATATATATATATATATCAATAACTTTTGTAGTGCTGTTAATTTTGGCGTAGAATAATCAAATAATATCATATACTTTGAATAATAAAACACAACTACGTCATTCTATTTATTTAGTAGAGTTATTTCACAAGGAATCAATTATTATTTAACATACACTTATTCGAAATATATAGGAGATAAATATACAATCAAAATAATAATAGTAGAAGAAATCTATATACACCAAAAATACACACTTTAAGCGAGGAATATGTATATATACACATTCATAAATAATAGTACAGTAGAAATCTTTATACACGTTTTATAAATGTACGCGCATGTACACATTTATGTAAAAATGAACAATGAATAGTGCCTACATTCATATAATTCTTACATTCATTTACGTAATTATTATGTTCATTGAGTCTCATTCGTATACTTCGTATATTTATATAATCCTTATATTCTTATTCATATCATTTTGACATATCAAGCCCAAAATCGTATTACGTTGACACGAGTTTGGATAAAATTTTGATTTGCTTTCTATTTTATAATTTGTAGTGATTTATACTTAAAACCCCCTTTTATAAAACAAACTTATTTATTTTGCAGTTTTTTTCTTTAACAAATTCAAAAGTAGAATAAAGAAGAATTCATTAGAATGACAAATTCCACACAGATATTTTGTATAATTTTATAAAATCAAAATGAAAAATTATAATTTTCACAACATTTGCTTAAAATAACATTTCACACAAATAATCAAATTTACAACCTGTAAAGCTGTTACGTGAAAAATAAAGGACAATTTTCTTAACAGTGGTTACAACACATTTCAAATTCACTCTATTCCAGCGATTTCTCATCAAAGATCGCTTTACATTCGAAATAAATATTCCTATAGTTATACAGTTACTATCAGGGCAACATAGAGAGAACAAGAAAATGTTCATATAAAATACTGACCAGAGCGCACATACTATTTCACAAAACACAAACACCAATTTGGGCAATAATCGCACCCTTTCACTTATAATGTCACTACATAATAAGTGTACCTTATTTCTGGACGTTGTTTAGATAACAATCCGCACAGCTGTCAACGGACTTCTTCAATTTTCAATTGCAACTCTCCTGCTCACTTCGCTAGAATGTAAGGGGTTGCATCACCATGCAACAGATCAGCACGCTTGAGGTTCCGCTCTCTCTCCAAAAATGTCGAAAAAAAAAGAGAGACATCCAATTCTAAGAGGATCAGGGGATGGAGATATACTGAAAGTGGAACCACGCACCGGAATTGGACGGAATTTGCAATTCTAGAAGTCCACGAAGAAACTCGCCTCTCTCATCTCAACTTTTGTCGGTGGACGCTGCTCTTCCTACGTCTAGCTGAAAGACTCGATACGTGGCAATAATCAATCGATCGTTTCACCGTAGGCGGTTTCACAACGAACCTACTGTATGTCTGTATGGACAGTACAGCCTTAGACACTCGTTCAAACTCTCGTGGTTTGCCTACCGAGTGCTAAAACACATATTGAGCGAAGCATCGAGCAGCGGGACCAGCACTGCCAGAAAAATACCAGTAGACCATCTTCGATCGGAACTGTCCTGCACTAAGTCGCTGCTCATTCGGTTTCGTTTCTCTCACTCTTCTCTCTGTCTTCTAAATCGGGTCAACTAAACTCAATGGATGGAATTCGGATTCAACCTAGTTGCTTCCAAATCGAGCCTCTCGAAATTTAAAAAAAAAAAATTTATTCGAAACGTTTGTACTGCTACTGATTATCACTTTTCATATTTAATTTACCGAATTTTCTCAATATTTCACTTCGAAACAATAACTATAATTTGCTCTGGCCAAATTTACGGAAAAATATGACAACTTTTCACAGAATTAAAAAAAATTTAATTACGCCTAGCTACCAATAAGGTCACTTATGGCAGTTACATCGGAGATAAAAAAAAATCATCAAACTCAACGAAACGAAACTGCATAGTAGAAATATAAAAGAGCCCCAACATAGTAACCGTTATTATAATTTAAAAAATATTATTCAAACTACCTTCAGAAATCACGTCGATACATTTAAATACAAGAGACAAAAATGAAACCCAGAAACTTCATGTCATCAATTCTCGATAATCAATGAACCATCTTACACTTTGTGGGGAGTACACATAGATTACCACAAAAGCGTTACTGGCAATCTAAAAGGCTCCATTTCCGGTCAACACTTAAGCTAAAGTTTCAATTGCACGAGTAAGCCGAAATGAAGTTTAAAAAATAACAAGTTTCCAAAACAGAATCATTAATTATAAAAACTTTAAATATTAATATCGAAAATTAACTTAATATATTGATCCCAACCTGCAACGCTAAATTTCATAGAAAGAAAACTCTTAATTCACAAATTACATCTGAGAGACAACTCTCTCCTTCAACACAAAACCCAGCATTGTTTTGTAAATCACCAGAATTCCAGTAATTTATCGTTTCCAAATGAAACTAAATACAATTTTACATCGTTATTCTAAATACGAACAGTTATTATGAACCCAAAAACTACAGCACAACCTACTACTTAAACAAATATTAAAATAAATCATTGCATAATGAACAGATGTTCACTTTTTGTTGTAAGCGAACCTCTATAAAATATACCCTAACCGAATGAAACTGTATTACATCGTGAAACAATTTTGTAACATTTTCTATGCAAACGCGCGAACGAAAAAGAAATTTTCATTATTTATATCCAAATTAAAATGTTAAACCAAAAAACTCCTTATCACAATAAAATCTAATTTCAGAATAAAAAAAAATTTAAAAAGCAAATATCACTTGATATTGTCATTAAAATGCAAGAAAGAAAAATAGACAACAGCAATCAGCCCACCTATAAAAAAAAATAAAAATGAATGAATATAAAAAAGTAAAAAAAAAAATTAATTTATCAAAAGAATTCACTAAAACAATTCCTGTATTTCAATTAAACAAATTTTATCTTTTTATACAATTTTTTTATTCCTTTGAGGTCTCACAATATATACGGCCTAGCAGCAAATAAACTCAAACAGTCCGAATTTGACCCAGTATAAATTAGTGTCTGTAACGATTATTTTTCGACTTTAACCCTTAAAATTATAATTATCTACCCTAAACTATAAAGCGAAAAGCGAGAAAGCGAACTTAAACTAAAAGCGATCCTTAAAAGTATACACATATGATGGTCATGTGTCGACTTGAAATCCTTTATTTTAATAAACATAAACTCCATTATCCGTCGAAGAACAATCTCAAAAACTGCCTACTAGATACTGGGGCATTGGTTTCTGCGCGTATCTAGGAGAATTACGACTTCTGATCGAGTGAGGACCATGGTGTAGTGGTTATCATATATGACCGGCAATCGGAAGATCCCGGGTTCGATTCCCGGGTGGTTACCTCATTTTTTCATTTGTTCGTTCTCTCTCCTCATCTTGCGCGGGATGTTCTCCTATACAAGCGTCGTTCTTTACGTTAATTATACTGCGTGTTCTTTGCAGTTGAAATGTATATATAGGTACGGCATGCGGGAGGTGCCCCCCTCGGGGCATTGGTTTCTGCGCGTATGTAGGAGAATTACGACTTCTGATCGAGTGAGGACCATGGTGTAGTGGTTATCATATCTGACCGGCAATCGGAAGATCCCGGGTTCGATTCCCGGGTGGTTACCTCATTTTTTCATTTGTTCGTTCTCTCTCCTCATCTTGCGCGGGATGTTCTCCTATACAAGCGTCGTTCTTTACGTTAATTATACTGCGTGTTCTTTGCCGGCTGCCATCGAGTCTCGAACCCGGGGCCGATGGATTCGTAGTCAGCGACGCTAACCACTACACCACCGAGGCGCATATATATATATATATATATATATATGCGCCTCGGTGGTGAAGTGGTTAGCGTCGCTGACTACGAATCCATCGGCCCCGGGTTCGAGACTCGATGGCAGCCGGCGCGCAGCAAAACGCAGCTGTTCATCCTTCCACACAATAAAAAAAAGAAAGTGGTTGGTAGATAAAGGGGTACCCTAGGTGTCCTAGTGGTTAAGACGCTGGGCTGCTGATGGGGCGTGGTTCGGATTCCAAGTTAAACTGCAGGTCTAAGGTGGAGTGAAAAGCTAGACCTTCGTCAGAATGAACAATTCGGGCGGAAGCTAACCAAAGGTTATATATATATATATTACCTAGAAATGCGTTATAGTATACGCACCAAGCATTGAGACCGACCGTTTTAAATTGCACGTAACAATTTTAGGACAACTAAAATAATTTACTGTCATATAAGTGTGAATTTTATTTGCTTATTATTGCATTATCACTACTAACACAATTATTTCTAAACGAAATAAACGAAATAATTTTTAAACACAAAATAGGCGGGCTGTATAAAGAGTAATAAAAGTTGAGGAAAGAAAAAAGAAATGAGTTACTGAACGGCAATTCCAAGTTTTAAATAAGTCTCCCCGACTGAATCAAACGAAAGCTGAAGAAAACGGACTGAGGACGACTCTACGAGAAGAAAAAAATACGACTCTCGAATTTCGACTCCAAATGATACGGACGAGACGACTCAAGATTTTTTTGACTCACTGAAACGAAGCGGGTGGAACTCAACACAAAGAAAAATTTTGGTCGAAACGGTTGAAACAGAAAATGACGGGCGACTAAGAGAAGAAAATTTTGAAAATGACGGGCGCCATCTTGAAATATAGTTAAACAAATTTTTAAGGAATGGGAACCGAAACTTGCTCGTAAATGGGGTACACAATGCATTTTACTGTTTAAAGTACCGAAACAGAACACCTATTAATTTTATAAAGACTAAAAACGGGTAGCAAAAATTTAACCGAAATATAAGTCGACGTGGGAAAGCCCTTATATTAATAGGGACCATCGCTTGCCACTAAAAATATAGTGATTTATACTTAAAACCCTCTTTTTATAAAACTCTTTTACAATTCTTTTACAATTTTATTTACTTAGTTTCGTTATTTACTTTATCTTCTATCATTCTCGTTTCACTCGTTTTCATGTACTTTATAAACGCGGGTAGCACTTGACCGAGACAAGGCCATTTCACTTTCGAATAATGCAAAAGAGACAGGGGGATTAATTATACACTTAATTACACTTTACTGACTTTTATTTATACTGAAACACGTTTGACAAACGGGGTAATGCAAGGGGGTAATTAGCGTTAACATTTTACCGGAGGGAGAGAGAGACCCGAAATAATAGGTTAAATTTACAATGACATCGTAATACACAAACATCTTATTTGGACGCTGTCCGATAACTGTCGTTTTTGGGCATTCTCCCTTTTCTCTAGACTCATTTCGGGGTGTTGCCAATTTGTATTTTTATATTTTTAATTTCACAAACCATAATTAAATTTCTTATTTAACAAAACATTAAATTCTTATCAACAAACATTTAACTCCTAATTAGATATTATTACAAATTGGTGAATTATTTCTTTGTAAACTCCATAATTATTTTGTATAAAGTCCAAAATCGTATAACGCTGACAAAAGTTTGGATACTTCTTTATTTCCTCTCTTATAATTGGTTAATTATTTCTTTTTAAATAACTTAATCACTTTCGTAGACATAGCTTAATAATGTAATCTTGTTGATAGCCTGTATACATTCTCTCTTTGTTGCGAAAGATGAAGTCATGTCCAGCTTAACGTTTAATTTTTAATCTTAAGCCTTTAATTTTCGCCCTTGTGCATGTTTGTACTTCGTGATGGGAAGGCATATTTCAATTTCCATTTTAAGTTAACTCGGCAGATCATGATAACATCAGATCTGTCAATATGCGGTTTGAAATAAAAATACGGCTTCCTCTTGCTTAGCAGTCTAGACACTGCTTCAGCAGAAATATTTGTTTTTGTCTTTAAATGTTTTGCAAAGTAAATCAGCCGATTGAGAATAAAAAACAAAAAATAATCAGCATTAAATAATAATGATATCAGTAAATATGCAGTATAAAAGACCATAAAATGGCTCCAATGTATTATTCTGATCTGACTAATCTAACTTAGAGGCTGAGCATTACCTGTAACATTTTAGCAGTAAATTATAGTCATAGAAAATCTTTGTCTTCTCCTTCGAGCCTTGCTCCCACCAGAGAACTTAGTCTTAAATAGAGAAAAATAATTTCCCGATTCGTTATAAGAAGTATCGGGGAACCTTCAAAGAATTTAGTAAGCCTCACAGAATCCCCCGATCCACTACAAGAAGAAATCGGAGAGTAGTATAAGAGAAACTGCGGTTTCCTATATGTTATTGCGTGAATGATGTGCGCGTGTTTAGAGTATATTTCCAGGCCTTTACAAGGATGTACATAGACCGTTTCAACTGCGACGCGCTACAGGTAGCAAACACAATCACCTCATTGTGCTTTACGGTGTTCAAGAACAATTTCATGGCTAAAGACATGGTAGCCGTCATTCACAGAAACAACCGACGCAGTTATAGGCATAAGGTTATTTACTGGCTCATACACCGCCAGCAACAGTCCGGTGTATACATAAAACATGCCCGCAACACAGGGGAAGTACCCATTAAGGTCAATGGTCGTGTTTTTTGGGTGGATCGTCTAAGCAAGGACCGTGCCACTGGTGAGAAGACTGCGTACTCCTTTAACGGTTGCTGGTGGCATGGGTGCCCACGTCCTGCGTATGAAATCGTAGGAGATATCCATGGTAGATCTGCCGACAGTCTTGCATGGACCCGGACCCGCGATCAGCTTATAGGCTCCCAGTTCACTCACAAGGTCTTGTGGGAGCACGAATATGATGCACGGATGGAGACGGATGGGCAGTATCGTGAAGAAATAAATACCATCAAACGTTCAGTGGTGTTGGATCCTCTCAAATGCGGCGATAGCTTGTTCTGTGTGCGTACAAACCCCTTTACATTATACTTTCCACCTGCGGAGGGCGTGAAACTCCATTACTACGACTTCTGTTCTTTATACCCCTAAGTGATGAAGAACAATCCGTACGCCGTAGGCTCACCTGAAAAACTGGTGGGACCCGCCCTGCCCACCATCGAAGAGTTCTCAGCTAATTTGAATGAGAACGATTTCGGTCTTTTTTTCGTAAATGTGCTTCCCCCTCGCGACTTATGAATGCCGACCTTACTCGTCGTTATAAAACAAAAACTCAGTTTCCCCTTTGTGTGAAGTGGGCAGAGGAGAACAATTGAGCCTGTAATCACACATCCAACCAGAGGAAGATCAGAGGGGTATATGCAAGTCCTGAGCTGTCCTTAGCCGTTCGCCACGGTTACAGAATATTGAAGATATATGAGGTGTGGAGGTTTCAGAAGCTCCCCAACCTTTTCACACCATATATAAACACTTTTTGAAGGATGAGGTAGAAGCATCAGGGTACCCGCGAGGAGTTGAAACCGAAAATGAAAAATCGGCGTATATTCAGCGCTACCGTGATCGTGAAGGGATACAACTTGACTGTTCCCAAATTGTAAAGAACCCTGGCAAGCGCTTTAATGCAAAGTTGGTGCCTAAATAGTCTTTGGGGAAAATTTTCTCAGAATACAGGCAAGGGGAACGTCCATCTAGCCCAAAGTTATGACTGGGTGTGGGATTATGCTAACGCTCTCGATAAAGAGGTCATGGAGGTCGTGAATGTAGGTAGTACGTAAATAATAAAGTACAACAGGACCCAATTGGCTACAGATACATCACGTGTTACAAACATACCTGTAGCCAGCTTCAACACAGCGTACGTTCGCATCAAACTATGGAGTTTACTGCATTCTCTTGGGCGGAGGGTTCCGTACGCCGACACAGATAATGTGATATTCACGGAGAGGGAAGGTGATTACATGCCACCTATTGGGGAATCCCTCGGAGAGTTGACTGATGAGATCAAGGATGAGTATGGAGATAGTGCCTACGCTGATTCTTTTGTCTCAACAGGCCCAAAAACTTATGGGTATGGGTGAGAGTGGGAGAGGATCTGAGATATATCGTGAAAGCTAAAGGCGTCATGTTTAACCAGGTGCACCGACGGATCGTTAACTTTGATTCGCTGAAGGAGCTAGTGAGCTTAGAAGATGAGGGTGAGCAGCCACCCCAACTGATTGTAATGGACTCACAATTTTCAGCCACAGAAACTGGGGGCGTGAAGGTGCCTGGCACCTACGATACAGTACCCTTTGGGTACCATGGCCCTTTAATGTTTTGTCTTTTATATATATATATATATATATATATATATATATATATAATTATATATTGACGATATGTTTGTTTATTTAAAATAAATCATGTTTCAATTATCGTTTCATTTTCTCCTTTGTGTGTGTGTGTGTGTGTGTGTGCAGTAAAAAAGCTAAGCACCGCCCACTGTATGCCGCAACCCGGACAAAGGGGTCACGTGACTCCTGTTACTAGCTGGTCATATTTCAGCCCTGCGTCCGCAGTTGACCTCAACAAGCCGTGGAGCTCAGATGTGTATTTTGAAGAATTCTCACGTAGACGGAAAATAGCGATGGCTACCTTTGATATTGCGTGCTCGACATTCATGAAGTAGTATTCGATGAAGTCTACAGATGTAGTGAACACTCAAAGAATCCCTTGTCCTCCCTCCTTTGAGGCTTTTAAGGCCATACTGAACCGAGCGAAGCGTGAGGAGCAGGAGGTCCAAATACTCTACGGATATTCTGGCGAGAGCAATGCGGGCTTTCGTGGCTCAAACGATGTAATGGACTAAATCATAGGACTAAACTGCGTAAAGGCGCACATACACCGCAAAGTGAAAGAAACATCACGTGCAGAAGAGAAGCAACGGGTGTGGGTTGTGAACCTTGTTGACGAATGGTATGACAAGCGCTACTATGTCATGTTACATCACACCGAGTACGCATACCCTGCGTCTGAGAATATAAATCTTGTAATTATGGATAATTTAAAATACTTTTATCATTACGTTCACATATAACATGATGAGGTTCGTAATGAGGTTGTGGCTAAAGGCTTGTTCGAGTTTTTAATAGTTTAGGGATGAGTATCGCTTGTTAGGAAAAAAGGACATATATGGACACATGTTTCTCTCAAATAGAGCACCGAAGTGTTAATCAAATGTGCGTAGTTCGAGAAAATACAATGTTGAATACCCCTGAACGAAGATGTATGGTGCGCATTCCAGAGAGTGGGAGTGATAAAACATTAAAGCCGATATTACTTCATGTATCGCAGATGGAAAAACTCTCTAAACGATTGCCCGGTATAGTGGGATACAAGTATTCATACGATTCTTTCATGTTGGAACAACCCCGTGCACGAATCACTAATGCTTGGTATGACGCACTCGTGTGACTCATCCCCCCACACACCCCGCCGAGCCAAACCGCGCACCGGCTGCTCATACTCACCTCAGAGCTTGACCCGACTGGACGTGCACTCCTCAATATAAAACCAATGTACGATTGAGCTTCCATTGAGCAGTATCATCAATGCCGTATACGACGTGAGTAGGATGGGCGCAAAATGGACGAGTGCAGAGATGTTGCAGAGATAATGTTCAATGTTGCAAAAGCGGCGTGGGTATGTTGTAAAGGGGGTGGGGGTATGTTGCAAAGGGGGGTATGTTGCAAAGGGGAGGGCGGTATGCAATGAAGGGGGGAGAGGGGAGTAAGCTTCGGGGGGAGAAGGGAGGATGACTTCCCCCAAAGGGGTAGTCTTAACCTAAGAGAGGAAGAGAAAGGAGAAACGGAAGAGGTCTTTGGGGGAGAAGATGGGATGTCCTTACCCCCAAAGGGAAACCTAACCTAAGTTTTAACCTAAGAAGGAAAGAGAGAGAGTTCTTTATTCCGCCGAAGTTCGCATCATTATGAAGCTCCCGAAGCCAAGCAGCTCTTATATAGAGGAAGGTCGAGTTGCCTGATACCACTTTTTATTTTAATTGTTCAGGTATACATTATTAGGGTGAGTTGCTAGATACCACCATTTACTTTAATTTACACGAGTTACCGTTTTTAAAAGAAAATGAACTTTCTCCTTAAAGAGAATTAATTACTAAAACGAAACACAAAAGAAATACATTTAAACTGAAATAAATAAAACACATTCACTTTGTTCTGTCTATTAATTATGACATTCCTTTCTTGTGATTGAAAAATCAGACTGCGTCAGAAAAAATAACATTACACATCTTATATATATATATATATATATATATATATATATATAATATATATATACACAGTATATATAAGATAAACAGCTGCGAGAACGACTTTCTCCTTAAAGTTATTGAGAGCTAATTATCAAAACGAAACCCAATATTAACAATAAAAAATTCAATAGACAATTGGCTTAGCAAAAGAAATCGTTCCATTAACGTATTCTCTAAGATTAATTTACTATTCGCTTTAACTAAAACCATAGAATGTACACTGTCTATTTACTTTTGACATTCCTTTCCTGTTCGAAATAAATAAAAAACCATTCTGTTTATAAAATATTGGAAATAAATAGAATTTAAATACATACACTTTTTAATTCACACGAGTTACCGTTTTTAAAAGCAAACGGACTTTCTCCTTGAAGAGAATTAAACAATTAAACAAAACCCAATATTAACAATAAAAAATTCACTAGACAATTGGCTTAGCAAAAGAAATCGTTCCATTAACATATTCTCTAAGATTAATATTCAATTTACCATTCGATTTCACTAAAACCATAGAATGTACACTGTCTATTTACTTTCGACATTCCTGATATATATATATATATATATATATATATATATATATTAAATTTGGTAATAAACAATTATTCCTATACAATATCGTTTATTTTCACATTGTGTTTAGTCGAGAAGGAATGGAGACAGGAATGGAAAAGGATCAACCATTTTTACCCCGAAGCTTTTTTGAAGGCCTCAAAACTTAACCGCAAAGTTCCGTTTGACTTAATTTCTACCATTCAGCTCGAGAAAACCTCCACTCGCATCAAATATTGTCAGTTTCATTATTATTACTACTGAAGCTAAAAACTTAATTTTATATTATTTATTAAAGGAGAGAGAGAGAGAGAGAGAAGACGACACACACACACACACACACATATATATATATATATATAACCAAATGCATAAAAACAGGAATCTTGGGAAAGTTAAGTTTAGTATGGCAGCAAAACATGATAATGCACAAAAATCTTCTAGATTTCCTAATGATGTTTGTGTCATAGGATATTGCTTTTTTGTTAATGTCAGAGTAATGAAGAGTAGCGGCGCTAATTTTGTTTCCTTTGGTACTGAGCTGAGCCATTCTGATGAATATATTCCTATAACGACTTGCAACCGAAAAATTGAGACTCAATTAGTATGGCAGCAAAATAATAAAATATTGTTGTGATGGTTGATCAATATTGCATAAAGGGGTGGGTTGGGGAAAACCTAGAAAAGTATGGATGCAAATATTGTTGTGGTAGAGATTTGCAAGTGCCAATACACGATGTTAGCACTAAATCTACTGGGAGAATATAAAGACCATTAGTCATCCAAAGCTTGGACCCCATAATATAGGTGTTACGATTGGTACACAAACATATCAAACTTATCATATACAGCATATTTGTCATCGCAGTGCGTTCCATCAGAATGGGATATACGTAGTTTAGCGTACATGTGCACGCAGCTTGGATCAAAAAAGTAAGGGCCTGAGCTGGGTATCACGAATTCTATGGGGGCACTCGGGGAACTAATTGTGCTTAAAGGGTTAATTGTAATAAAGTCACTGTGTTCAATAGAAACTTGAGTTCGGGGCATCTCAAAAAGGGATAGCTCCGATTTACAGCATTGTGAACTACACGGATAGATGAAGCGTGCCATGACGAGTTAGAAATAGTGCCTCCTCTCTTGACAAGTACTAAACAAACTATGATTCATGAGATCAATGTCCTTAGATTATATCAGTCAAAAAAAATGGTCAACCACGGGCTTCATTCGCTTACAACACTCCTTTTTTGATATCCTTTTACGTTTAATGCCACGTGGTGGTAATCCCTTCTTCCGGCCAGTCTTCTTCCCACCACCACGCATTTTTCTCTTTGCATCTTTGACGATTTCGTCCCGTGTACGTTTTAACTGTTTTTTTAGAGCTTCTTTAGATTTAGCCCCAGCCAATATGTCTTCTGCAGTGTTAAGACCTGATTGTAGCGCTTTCCTTCCGAGGTATCTGGCGCCTCTCTTCAGCAAAGGAACAGCCGTACGTAGTATGGTTGAAAAAATAGAACCAAGTCCACTACCACGCTGGTATCTCACCCCTCGATAGACGGTGAAAGGCTTTCTGTCCATTATAACTCAGTGCGTCGAAAGTGCAGCTTCACTGTTAAGCTCCCGTCACCAAATGGGAAATTTTTACCCTCAATCATTCTTATATATATTGAGATATTGGTTATTAGATTAGTTGCGACATTCACATAATGGGGTCTGTCATATGTAATACTCAAACTCCTTCCTCTATGGTTGGAGATATGGGAAATGCCAGTAGGCGTGCCTGGGTATCCCCAACAAACTGATGCACCACTATATTGCTGTAAATATAGCACAGGTCTGGAGGCTGAGAGCTTTCACCCAATTTCTCTATCTTCAATTGATACATTAAGTTGGACAAGTCAAGCTGTGTCTCGTGAAATGTGTCTCTTTGGAAGGCTGATCGATATCTCCCCTCGGTCATAATTTTGAACACTTTTCGGTCTCTAATATTTCTGTTAGCCTTTGATTTTAGGATTAGTGTATGTGCAGGGTTTCCTTTCTTTACGATTTCGTATACTAAATCACTCGTAAGATTTGAGTTTTTAAACTTACGTTTAAGTCTCTCACAACATCCTCAGCCGAACTATAACGGCCCGGACCTAGTGTTACTACTGTACTCTAATACCGTGCAACCTCAGTCCGGGCGATACGTATAGTTTCATCCCGAGTTACCCCGGCTTTTTCACACTCATCAATGTCTCTAAGAATCGTAAAAACATACCTTTATAATCAATATTTAAAAAGAGGGTGTCCAGCTGAATTTCACATATCCCCACCTCATACGAATCACGGCCCAATTCAATGGGTCCATGGAGTTCTGTTACAAAGTTGACTAGTGTGTTGTTAGGGTGTACAGACAGGGACGAGGAGGACGGGAGTGTGACGTAGAAATGGTTAGGAGCCATGTTGTATACTTTTTAATCTTCATTATTGCATCAGCTTTTATATAGGTGTTGAAGCTTTCTGGGTACCCTAGCCATTTCACCAGGTACATTTTTCTCTTTCCTGAACCTTTGCTTCCTAAAATTTTCTCAATTTTAAACACATTTCCTAAATTAAATGCCACTTTCTGCAACTCCTCGCGGTAAAAGCCTCCTGAGATTTCTTCCCCATTCAAATCTTCAACGTAATACATCATTATCTCACCTTTAGGTCTCATAGCCCTAACTTTAAAAATCTCACATGTACATCCTTGCTCAAATCCCTTCGCGAATTTATTTCCCGAACGCGACAGCCTTACATAACCATTGATTTTGAAACGCGCAGAGTGTGGTGGTGTTCCATCTCTTCTCACCACTGGAAACGTACCTCTTTCTAAAACCTCATTAGGTGTTGTCACAATTGTGCGATGGTGTGAGCGGTTGTAGGATGATGCCAATGATTCCAGAATGTCTAGAAATCTGTATGTGTTTTTATGTGTAAAATAGCGGTGCATGCGCTCCTTTATGGTACGTTGAACTCTTTCAGCTAAAGAAGCCTTATGTGTAGAATTGGTAGTGTAGTAACTGATATTAAACTCTGACAGCATGTTCTGGAAAGCGCGACCTATAAATTCTTTCCCCATATCCGTACAAAAATAGCCAGGAATCCTGTTTTCTTTCAACATCAGTGTTTTGGTGGCTTTAGCAACTGTTTCAGGTGATTTATTTTTCAGAGGAATTAGCCACAGATATCTAGAGAATACATCTATTATGAATAGAATGTAGCGGTAACCATCGTTATACACAGAATATCTTTGCATGTCTGTTAAATCTGCTTGCCAAATAGAGTCAATCGAGGTAGCTGTTGCCTTGGCTGTTTTAAACCTTTTTCTCACAGGCTTATGAAGTGTATAAGCGTCCTGCTCCCGCAAAAATCTCTCAACATCTTTTTTTCCTACTCCATAAACACTTCTGTACAGTCTATCTACTCCTCCGTAGGAGGCTGGGTTAGAAATATCATAATAACGTCTTCTTAATATGTTAGCCATTTGCGTATTTTAGAGGCATGTGGGTAGGGTTGACCGTTGTTTAACCTCTTCTTTCTCCTCTTCAAAGGTGGTACCGCCGGGGGTGATGGCGTCTTCAATTGTGTCACGTGCGTCGCATGCTCCAAGTCTTTTAACCTGTTCAGATTTCCTATCATTGTTTTGGGGACATTTATTTGTTGTAGTCTTGCTTTAATATGCTTCCATCCTGATGGTGAGGGCCTCTCCCACTTTCTTACCAGATCATGGACGATGTCTACGATATTCGATCCCTGTACCTTTACTCCTTTCACAATGATCTCGCCTGTATCGGTCCATTGTATGACGGGGTCCTCATTCAATAGATTATAAAGACTTAAACCTTTATTCCTCAATGTATGTGGGAGGGTGCTTTTTAATACATGCTCGATATGTTGTGTGGCCGACCCATTAATCTTTGGTTGGTCAGCTGTATCGTCGGACACAGGTCCTATGTCACCATGTCCATCGTTCCCCGTGCTGTGCCTAATAACCACGGGAATCTCTGTCGGGTTCTTATAATTTTCGTACTCGTGAAGAAATTTCTGCAGAGCTTCTTGGTATAAGATTCTTTTCTCATCAGGTGTTTTTTCACTCTTTAATAGGGCTAGCAATTCGCTTTCCATTCTTTTAAGCCTGCTTTTACGGTGATCTAGATCCGTGTCTGGATTCTTTGAACTTTGCAGTGAAGCATACACCTCGTGTGGAATCACTACCACTTTCTTCATTATATTAATCTAGTGAGTAAAGGGCCCAAAACTGAAAATAAGATGGAGAGGAATGACCCTCCTCTTTTTACAATAATTCGTTTTTTCTTCCCTACAGTTTGACTTTTACGAGCAAGTACGTATTATGTTCTTGTAACGGCGTAGGCGAGCCTTCTGAGGTGGTTTTATTGATACAGTGCCCGCGAAAAGTATCCGATCACCCTGGAAATTTGTATTTTTTACATAAAAAACAATGTTTAAATGTATACTAACCTTATATTAGTATTTTGTCATCTGTCCTTTGGTTTGGATGACTTGTTCTAGACGTTTTGGCATGGATTTAATCAAGTTTTGACAAACTTCCACTGATATTTCCTTGCACCATACCTTTTTGATGGCTTCTTGTAATTTTTCGACTGAGCCAGTGTCGTGGCATTCAACCTTATTTTTTATTATTAGCCACATATTTTCTATCGGATTGAGATCTGGAATATTACCAGGCCAATCCAAAATATCAAATTTATTGTCAGTAATCCATTTTGTCACTATTTTGGCCCTGTGACATGGTGCACCATCATGCATGTATGTTTTTGTCCTTTGGATTGCCATTGCCATTGGAAGTTTATCCTGTAGCATTGCTAAATACCGTGCACCATTCATAGTTGTGTTCTTCGGAAGAAAATATAGGTTTCCACGCCCATAGTAACCAAAACAACCCCAAACCATCACACTTGGAGGGTGTTTCATTGTCTTTAGGGTGTATTTAGGGTCCATCCTATTTGAGCCAATGGGCCGGCGAACCTTTTTTGGACAACTTCTGAATGTCAAAAATGTCGACTCATCACTAAATAAAACCTTCTTCCAGTCATCAACAGTCCAATGAATATATTTTTTACAAAATGCGACACGTTTTTTACGCATTTTTTCATTAATGAACGGTTTCTTAGCAGCATGGCGAGATGGTAATCCGAGTTCTTTTTGGAGCCGCTCCTGGATAGTTCGTTCAGAAACACCAGATAACAAATTATTCATATTAAATTTTATTTCTTTCGCAGTTATTGTTGGGTTTTTCAATACTAAACGTTTCATAAGTTTGTCTGTTCGTGAATTTGTTTTTCTCGGTCTGCCAGATCGTTTTTTAGGGACTGGCGTGGTTAGGCCGGCATTGTTCTTAGCCCGTGAAACCCATAAATTAACGGTACTTTGGGATATGTTTAATTCCTTAGCTATCTGTCTCTGTGATTTCCC
Organism: Bathynomus jamesi; assembly: GCA_023014485.1. NCBI lineage: Eukaryota > Metazoa > Arthropoda > Malacostraca > Isopoda > Cirolanidae > Bathynomus > Bathynomus jamesi. Next base: position 24,824 of record JAJOZX010000471.1, on the reverse strand, counting down.
ACATGTATGCAAAGCAACAATAGCACCTCGACAATCACTCTTAAGTTGTTTTTTAGCACACATTATATATAAATTTTATTTACACCACTTTCTGTAAAAAATAACAAAATATCAATAAAGTTACACAAACAGTGAAATCTGACAACTTTGAGACACAGCCACCCGCAACGAAGGCTACCAGAACACTAATTTGAGAATGCGTTGGATAGCTCTCATATCAGCGAGCAACCTCAAAGTTACCAGATGTCGCTAGAACAAATAGAAAGTGAATTATGTGTCTCTGAATATCAAGGGAAAATATTGTATTTTCTTGAGTGATCGGATACTTTTCGCGGGCACTGTACATTGCAATTTATAACGTTAAGACATATTTCATAGATGCATTTTAAAAAGTCAGAGTTGATATTTTTAATAAACATCCGCTGCATTGCCGGGGCAGTCGATAATAGATTTTTATTAATTCATGGTATTTCTTTAGCCTCTTTGTCATCCTGGAATATACACCGTTTTAGGCTCGTTTGGAAATATATTCGTTCTTAGAAGCACTCTAAACGTGTTTCGCTGATGAAGGTCGCAAAGCAAATATCCGTAACGCGTGCTTGTAGCTTCTTTATAAACTTCCAAAAACTCCTTACGCTGATTCGGGAACATTTGATTGGCTAATACCCCAATTTGTGATACATCTCTACGTTGCGCGAATAAGACTAGTTATTGTGTATTTAATGATACATCGCGCATGTATCTGTTTTTGAAAAATAGATTCTGATTGATGAAGAACACGCTTGTTAAGATGGTGGGAGAATACTGTAAAGTCTCGGCAAACGTTTTATCCATCTCCAACATGAGATCATCAATTACAATGACTGTCTTTTCATTTCCCTTTAACGAATTAACATCATATACACCTTTGTGGAACAAAATATCATCTTGGTATTCGTTGAACACTGATTGATACGTCGAATAGCACCATATAACTTTATGCACAAATTTTGCGAACATCTCTCCCTTTTTTTTAATGATTTTAAGCATAAATAAAGTTTTACCACATCCTGTAGGTCCAGATATAATACATGTTGATGGGCTCTTGAACCTGAATTTTTCTACAGAGTTCATTTCTAACACGTCACACTCCTAAGTGAGTCATTTACAAAATATAATAAATATTTAAGTGCTACTCCTTATATTCTACAGTCTTGTTTATCTCTTCTCCCACAGAACCGTGAATGACGATGAGATACAGCACCCCATCATTGACATTACAGATGACCCCGACGACAGTGTAGTTGTGATCACAGATTCCTTCCCCAACGACGAATCCTCACCAGCGATACCTGTAGCACGCGACAATTCAAAGTGGAGACATGATGAAGAGCCCTCCACGTCAGTTTATAAAGCGCGCCAGGATTGCGCCGGTTGTTAGACCACCAGTAGTGGGGCCTCAACCCTCTACGTCTTACGACACAACCCCGACAATAGTACCTTCCTCAAATAAAAATGTATCACCTTATTCCTGAACAACTCCGTGTACATTAGGATGGCCCACTTTTCAATTTTTTTTTAAAAGTATAGGTTATCGTAGTTTTCCCATTATTTGGCACTATACTAGCACATTGGTACCATTTTTACAAAAAATTGATCAATATTTAGGGGTCTCGCATCGACCTTGAAATTACTAGTTTTTTTTTTAAAATGCGTACTTTTTAACTTTTTACCGAATCAAGATAAATCATTAAGTAGGGATGTTTTCTGAATCCTCTTGATGAGAGAAGTCGTTTGGTGTGCCTTCCAATGTCATACGACTAACGGTTTAAAAGTTGTGCCTTTATACAGGTAATACCAATGTGCTAGTATAGTGCCAAATAATGGGAAAAACCACGATCACCTATACTTTTCAAAAAAATCAGCAAATAGCAGACAAATAAGGAAGAAAGAAACAATAACTTAAACAATCACTTTTGCATTGTATTGACCACTATCACACGTCACTAGCTGCAACGTTGTCCCTCTGTGCTATGTCATCGTGGCGAGTGATGACTTCTTGAAGTCGCAGAGCTCTTTCCGGTTCTTTTCCACCACTTGCAGAAGATCCTGCAGCTGTGCCTCGTCCTTTGTGACCGTGTTCGCATAGTCTTGTATCAGTTGGACTCCTCTTTCAGCGACGTCATTGGTGACCTGGAGATTAGAGATCACATCCTTCAGACGACAAAAGTCCTCGTTCTCGTCCCACTTATCAGTTGGCAGGGTAAGCCACGAAGACTCATACATCTTCAGACCTGCAAATAAGAACCAGGAGGACTCGTCGATCAGGTCGGGGAGTAGCGTCATCTCGTCGACTGAGACGTTCTCGTATGTGAAGTCTTTGGGTACAGGGAGGTGGGACAGCTTCTCTGTCATCTGTTGCTTCACAGTGCCATCCACCTTGTTGCTGCATAGAGCGAAGATGACGGTCTGAGGCCTCAGATACCAGAAGTGCAGCCTCATCACTGCCAGTGACGCTTCTGCCACCTCGCGGTCCACTGCCCTATATCTCAGAAAACGCTGGTATAGTACCAGGTCATTCAACGGCGCATCAGCTGCTACAGGGGCCGCCACCAAGCTGGTAGGTACAGAAGAGCGATGAACACCACGATCCTGTGCAGTTTGTCGACCAGCTCGGCGTCGAGCTCCAGCTGCCTACTGAACATCAGCAGTTTTGTGTAGTAGATGACCTGAAACAGAATAGGCACCATTGTAAGTAAGACAGGTTTATTGTTACCAATTACTTTGTTTGCGTTATAATGAAATGTTTATCTTTGAATAACATTTAAACTTATCTCTAGATTATTTTTGTTTGAAAATACTAACTTTAGCCATCCATCTTGCGTGGTGGTAGACTCCTGGGCGCATGAGGTGAATGCCACGGCGTGGTTGTGTCCCGAGTACCAGGAGCGTGATCTCTGCCACTTCCCGGTAATCGTCTCTGACGAAACCAGAAGCTGTGCTCAGGAAGCTGACCACCGCGTCCCGGAGTTCTATTAGCCACGTACTCTCCGCCAGATTCTCGACCTGCAGCTTGCAGTAGGTCGAGAGATCGAGCTCGTCCCATCTTCAAAAATAATAAACAAGAAAATTGTGTGAGAAAACTCTGAAGTTCCGGTTTGGCTTGCTGTTTTATAAACTAGTGTAATATCATGTGTGTCCTAACTTTACGTTGCACAAAAAATGAACTAACCTTCTCGTCAACTGCTGAAACAAAGGATCAGTTGGTGCCGTAGTCCTTCCGAGCAGGGTGACGGCTACTGCTCCCACGATAAGCTCTAGGACGTGATGACGCATCCCAGCTGGAGTAGCGGTCGCCTTGAGCATGTTTTCCAGCCGGACAACTGCACCCTGCACCCTCCCCGTGTTGGTGGAAGTGGTGTCGAAGCAGAGTCCGATGACGCTCTCCTCACATCCCCAATCTTCGAGAGCATGTATGGTTGCCCGCGCCTGCGACAGTCCGGTGCCGTCAGCAACAGCTGGGACTGACAGCAACTTTCCTTCTGTGCAATGAGGAGCCCCGGAGATGAGAATTGCTTGGCGGTGCTCCGCCGTTCCAAGGAAGTTCTGAAACACATGCCATATATTTCAATTTCATGGTTGTAACTAACCTATTTTTGTTCACATTCAGTTCTCTTTTTAATTGACATTATGCTTCATGAATCTCATTACTAAATTGATAGCTAGGAAAACTTAATCAACTGACCTTGACCATTTTGCCATCCCAGTGGACAACAGTGTGCCTCGGTGGCGTGAAGGAATCCTTCACAGCCGTCGCCACTTCACGGCGATGTGACACTCTTCCCCGGCGAGCCGTTTCTTTCGAGATGCTGAACTGATTGAAGTCTGCTGGTGGATCCGCCGAACGTGTGATAGCAGCCACAATGCTTACTACCTATGTAGAGAATGGAAAGTGGAAAGGAAACTGTCAAGAATACATGTGGGTTACGGGACACATTAAAACTGACGCTATCGATGAATACTATACACAATACGCACCTGATTATTGGACATGCGGAAACGATCAGCCACTTCCATGACAGCAGGTGCATTAAGGATGCGGCGAGGAAGATTGACAGACACACTTGGCTCTTTCGGCAGGGGAACGCTAGTTCTGTCTCCGACTCTCCTGACATGCCAGTATCATCATTCTCCATGGCCTCATCTCCGGTTTCGTATGCTCACTTTGAGGTTTGCGGCTCCTGGCGAGGACGTTTTCTTCCTTCCTGTAGCTTTCTTTTTACAGCGAAAACTTTATCGTTCCCGCTCATCGTTGCCACCCGAGGACCACGTTGATCGAGGTAGAAGTCAATGTCTTCTTTCTTGTCCTTGTCGGACAGCAGTCGATTCTTCTTTATATCTTCGACAGCGTCAGATGCTCCGATATCCCACAGCTTGTCCACACTGTCCGAAAACTTCTGCCGTTTTCCTCCGGCGTCAGTTTCTCGTTTTCTGCTCTTTTGGAGTAAGTGCCACTCTTTCCACAATGCCTCTAGCTTCCGTTCGCAGTTGAGCTTTGTGATTGTTTTAATGCGGGCCATGTTCCAAAACTTTAAGACGTTGTTTACGGTTTCTTTGAATGCGTCTTTCCTGTTAGCAGTGTACTGGATAACACTGAAGAAGTATTGCAAAACCTGCCGTGTTGTTGGCAATTTGCTACACTGATGGAGGACGACGGTTGGCCAACTAAAAAAATTTCCGAGGCCGATCTTAGAGAAGGTAGCGATGTTATTTTCGCCTTTCCTTTTGATGACTCTCTATTTGTAGCTTCAAGAGTTCTTCCAGTTATGGTTGCCATCGATTTGTCCATGACAAAGGATGAGGAACTCAGACAGAATTTCAAAATGTTATGATCTGCAAAAAAAGAAATAGGTTAGGTACCTGGCACAGGCATAGTGCATTTTCTAATTACCTATATACATTATGCATTCCGCCCGGGTATGGTGACTCATTTTTTTGAAAAGTATAGCACATTGGTATTACCTGTATACAGGCACAACCTTTAAACTGTTAGTCGTATGACATTGGCAGGCACACCAAACGACTTCTCTCATTAAGTGGATTCAGAAAACATCCCTACTTTATGATTTATCTTGATTCAGTAAAAAGTTAAAAAGTACGCATTTAAAAAAAAAAATAGTAATTTCAAGGTCGATGCGAGACCCCTAAATATTGATCAATTTTTGTAAAAATGGTACCAATGTGCTAGTATAGTGCCAAATAATGGGAAAAACCAGGATCACCTATACTTTAAAAAAAAAATTGAAAAGTGGGCCACCCTAGTGTACACACTCCGCAGCACCTTCTCGCTCTGTTGAGGATGGCATAACATTCGAGTTGGTGCGTACCGATGCCCCCACCCCAGTCTTGATTAGAAATCGGTATATATTCAGGGTTGATCCTAGATCCGTGTATAGCAATGGTGTTGAACACGGACTACGGCGCATAGTTGAGCGTATTGTAGAGTTTGCTCTTCAGAACCGCGACGAACGTGAAGTCAGGACGATGCTGTCTTTTGGATTCGTGTCAGATGACGGAGATGTAGATGATTTTTGGGTAGTAATACCTTTCAGACGTTTGGCAGCTCAAGATATAGAGTATATACTAGGCCGTATAATGCAGGCCTCTCAAAGTAGTATAGCCTTCAATATGGACAACTTCACGGTAAATATTGACCGTGTATTCCGTGTTGCGGGTCACAGCGCCACACCTTATACTCTTAATTTCAATTTTCAGGCTATTTATAAACGGCATGTAAAGGTCGATCATGGTTTCGGCTTTATAGCAGTAGTCTTGGCCCGTATGTTTATTGTACTAAATACACGGGTCAAAAACTTTTGGTTGCCTACGGTAGTGGAGCGTGCCCGTAAACTAGCTGTAGACTGTAAACTTGAGTTTGACTGTGCTATGGGTCCTGAAGAACTGAGAAGGGTAGAATAGGAAATGAATGTTCGTTCGCTGTATTTGAACTGGATAATCGTCGTAGGACTGTGTATATTTTTAAAAGCAGTGTGGGAGATCGTACAAGGCCCCTACTTATTTTAGGACTGTCAGGGACAACTTATCTCCCCATCCGTAATATAGGGGACCTTTACGCGAGTTATGATAAAAGTCAAAAATATGGGTGACATGATGATTTGTGTAAGGGATGTATCGAGTTTCCGGATGATATAGTGAAACATTGTAAAGATTGTCACATGGTATGTGAGCAGTGTAAAAGCTCCAAATGTGAAAGCCGTGTAGTTGAAGCTGAGAAGAGGGACTGTGATGTGTGTAGACGCACATTTTTCAATAATAACTGTTTTGAGCTCCATAAATCAATTGGCACGTGCAGGAAAATGAGAATCTGTGAATGTGGTATGTTTCATATGATGGATAATTGGGGAATTTCAAGCATAAATGTTATGAAATTCACTGTCCTACATGCCATGAGAAATATAAGGCGGATGGAGTAAAGCATGTATGTTATATGAAAGATGCTAAGCCTAAAAATAACCCTTGTATAACTGTGTACTACGATATAGAAACATACACGAACGCAGAAACCAAAGAGGTTATTCCACATTTACTTGTAAGCCAGACTATCTGTGATGAGTGTATGGAGATCGAGTGTGATGAGTGTCACAAATGCGGTAAACGTACAAACGTTTTTAAAACGAGTGCCTACGATAGCCCTGTGAAACTCTTTGTGTCCTATATTGTCAAGCTAGCGGACAAGTTCAAAAAAATGACTGTATATTCTCGCCCATAACGGGGCAAAATTTGACACACAGTTCCTTTATAAGGAGTTGCTTGAGCACGAGTCATCTGAGATATTTACAGGTGACCCCTTGAAAAGAGGCAACAAGCTAATACAGATGCAAATAAGAGGTAATGTACAGTTTAAAGACACTTTATTATTCACACCTTGTAAATTAGCAAAGCTACCCAAGGTGATGGGCGTAGCGCTGAAGTTTCAAAAGGATATTTCCCTTACACGTTCCTCACTAACGAAACTTTAAATTACGTAGGACTACCTCCATCCAAACACTTTAACTATGAATGTATGAGTACAGATGAACGTGAAGATTTTGACCGATACTACAACAGTTTTAATGAATGTAATCCTTATAATATAGCTGATGAATGTGAGCGTTATTGCGTGAATGATGTGCGCGTGCTTAGAGTATGTTTCCAGGCCTTTAGAAGGATGTACATAGGCCGTTTCAAATGCGATCCGTTGCAAGTCGCAACCACCATCGCCTCATTATGTTTTACGGTGTTCAAGAATAACTTCATGCCTAAAGACACCTTAGCCATTATTCACAGAAACAATCCCCGCAGTTATGGGCACAAGGCTATTTACTGGCTCATACACCTACAGCAGCAGACAGGTGTATACATAAAGCATGCCCGCAACACGGGTGAAGTACCCATTAAGATTAATGGTCGTGTTTTTTGGGTTGATGGTCTAAGTGAAAACCGTGCCACTGGTGAGAAGACTGTGTACTCCTTTAACGGTTGCTGGTGGCACGGATGCCCCGTCCTGAGTGTGGAATCGCAGGAGATATCCACGGTAGATCTCCTGCCGACTGTCTTGCGTGGACCCGCACCCGCGATCAACTTATAGGATCCCAGTTCACTCACAAAGTCTTGTGGGAACATGAGTATGATGCACGGATGGAGACAGACGGACAGTACCGTGAAGAAATAAACACGATCAAGCGTTCAATGGTGCTGGATCCTCTCAAATGCGGTGATAGCTTGTTCGGAGGGCGTACAAATCCCTTCAAGCTATACTTTCCGCCTACGGAGGGTGTGAAACTCCATTACTACGACTTCTGTTCTTTATACCCCTACGTGATGAAGAACAATCCGTACCCCGTAGGTGCGCCTGAGAAACTGGTGGGGCCTGACCTACCCACCATCAACGAGTTCTCAAGAAATTTGAACGGGTACTATTTCGGCCTTTCTTTCGTAGACGTACTCCCCCTCGCGATTTATGGATGCCGATCTTACCCGTCGTTATCGATCACAAGCTCATGTTTCCCTTGTGCGTGAAGTGCGCAGAAGAGAACAATGGTGATTGTGACCATACAACCCACCAGCGTAAGATTAGAGGTGTATATACAAGTCCAGAGCTGGATCTAGCTGTTCGCCATGGCTACAGCATATTGAAGATACATGAGGTGTGGAGGTTTCAGAAGCTACCCAACCTTTTCACGCCATATATAAACGCTTTTTTGAAAGATAAGGTCGAAGCATCAGGGTATCCGCGAGGAGTTGATACCGAAGATGAAAAGTCGGCCTATATTCAACGTTACCGTGACCGTGAAGGTATACAGCTTGACCGTTCCCAAATTGTAAAGAACCCTGGCAAGCGCTTTAGTGCAAAGTTGTGTCTAAACAGTCTTTGGGGAAAATTTGCACAGAATACCGGCAAAGGGAACGTTCATTTGGCACAAAGTTATAGTGAAGTCTGGGATTATGCCAATGCTCCCGATAAAGAGGTCATGGAGATCATGAATGTAGGTAATACTTACATAATAAAGTACAACAATACCGAATTGGCCACAGATACCTCACGGGTTACAAACATACCTGTAGCCAGCTTCACAACGGCCTACGCACGCATCAAACTTTGGGGCTTATTGCATTCTCTTGGGCGGAGGGTATTGTACGCTGATACAGATAGTGTGATATTCACAGAGAGGGAGGGTGAATACATGCCTCCTATTGGTGAATTCCTCGGTGAGTTGACTGATGAGATCAAGGATGAGTATGGAGACACCGCATACGCCGACTCTTTTGTCTCAACAGGACCAAAAACTTATGGGGTACGGGTGAGGGTGGGGGAGGATATGAAATATATCGTGAAGGCAAAGGGTATCACGCTCAACCATGCGAATCGGGGTCGTTAACTTTGAATCGTTGAAGGATCTAGTGTGTTTGATGATGATGATGATGAGGGCGATCGGCCGCCCCAACTAACTGTAGGCACCCACAATTTTCGGGCGCAGAAGCTGGGGGCGTGAAGGAACTTAGGGGTACAAAGGTGTGCCGTAACACCTATAGGAAACGTTACCAGTTACCTGGTACCTATGATACCGTACCCTTTGGATACCATAATCTTTGATGTGTCTATTGTTAACTTATTTATTACACGTATTTGTAAATATATATACCTTGAATATAATCTTTGATGTGTCTATTGTTAACTTATTTATTACACGTATTTGTATATATATATATACACCTTGAATATTTCGTTTATTAAATAAATCGTGTTTCAATTAGCGTTTCAATTTCTCCTTGTGTGTGTGTGTGTGTGTGTGTGTACACAGGAGAAAGTTCTAAGCTCCGCCCACTGTAAGACCAGCAACGTGAGTCATGCTACTACCTGGGCTTCCCTGCGTGCTCAGTTGATCGCAGTAAGCCCTGGACATCAGACGTGTATTCTCCCGCGTAGACAGAAAATAGTAATGGCTACCTTTAATATTGCTTGTTCAACGTTTATGAAATGGTATTCTGCAAAGTGTCAAGATGTGGTGGATACTGAAAAACTCCCTATTCCACCCTCCTTTGATGCTTTTAAGGCTACATTGAATCGTGCGAAGGAGCAAGATGTACAAATACTCTATGGCTATTCTGGTGAGAGCATTGTAGGATTTCGTGGGACAAGTGATGTATTGAACTATGTTGTAGGACTAAACTTTATAAAAGCTTACATATACCGTGAAGTAAAAGAAACAACACGTGCAGAAGAGAAACAACGGTTATGGATAGTGAGTCTTGATGAGTGGTGTGACAAGCGATATTATATCATGTTACATCATACCGAGTACTCGTGCCCTGCGACTGAGAATGTAAATCTCGTCATCATGGAGAATCTTAAGTATTTTTATCACTATATTAATATATATCATGACGAAGTTTGTAGTGAGGTTGTGGCTAATGCCCTGTGTGAGTTTTTAACAGACTTTAGAGACGAGTATCGCTTGTTAAACAAAAAGGAAAAATATGGGCATATGTTCCTCTCAAATAGTGCGCCGGAATGTGAAGATGTTTAGTTTGTGGAAATGAACGTGTGGTGAGTGGTAAAACATTAAAACCGTTATAAAATGTGTTTAGTTCGTGAAAATTACCCTGAAGGAAAATGCCTGGTGCGTATTCGGGGAAGTGGGAGTGATAAAACATTAAAACCGATATTACTTCGTGTGTCGCAGATGGAAAATTTCTCAAAACACCTGCCCAATATAATGGGATACAACGATTCATGTTGGAACAGCGCCGTACACGTTTCATTAGATTATGGTGTGACTCACTCCTCCCGTCGAGCCGACGCGTTGCATGTGGCTCATAGTTATCTCAGAGCTTGAACCAAGTGGACGTGCGCTCTCGAATACGATGGAACTTCCTTTGAGCAGCATTCTCAACGCCGTGTACGATGTGTCCGTGACGAAGTCGTTGCGCGTGTTCAGGCGTAAATCCAGTGTCGTTAACTATGTACTGAAAACGTATTGTAGACAAACAAACAGACGGAATGTTGTTTATTTAAGTGTCGAGGAGATGAATAGAATCTTCGTGATAGTTGAGAAGTGGAGTGAAGATCGTTATAAAATTCCTACAGGTGTAGGTACAAGAAGAGAGTAGATTAGTGACACCCCCTCATATGCCGTTGTATGTACGTTGTGTATAAATAACGATTGGCCCTGCATTGATATACGGTTGATGTGGAAGAATGCTTCTGATAATAACGCTCTTGTCCCTACGCGAAACCGTTTCATCCTCGACAGAATGTTTGAAATCGTCGGATACCGCAAGCTGAAGCCTATATTAGGCGCGCGTGTTATGGATATGCTTTATTTTGATACGGTTCTTGAATACGCTTACATCGCTCTGCTCGATGGGTTTAACGTGTGTAGGGTTGAAGAAGGTGAGAATGGCCTAGAGCTGGAGGATTATTTAAAAAGTTTAGACTGAAATATCATGAACTTTGGTACAAAGCATTTGCTCGGTACAAGGCTGTTAGGCAGTGTGAAGAAGAGTTCACGATTGAAAAGCTCGGGTCGGTAGAAATAAACGCTCGATCGGAAAGGCGTGTTTATAAACTTGTATTTGACGTTGTGGCTAACGATGAACTCCTTGTGCGTGCTTTTGATTGTATTCTAGACGTATTTAAAGCTAACTTGCCAACCGGATGTAAAGTGGGAACAAAAATAGTACTGAACGATATGAAGGCCCTTCATATCGAATACAGGTTTTCCTATACCTTAAGCGGTGAAATATTATTAAATCGCGTATACTCTAGTATATATAGTAATGTCTAATTAAGAATTAAATGTTTGTTTATAAGAATTAAAAAATGTTTAATTAAATGATTTGTTATAATAAGAATTAATAGAGTATAACGATGTTTATTAAATGTAATTAAGATAAATATTGAAATTGTAAAATACGAATTGGTAACAGCCCGAAATGGGTCTAGGGACGAGAGAGAAATCCCAAAAAAACGCCAGTCAATCGGGAGGCGTCCCTCTGTGTAGGATGTAATTGTGTGAAACTAGAATAGGATTTCGGATCTCTCCGATTAAAATGTTTACGTAAATTTTCCCCTTGCATTCCCTCGTTTAACTAAAATCATTTCGGCTAAATAAAGTAGTAAAAAGTGTAAATCCGAGTATATTTACCCCCCCCTTCACCAACGCATTGGTTTGAAATGATAACGGTTCACTCGGCTACCTACCACGCGTTATAAAGTATTGTGAAAACGAGTAAAGAGAGTGTAAAGAGAAATGCAATAAAGAGCAGAAAGTAAAGTAGATAATGAAGGATAATAAATAAAAAAAACGTATACACTACATTTTTGGTGGCATCTAACCTCCGTTCTTAAAATAAGCTTATGCAATATTTTTTCGTGTTTGATAAATAGGAATTGAAAATTTGTGCGTGTGTTCTTTCGATTAATCATGATCGCGTTTCACGTTCTCCATATATAAAGAAAATTAGTAGATATTCTGATCGCTACCCGTTTTAGAATATTTATAAAATTAAGCAAAATTCTGATTCCCTTTTCTTCAAAATTCATTGTAAATGGAATTCAAAATGGCGTCTCACTTTCAAAACCCTAAGCGTCGCTTCTTCGAAAGCTTCGCGGGCCAAAATTTTGTTGTTTTTCTCTTTTCGTTAACATCTTGAGTGTTTTCAAATCGACTCACAATTGTGCGCTTGTTGAGTCTGACTCAAGATTCTCATAGTCATCTGCTCGCGACGGTTGTAGTGTGGAGTCAAAACATTTGCGTCTGACTTTAAATTTCAGAGTCGTTTGTTTCATATTTCTTCGCATTCAATTCTTTAGATTTCGTCGTTCAGTTCAAAATGGTTTGTGCTTGCCCGGTGACTCATTATTTTCATTTTGTTTCGTCCTCTCACTGTTCTTCCTGTCGTCGTCAAGCCTGCCTATTTTCTTTGTGGTTAAAGTCCTTTTTTTTGTGTTTATATTTTCTGAGTTAGTAACTATTTTGATGAAAATAATAATAATAATAATGATTAAGAAATAAGATTTACACTTAATTTATACGAATTCAATTCATTTAGTGTTTAAATACATTGTAGCATGCAATTTTTATACGGTAAGAAGGGTCAAAATGCTTGGCGTGTAGTAACGCATGTTTCGGCAGTAAATATATATATATATATATATATATATATATATATATAGTACAGTATTGTAAGAGATTCAATGATTCAATGAACAGGTAACAAAATTTTCCAGAATTTCTTAGAGTTTTTGAGATTTTTTTCGATGGGATGTATATAAAGATAGGCTTAGTTTATTGTTTATGTAGGTTTACGGGCTTCTGTTCGCTTCGCTTCGCGCTAAATAGGATTAAGTTAGATTTTAAGGGACAGTCGAAAAATAAACTTAAACATACTGATTCATACTGGGTTAATTCGGAAGTTGTCAGATTATATGCTTGCCGTATAGGATTGTGTAAATTAAGCTAAATTGGTTTAATTAAAATAGAGAAATTGTGTCGTAAAATTTTCGATAAATTCATTTGGTTTTTTGGATTTTTTTATATACTCATTAACTATATACTTATATATGAACTTATACTTATATAGTAATTATATATATAATTATATACATTTATATACCCATTAAATTTTATAGGTGGGCTGTTTTGTTGTCTATTTTTCTTCCATCTTTCATTTTTCAGGACAAAAATTCCGACTGATATTTTGTAAAATTAGGGCTAGTTAAAATTTCTGTTGGGTTTGGAAGGATGTCTTTTTCTAGGCCTATCCTAAAATATTGTTCAAATATTGATCATCACTACGGTATATGTCTATTGAGTATTAAATTATAGTCACTTTTAAATTTATTATTAGTATTTTCTGAGAGAGTTATATAACAAAATTTTAATTGATTTAAAATAAATAATCATAGGATTTTCCTTAAGAAGCACAAATGCTACGAATTAAATTCTTAATTGTTCTTTTCACATGTAACGTTGAATTTATTAACTATAAATCTGCAAATTATTATAAATTTTTATTTTGAAATACAGAAATTGGTGTAGTAAATTCTTTTGATATATTAATGTCTGGTTTTTTTACTTTTTATAGATTCATCCATTTTAATTTTTATAGGTGGGCCGATTTTTATTTATTTCTCTCTCTTCCAGTTCAATGACAATGGTTAAATTTTTATTTGGTATTTAGATTGTATTGCAAAAAGGATGTTTTGATTTGACATTTTAAGTTGGATATTAAAAATGAAAAATGTCCGTTTTTTTTCATTCGCGCGTTTGCGTAGACAACATTACAAAATTATGTCAGGATGTAATGCAGTTTCATTCGGTTAGGAATATTTTTATAGAAGCTCGCGTACAAACAAAAGCGAACACGCTTATTATAAAATGATTGTGTTGTTTGTTTTTGTTTACATATGAGGTTGCGTGTATTTTTGGGTTCATAATATCTGTTCTTATTTAGAATAACGATGAAAATTTGTAGTTTCACTTGGAAACGATAAGTTACTGGGATTTTTGTAATTTACAAACCATACTGGGTTCTGTTGAAGGAGAGAGTTGTCTCTCAGATGTAATTTGTGAATTGCGAGTTTAATTCATATGAAATTTAGCGTTTCAAGTTAGAATTACTGAATTCAAATAATTTGCGGTAGTAATATTTAGATTTTTTTTACTTTTTAATAACTGTTTTGGAAAATTGTTATTGTCTAAAACTTCATTTGGGATTAACCGATGCAATTCAAACTTTAGGTTGAGTGTTCACCCGGAAATGGTGCCTTCTGAGATAGCCGGTAACGTTTTTGTGGCGTCTATAGTGTGCCCCCCCAAAGTGTAAGAGGGGTTTGTGAGTTTCAAAGAATTGATGACATGAAGTTTCTGGGGTTCATTTTTGTCTTTTGTATTTAAAAGTATCGATGTGATTTCTGACGGTAGTTTGAACAGTAATATTTCTTAAATTATACTAACGGTTACTATGTATGGGCGCTTTTATATTTATACTGTACAATTTTGTTTCGTACGTTTTATGACATTTTTTATCTTCTCCGATGTAACTGCCATAAGTGACCTTATTGGCAGCTGGACGTGATAAATTTTTTGCGAAATTTTGAGATTTGTAAATTTTTTTTCCGTAAATTTGGCCAGAGCAAATATGTAGTTATTGTTTCGAAGTGAACTGTCGAGAAAATTCGGTAAATTAAATATGAAATGATAAGCAGTACAGAAAAATGTTTCGAATATTTTTTTGAAAATTTCAAGAGGCTCGATTTGGAGGCACCCAAGTTAAATCCGAGTTCCATCCATTGCATTTAGTCGACCGGATAGGTGATCGATCACCAATGATGACAGAGAGAGAAGAGGAAGCCAAAATGCGCAGATATTTGGCGCAGGACGGCTTCGGAAGAGAAGACAGAAGAGAGAAACCGAATGCGCAGAGATTGGCACAGGACAGTTTCGGAACAGAAACCTAATGTGCAGAGATTTGGCACACGAAAGTTTCGATCGAAGATGGTCTACTGGTATTTTTCGGGCAGTAGCTGGTCACGCTGCTCGAATGCTTCGCTAAATATGTGTTTTAGCACGCGGTAGGCAAGCCACGAGAGCTTGAACGGGTGTCTAAGGCTGTACTGTCCATACAGACATAAAGTAGGTTCGTTGCGAAACGGCCTACGGCGAAGTGATCGTTTGATTGTTGCCAGTGGAAGTCTTTCAGCTGGACGTAGGAAGAGCAGCGTTCACCGACAAAAGTTGAGAAGAGACAGGCGAGTTGATTCGTAGACTTCTAGAATTGCAAATTCCGTCCAATTCCGGCGCGTGGTCCCGCTTTCAGTATATCCCCCCTGATCCTTTTGGAATTGGACGTCTCTCTTCTTTTTTTTCGCCATTTGGAGAGAGAGCGGAACCATTACAGCGTGCTGACCTGTTGCATGTTGATGCAATCCCTTGCATTCTAGCGAAGTGAGCAGGAGAGCTGCGATTGAAAATTGAAGTCCGTTGTTATCTGCGGATTGTGATCTAAACGACGTCCAGCAAAATTGATATACTGATTATTATGTAATGAAATTAGAAATGAAAGGGTGCGATTATTGCCCATATTTGGGTTGTTTTGTGAAATAGTATGTGCGCTCTGGTCAGCATTTTATGTAAACTTTTTCTCATTTTTCTAGGTTGCCCTGATAGTAACTATGTAACTGTATAAATAATTGTTTCGAATGTAAAGCGATCTTTGATGAGAAATCGCTGGAATAGATTGTGAACTTGAAGTTTGTGTAGCCACTGTAAGAAAATTTTCAGTTATTTTTTTTGGCACGTTATAGATTTGTTACAGGTTATAAATTTGATTATTAGTGTGAAATGTTATTTTATGCGAATGTTGTGAAAATTATAGTTGTTTTCGATTTTATAAAATTGATAAAAAATATGTGATCTGTGGAATTTGTCATTCTAATTATTTCTTGTCTATCTCTAACTTGACTTTGTTACAGAAAAAAAAAATTGCAAAATAAATAACTTTGTTGAATGAATGAATAAATTTGTTATATTAATAAGTTTTCCTAGTGTCAAACTTATTTTCAAGGGGGTGATGCGAGTATAGTAATGTCTAATTAAGAATTAAATGTTTGTTTATATGAATTAAAGAATGTTTAATTAAATTATTTGTTATAATAAGAATTAATAGAGAGTATAAGGATGTTTAACAAATGTAATTAGGATAAATATTGAAATTGTAAAATACGAATTGGTAACAGCCCGAAATGGGTCTAGGGACGAGAGAGAAATCCCAAAAAAACGCCAGTCAATCGGGAGGCGTCCCTCTGTGTAGGCTGTAATTGTGTGAAACTAGAATAGGATTTCGGATCTCTCCGATTAAAATGTTTACGTAAATTTGCCCTTCGCATTCCCTCGTTTAACTAAAATCATTTTGGCTAAAAAATTAGTAAAAAGTGTAAATCCGAGTATATTTAACCCCCCTTCACCCACGCATTGGTTTGAAATGATAACGGTTCACACGGCTACCTACCACGCGTTGTAAAGTATTGTGAAAACGAGTAAAGAGAGTGTAAAGAGAAATGCAATAAAGAGCAGAAAGTAAAGTAGATAATGAAGGATAATAATTAATAAAACGTATTCACTACAATACTGTGTAATGCAGAGCAATAACGATGTAATTGTAGACTCGATTACGTATGAGTTTAGTGTATTGCGCAGTAAAACAAAGTGAAATATATTTATATATTTAACATAATTGTGTATATATATTTCTCATGTACTGTTATATATGATGGTTATACGTTTTGTATTTCTTATTTTAGATTTTGTGCGGTAGAAGATAAAGTGTATGTATTTATTTATTTAACATAATTGTGTGTGTGTGTATATTTCTGCTATATTGATGGTTATATTATTTCTTATTTCCTATATATTTCCATTGTTTTTTGATCATTCCAATGTGTATTTATTTCCTGTATATTTTCATAATATAATTGTGTATATATATTTCTCCTGTACTGTTATATTGACAGTTATATTTTTTTATTATATACATATTCCTCGTTCATATTTCTTATACTATTATTATTTTTAATTTTTCTGATCATTCAAATGTATATTTATTTTCTATATATTTACAATATTTAATAAACAGAATGATGTAATGTTTTATTTAATTCTTTTGGTTGTAAGCAATTATACCAAATGGCTGTTTACGCCTTCTAAACCTACAGACGGATTTCTAAGCCAACTGTTAAAAATTAATTAAATAAATGGCACAATCTGGCAACTCAACCTGAACAAACCATTTACGCCTTCTAAGCCAACAGTCAATAATATAGGCTTTAATTAAAAAAATAGCACAACCTGGCAACTCAACCTGTACAAGCCATTTACGCCTTCTAAGCCAACTGGCTGATTTACAACTAATAAAACAGCGGCGGGTCGGCTGAAGTGATAATATGCACTTGGCTCCTGCAGGGTGAACACCTCTCTTCCTTTCTCTCCTTCTCCTGTCTTTCTATTGGGGGATAACGCCGCCTCCAAGTTTCATGACACCTTGTTGCACCTGCAACATTCCCCTCCACCCATTTGCAGCATTGAGTTGTTGCATAACCCCCCTCCCCCTTTGCAGCATACCCCCTCCGCCTTTTGCAACATTGATCATTATCTCTGCAACATCTCTGCACTCGTCCATTTTTCGCCTATACTACTGACGTGTCCGTGACAAAGTCAGTGCGTGTGTTCATGCGTAAAACTGGCGCTGTTAATTATGTTCTTGAAACGAGTTGTAGACAATCAAACTCTGGTAAACGGAACGTAATTTATTTAAGTGTTGAGGAGATGAACAGAATCTTCGTGGCGGTTGAGAAGTTGGGTGAGGACCGTTATAAAATACCAACAGGTGAAGGCACAAAAAGAGCAGATTAGCGATGCACCCTCATACGCTGTTATTTGTACGTTGTGTATAAAACGAGACCAGCCATGCATTGATAAACGGTTGATGTGGAACAACGCAGCTGACAATAACACCCTTATCCCCACGCGAAACCGTTTCAATCTCGACAGAATGTTTGAAGTCGTCGGTTTCCGCAAGCTAAAACCTATATTAGACGCGCGTGTTGCCGATATGCTTTATTTTGACACGGTTCTTGAATACGCATACACAAGGCGAGAATGGATTGGAACTGGATGCGTATTTAAAAGGTATAGACCCTGCGAGATATCTTGAACTTTGGTACAAATGATTTGAGCGGTACAGGGCTGAGCTCACCTCTACTCTTCACCCTGAAGAGTTATTTCTTTATACAATGGGCAGCTGTCGGCACGATTTAGATTACTTCAATTTTCGATCTTTGATGAGAAATTGCTGGAATAGATTGTGAATTTGAAACTTATTGTAACCACTGTTAAGAAAATTGTCCTTTATTTTTCACGTAAGGGCTTTGTTACAGGTTGTAAATTTGATTATTAGTGTGAAATTTTTCTTTCGATTTTATAAGATGATACAAAATATCTGATGTGTGGAATTTGTCATTCTAATGAATTCTCTATTCTACTTTTGAATTTGTTAAAGAAAAAAACGGCAAAATAAATAAATTTCTTGAATAAATAAATAAATTTGTTAAAAGAAATTAAGTGAAATAAATAAGTTTTCCTAGTGAAAAATTTATTTTCAAGGCGGTGATGCGAGTGTAGTAATGTCTAATTAAGAATTAAATGTTTGTTTATAAGAATTTAATGTTTAGTTAAATAAGGAATTTAATAATGGTTTGTGAAATTAAAAATATAAAAATACAAATTGGCAACACCCCTAAATGGGTCTAGAGAAAAGGGGAAATGGCCAAGAACGACAATTGTCGGACAGCGTCCAAATAAGGTGTTTGTGTATTACGATGTCTGTCAAGAAGATACTCTTCTTGATTAGGATTACTCCTTATAAAATTAAAATTCTACACCCACATTGACCTTTCTAAGCCATCAGAATGTGTTCATACGTTCGTTTCCTAAAAAGCGATGTGATTTGTATGACAAGTCGCTCTAACCTCACTTCTGTTAGAGATACATTACCTTCTGGTGAGTACAGCCCGACTTGTCTTGTAACTTTTATTTTTTTATTATATTGTTTAGAAGTTGTTTTAATATTTGTGTTATTGAGATTCTTTTTTTTGGTTTTAATTATGTAATATAAATGTCTTCAATTTTAGTATATATCTTGTATTCATAATTCGTATTATTCTTAAAGGTTCTTCCTGAATGCTGGTAGTCTCCGATACCACATCGGCGAAGATAAAAATAAAAAAACGTTTTGTTAATAATTCACTCAGAGAGAGATACTTGGAGGCTGTCGGATACATCTCGGCATCCACCATATTCCTAACTTGAGCAATAAGCTTTCCTGCCCATAGTTGTATATATATCATTTATCTTCTTTGTCATTTATTTTTTTCCATTTCATTTAGTAACTTTAACTCTTCATTTAAGTTAATGTCCTTATAGTTTAATTATATATCTGATGTCATACCCATTTCATTAACTTGGTTTTCATTATAAATATAATTTAAATTTCTTTTTGTATATTTTCTTCATCCTAACCACTAAGTGGAATTTTAAAATTCCAATCATAAATTAATGAAGAACCTGGTCTCTTTTTGACATATTTGGCGCTGCGAACAGGATTGGAATAGTTTCACTTGGTCGTTAGTTTGTCGATTGTTTAAGCTTAAAAGTTAGGTTTTGTGTTAATATTTCTCTTGATTTTTCAGGAAGGTTGTCCTACCTTCCTGTGTGTGGACTACCTTCCTGTGTGTGGACTACTTGTAGTCCGTTATTTTGTGCACCAGACAAGTTGGGTCAGTGCTGTACCTTATCACCTTCCGGGTTCAAAGGTTCTTTCAGTGCCTTAGGAGTTTGACTGTGGCTGTCGAAGCGGAGCGAAGTTCCACGAAGAGTCATAAATCCTCCCCTTCTAAGAAACTGGCTTTATAACCAGCTAAGCCCTTTTTGGTCCTTTTTTTCCTTCGGGGAAATTCAATTAGGGAGAGTGGTTATAATTTTGATTAATTTTTTTAACAGGAACGTAATTTAATAACAGAAGTGAGGTTTAACTTAAAATTTAGTCTGAGTAAAATTCTTTTTTATAAATTTACATTATAGTTTAAGATCCTTTCTATTTACAAATATGGCAACACCATCTTTAATTGAACTTATGGAAATCGCTAAAACCATAGGGTTAGACGGTAGTGAAGTAAGTACTTTTATAAAAGAGCAACAAGATAAAGCTCGGGAGGAAAGGAAGAGAAAAAGAGTAGAAAGAGAAAAAAAAAAGTAGAGTAGAAAGAGAGAGAAAAAAAGAGAAGAGTAGGAGTAGAAAGAGAGACGAAAAAAGAGAAGAGTAGGAGTAGAAAGAGAGAGAGAAAAGAAGAGAAGAGTAGGAGTAGAAAGAGAGAGAGAAAGAAGAGAAGAGTAGGAGTAGAAAGAGAGAGAGAAAAGAAGAGAAGAGTAGGAGTAGAAAGAGAGAGAGAAAAGAAGAGAAGAGTAGGAGTAGAAAGAGAGAGAGAAAAGAAGATAAGAGTAGGAGTAGAAAGAGAGAGAGAAAAGAAGATAAGAGTAGGAGTAGAAAGAGAGAGAGAAAAGAAGAGAAGAGTAGGAGTAGAAAGAGAGAGAGAAAAGAAGAGAAGAGTAGGAGTAGAAAGAGAGGAGAGAAAAGAAGAGAAGAGTAGGAGTAGAAAGAGAGAGAGAGAAAAGAGAGAAGAGTAGGAGTAGAAAGAGAGAGAGAGAAAAGAAGAGAAGAGTAGGAGTAGAAAGAGAGAGAGAGAAAAGAAGAGAAGAGTAGGAGTAGAAAGAGAGAGAGAGAAAAGAAGAGAAGAGTAGGAGTAGAAAGAGAGAGAGAGAAAAGAAGAGAAGAGTAGGAGTAGAAAGAGAGAGAGAGAAAAGAAGAGAAGAGTAGGAGTAGAAAGAGAGAGAGAGAAAAGAAGAGAAGAGTAGGAGTAGAAAGAGAGAGAGAGAAAAGAAGAGAAGAGTAGGAGTAGAAAGAGAGAGAGAGAAAAGAAGAGAAGAGTAGGAGTAGAAAGAGAGAGAGAGAAAAGAAGAGAAGAGTAGGAGTAGAAAGAGAGAGAGAGAAAGAAGAGAAGAGTAGGAGTAGAAAGAGAGAGAGAGAAAAGAAGAGAAGAGTAGGAGTAGAAAGAGAGAGAGAAAAGAAGAGAAGAGTAGGAGTAGAAAGAGAGAGAGAAAAGAAGAGAAGAGTAGGAGTAAAAGAGAGAGAGAGAAAAGAAGAGAAGAGTAGGAGTAGAAAGAGAGAGAGAAAAGAGAGAAGAGTAGGAGTAGAAGAGAGAGAAAAGAGAAGAGTAGGAGTAGAGAGAGAGAGAGTTACAAGGAGTTACAAGGAAAAGAAGTACCTCAAAAGGCCTTGCGGCCCATACCGAGGAGGTACCAATGGCAACGGGTGCTAGGGAAAATTTTCTACACACTCAAATAGTGTGCAAGATTTGGTCTAACCTTTTCTTGAACTGATCCACAGAGGAACTGTTCACAACTTCCGAAGGTAACCTGTTCCATGTGTCACAGATCTTATACGTAAAGTAATTCCCACACACACTAGTCCTAAACCGTTTCAAATCCAGCTTCCAACCATTGTTGCGAGTTGGGTTATCATTTAAACTAAACATACTTCTAAAATCGACATCGTTCAACCCGCGTAAGAGCTTGAAAACCTCGATCAGTTGACCGCGCAGCCTCCGAGTTTCAAGCGAAAACAAGTTCAGGGCGCGTAACCGTCGATTGTAGCCCATATGCCTAACGGAAGGGATTAACTTTGTGGCCCTCGCCTGCACTCGCTCCAGCCTCTCAATATCTTTCCTGAGGGTTGGCGACCAGAACTGCACAGCATACTCGAGGTGCGGCCGAACAAGGGAATTGTACAGTGAGAGCACAATCTCCTCGTTCCGAAACTGAAATTGCCTCCTGATATAACCCAATAGTTTCTGGGCTTTCTTTTCCACCTCTACACACTGTTTCGTAAACTTAAGGTCGCTACTAATTAGCACACCCAAGTCCTTTTCTAAATCAGTCACCTCGATATTACTACCCAACATCGAGTAGTCCGACTTGGGATTGGCGTAGACAATGTGCATCACTTTGCATTTACCCAAGTTAAACGGCATTTGCCATTTTTCGGACCACTCTCCTATCGTACCTAAGTCCGCACGCAGTTCCTCGATCGCTTCGGGCGTCCCAACATTGGCCCCAAGCTTGGTGTCATCAGCGAATTTGGCGATCCGACTGACGATGCCACCGTCGATATCATTTATGTAAATGATAAACAACAGTGGCCCCAAAACGGAACCTTGAGGAACCCCACTAGTGACCGAGGCCCAACCCGAACTAGCCCCTTTAATTACCAAACTCTGCCGCCTATTCCTCACCCAGTTTTCAATCCACCTACCTATTTCCCCACCGATACCCAGCGCGCGCACTTTCGCCATTAGCCGGCGGTGAGGTACCTTATCAAAGGCTTTCTGAAAGTCGAGATAAAGTATATCAATCGCCCTACTCTTATCGTACTCACTCAACATGACGTGGAAAAACTCGAGCAAGTTGGTGAGACACGACCTAGCAAGAGAGAGAGAAAAGAAGAGAAGAGTAGGAGTAGAGAGAGAGAGAGAGAGAAAAGAAGAGAAGAGTAGGAGTAGAGAGAGAGAGAGTTACAAGGAGTTACAAGGAAAAGAAGTACCTCAAAAGGCCTTGCGGCCCATACCGAGGAGGTACCAATAGCAACGGGTGCCAGGGAAAATTTTGTAAAAGTTTATTTTTCTTTCAACTATCCTAGCAGTAGTAGAAAACTGGATAGAAAAGTAGAAGGCTCTCTCCCCACCCTCCGCTCCCTCCCTGCCAGAGGCAGGTACGGAAAAAGGTTGAAGAAAATACCTTGACCCTGGAAAAGTAGCCAAGGAAATTTTACAGGAAAGTGGAGAATATATATATAGCTCTATATTTAGCTAGCTCACAGAGACACCGAGCAAGCGAACTCCTGCAGAGTTTTCTGAGGTTTTAATCTTAAACTATGAGTGTGTTCAGTACTTTGTCTAGCCTATTTTTAAACAGATTTACACTTTGACTGGAAACAACCTCTGAGGGAAGTTGGTTCCAGATATTAACTATTTTATAGGAAAAGAAATTTCCGCAGACTGAGGTCCTAAATGTATTTACACACTCAAATAGTGTGCAAGATTCGTCTACCCCTTTTCTTGAACTGATCCACAGAGGAACTGTTCACAACTTCCGTAGGTAACCTGTTCATGTGTCACAGATCTTATACGTAAAGTAATTCCCACACACACTAGTCCTAAACCGTTCAAATCCAACTTCCAACCATTGTTGCGAGTTGGGTTATCATTTAAACTAAACATACTTCTAAAATCGATATCGTTGAACCCGCGTAAGAGCTTGAAAACCTCGATCAGTTGACCGCGCAGCCTCCAGTTTCAAGCGAAAACAAGTTCAGGCGCGTAACCGTCGATTGTAGCCCATATCTAACGGAAGGGATTAACTTTGTGGCCCTCGCCTGCACTCGCTCCAGCCTCTCAATATCTTTCCTGAGGGTGGGCGACCAGAACTGCACAGCATACTCCAGGTGCGGCCGAACAAGGGAATTGTACAGTGAGAGCACAATCTCCTTATTCCGAAACTGAAATTGCCTCCTGATATAACCCAATAGTTTCTGGGCTTTCTTTTCCACCTCTACACACTGTTTCGTAAACTTAAGGTCGCTGCTAATTAGCACACCCAAGTCCTTTTCTAAATCAGTCACCTCGATATTACTACCCAACATCGAGTAGTCCGACTTGGGATTGGCGTAGCCAATGTGCATCACTTTGCATTTACCCAAGTTAAACGGCATTTGCCATTTTTCGGACCACTCTCCTATCCTACCTAGGCCCGCACGCACTTTCCTCGATCGCTTCGGGCGTCCCAACATTGGCCCCAAGCTTGGTGTCATCAGCGAATTTGGCGATCCGACTGACGATGCCACCGTCGATATCATTTATGTAAATGATAAACAACAGCGGCCCCAAAACGGAACCCTGAGGAACCCCACTAGTGACCGAGGCCCAACCCGAACTAGCACCTTTAATTACAACCCTCTGTCGCCTATTCTTCAGCCAGTTTTCAATCCACCTACCTATTTCCCCACCGATACCCAGCGCGCGCACTTTCGCCATTAGCCGGAGGTGAGGTACCTTATCAAAGGCTTTCTGAAAGGAGAGAAAAAAGAAGAGAAGAGTAGGAGTAGAGAGAGAGAAAGAGAGAAAAGAAGAGAAGAGTAGGAGTAGAGAGAGAGAGAGAAAGAAAAGAATAGTAGGAGTAGAGAGAGAGAGAAAGAAAAGAAGAGTAGGAGTAGAGAGAGAGAAAAGAAGAGAAGAGTAGGAGTAGAGAGAGAGAGAGCGAAAAGAAGAGAAGCGTAGGAGTAGAAAGAGAGAGAAAAGAAGAGAAGAGTAAGAGTAGAAAGAGAGAGGAAAGAAGAGAAGAGTAGGAGTAGAAAGAGAGAGGAAAGAAGAGAAGAGTAGGATTAGAAAGAGAGAGAAAAGAAGAGAAGAGTGGGATTAGAAAGAGAGAGAAGAGAAGAGTAGGAGTAGAAAGAGAGAGAAGAGAAGAGTAGGAGTAGAAAGATAGAGAGAAAAGAAGAGAAGAGTAGGAGTAGAGAGAGAGAGAGGAAAGAAGAGAAGAGTAGGAGTAGAGAGAGAGAGAGAGAAAAGAAGAGAAGAGTAGAGTAGAGAGAGAGAGAGAAACGAAGAGAAGAGT
>JAJOZX010000470.1:1347500-1429294 GCA_023014485.1 Bathynomus jamesi | reverse complement strand
ATACCATACAACCAACCACCCAACGGATCATCCAAAAATCACAACATGCACCCTGTTACAGTACCTTATGGGACAGAGCTCATGACTTCTGAGACTTTAGATTTACTACCATTCTTTGTGTTCTTTGAGTCAGAAAATTAAATATCCATCTTCGTAGCTTTCCAGTAATTCCTCTATTCTTAAGTTTATGTACTATAATTCCATGGTCACATTTATTGAAGGCTTTAGCAAAGTGAGTATACAAACCTAGCTTCACTTTAACCTAGCTAACTTAACAGTAACCTAACCGGGTAATAAATAGTATAGTCCCATTGTTTAATTCCATTGTGAGCACATTCGACTTAATTCCGGTAGGCTTGATTTATTTCCAGTCTGGCCTGTTTCACTTATTCCAGTCCTAGATTTTAGGTTCTTTATTTCATATGGTCTACTTCAATGTTTCTGACCCCACTCATGACAACTTTCTGTGCACACACACACACACACACACACACACACACTAGGGTGTCCATAAAGTCTTGTTACGGTTCTAAATGTAAATAAAATAAATATTGAATTTACAAAGAGCGTAAGCTTCATTAAAAAACAGCAAACAAAAGAAATGAGATATGCAAGATATCAAATTGAACATGTTAAACCATCGTAATCTAAATAGTGTTATAATCTTTCGGAATTGGCGAAAATATTGTATCTTCAAGTTCATTGGAGGTTATGTGGCGTTTGCTTCTTGTCTAATTCCTTGTTTAAAGTCTTCTAAATCTTTTGGTGAAGTTACATAGAGTAGACGATAGGTTTAATCTTCATTCAAAGGAAAAGATCTAATGTCGTAAGACTGAGTGACCGGGGAGACCTTGCAATGGGGCAACAATGTCCAATCTATCTTTCCGTCATTAAAGATCCGAACACTTACAGCTCTGAAAACAGCTACTGAACGTGACACTACCTCCATTTCTACCGAAACGTTGTAGGCCGTAATAGGAGATTATCGTGTCCGGGTTCGTTACGAAATTTTATGAAGGGGAGAATAATCTGAGCACGTTCTGTTTGTGAAACAACTAATGTATATCCTTTCACAATACCAGTGCTTAGTTTCATGAACGTAATGAAGCCACTGATTTTTAAATAGCGTTTAAAAGTATAGCAGAATTAAATAAGATCACACACACACACACACACACACACATATATATATATATAGTGATGTAGGTCACATCCGCATCCGCATCCGCACATTTTCTCGCATCTGCATCCGCACTTTGGACTGCAGATGTCGTGCGGATGTGGACCGTTGAGATAAAACGTCATTAATAAGCGGAAATTATCAAATTCTACTATAATAATAGAACTAGTTCATTGTGCGCAAAAGTGATGCAAGCGACAAGACGAGAGGCTGTTCTTGTATGAAGTTACTCTCTTGCAACTACTTAGATCCACGTTACAAAGCTAAGTTATTTTCACCTAGTACATTAGAACGAGTTAAATCATCACTTGGCAAAGCAGTTGAAGAGCTTCAATCTCTTGAATCTGTCGCTTCGCCACCCACCAAAAGAATAAAGTTTCAGTGACAGAACCAACACCTTCAACAAGCAAATCTATCACAGAATCTCTCTCTCAGTTTCTTGAGTCAAGCAGCGATGACGAGACCTACGCGATGTCAAAAGATGTAGTAAAAATGATCGAGAGCTATCACCAAGAAAAACGCCTGGCTGCATGTGACAATCCTATTAGTTGGTGGAAAAATGCGCAGAATATCTATCCATACTTGAGTAAACTTGCAAGGAAACATTTAGCACGTCCTCCAACAAGCGTACCAAGCGAGAGATTATTTAGCAGTGAGTGCTGGATTAATATATGATGAAAGAGAAACAGACTGGCAGCAGAAAAGGCAGAAAAATTAATGTTCCTTAAGCATAACCTTCCTATAATTAAGTTTGAATATTAAACGATGAACATCTTAGTTTACTTTATTTTAATTACTCATTTATAAATATGCTAATAAAACTTTAAACTTAATATAAATAGTTATCAAGCTAATTAAAGATCTCTTCTATAAGGGTGGAGGTTGGGGAAAGAGGTCGGGTAACATAATTATGGTTTCTAATTGTGGCTGAAACTCAACAAAATATAACGAATTTATTTGCAGACGAATTCACTAATTGATTTCTATATTAGTTAGATGCTTGCTATTATTTTATATGTTCAGGGAAAAGTACAGCAATTATTGTACAATTAATCAAATATTACTACATTATAGCTCAGCTCTCTCTATATAATAACTTTATATTACGTTAAACACAACAAATCTGGAATATATCCCTAAAAATAACGAAAATGTAGACATCCGCATCCGCATCCGCGGATGTTGAAATCAAACATCCTCATCCGCATCCGCATCCACGGATGTGAAAAAAATGACATCCGCTACATCACTATATATATATATATATACACACACACACGGTATATATATATATATATATACACACACGGTATATATATATATATATATATATATATATATATATATATATAAGCAAACAACCACAAGGAAAAGGAAACACAAAGTCCGAGCGCTTTCGTGATATATTCACATTATCCTTGATAATGTGAATATATCACGAAAGCGCTCGGACTTTGTGTTTCCTTTTCCTTGTGGTTGTTTGCTTATTAATAAGGTCACGTGTTATTTTGTGATTCTAGTGCATATATATATATATATATATATATATGGGATGAATTTCATACTTAAACACGTCAAATGACTGAATGATGCAAACCCCCAAGGAAAAAGAAAAAATTATCCCAAGGCCTTTCGTTTATTCAGCAGTACAACTCGTCAGGGAATGAAGTGTACTGCTGAATACACGAAACGCCTTGGAATAATTTTTTTTTCTTGTGGTATATATATATATATATATATTGTCATGTCCAAAAGTTTGGAATCACACAAAGTTATAAAGAATGACATTTTTATTTAGGGTTTAATATTTACTGTACCCTCCTCTGGCCTCAATGATTGCTATGATCGTGTTGGGCATGGACGTGATAAGGGCTTGGCACAATTCCAGGGTCATTTCGGAATGCCAAACTGTTTTTATAGCAGGAAAAAGATCTCCGTGGGATTTTGGCTCGTTTTCAGATGCTTTCACCGTCAGAAGTTATCGTAGGTTTTCTAAATATTTTTACCCGCCTCACTTCTCTCGGGAAATTTCCGTTTTTCCGATTCATTTTTGGTTTATGTAAATTTGAAATTCATTATATAATGTACACGAGTTAAAAGATTAATTATTAATTTACGGTATTTACTGGAGCAAAACCAGCAAAAGTAATGTTAAAATCGTTGCAGCATCGATAGAAAACTTATAAGAAATAAAAAATGGGATTTCATTTGTCTGAACTGCGGTAAATTTAATAAGTATTTGGTGCAAAATCTGTTATTTTGAAAAATATACATAAAATGAATAATTAGATAAAAATAATAGATAATATTAGTAAAATAATTCAATTGTATAGATAATTAAACGTATATGAACTTTATATTTTACATCATTATTCGAAAACTGTCCACGAAACGCAAAATAATGCCGAAATTTCACTTTTTTTAAGATGAGGCACCACTATGATGAAAAAAGCTATTCCTGTAATAAGTCTTCTCGTATTTTCGAGTATTTTAGCATGTTTTAATTCATGAAACAAGATCCATTTCCTGACAAATGTTATCTTATAATTTTAAAACAGACTGAATACAAAATTGTGACGCAAACAGGACATACTCCAGAAATTTCTGAGTTATTTTTAGTTTTTTGCCACAACTGTTTATATATGTACCACCGGCTGTAATGATGATATTCCTTGAACTGTAACAATTTGTTGACGCTCTCTGAGGAAGTTATAGATTTATCATTTAACTTTACCTACTTTTCCCATATAGTTCATTTTATGTGTTATTATACCATGCATCGATGATATTGTTATAATGCTCTGTTAGTTGTGATTGGCACGATCTTCCTGATCGAAATTCGTGTTGGTTCTCACTGAATCTCTCTTGTGCCTACCAAATGCCATAAACTTTTTCTCTAATTATTCTTTCAAAACTTGTGGTGAGATGGTGCGTCACTGTAGGGTGTGTCAATTTGGGAGGTGAAAATTAATTTTTGCCAATTCCTTCACTGAGGGGTTTTAAAAATATGTTTTTGGATGAGAATTCAAATCTGCTATTATTTTTGTGATTGCTCAACACTTAGCTTGGTAAATCTACGTTTGATTAAAAAGCACATAAATTGCTCTCGGAAAACAACATTTATTCATTTTAGCTTCTCAAAATGTCAGGTAATGCTATAAAAATTTTAGTTTCTCTGCATAAAACATATCCTAGTAATCATAAAACATATCCTTGTAATCATAAAACAACATTAGAAAGTAATGACATCAGTAAAAAAAAATATTTAAACAACAAGTTTCATCAAGTCTTGCTTTGATTCGTTCTTGGACATCAGCCGCCGACTTGCTTCTTGGCCTCTGATATAGCCCTTACGTTTCTCATGTGTATACACCCTGCCTGCTGCCTCTGTGACTAGTTTCACAAACCTCTCTATTGACTGAGCATGACAGGGCCACTGTGGAACTTGCATAGGCTTGTCAAAGAACTTCTTTACTTCCGCTGTAGTCAGTTTACATGTCAAAGGAGGTTCAAATACCCCGTCAGACCAGTCTGTCAGCTCCAACACGGAAGAAGCACTGGGGTTGATGGAAGGTGTCTTCCTGGGACGTACAGAAAGATCTCCAAGTGTGTCATCATCCCACCCCTCATGTCAACAATCTTTTGGACACCAGCTCTCCTCTCCTCACTGTCATCTGAGCACAAGAGTGTCTGGATTATTATTTCGCTGAATGCATACCATGCTGAGCGCTTGATGGTTGGCAAAACAGCATCCACTACAGCCTTCTTTTGCAGCCTAACTAGCCGTAGCTGAAACAAGATGTGCGTGGGCCTTCCACCCAAGAGTGTTTTACTTTGATGTTGAACCAACAGGGTAGTACACACCAACAATGTATTCCACTATCAGTCTTAAGTTGTTGAGGGTTTTGCCTTTAAGGCCATGTTTTGAAACCCATATGCGACAAAGCCTGTTTGCTGTTGTTAACCACCTTGAATGGCTCACTGGACCAATTTCAAGAAGGGCCAGATCTGTGGGAAGTTCTCCTGTCCTTATGGCCTGTGTGATCCTATACCCGTACGCTTGATCAGTAGAGAGATCCTTTACGACATTGTCACTCAGTGAAGTAAGAGGCTCTCCAATTGAGAGTTTGGTGAATGAAGGATCAATTTCAAGTTCGGTTGCAGTGTCTAGCATCTTGCCAATGTTACCTGTCCACTTGTTGTTAGACAAGGTCTTCCCATCCAGTGCTGTGATCAAGTGTCGCAGGGGTAACTCGTTAGTGTGGAGGGCACAAACCAACCAGATCAGCTTACGGCAAAGCTTGACCTCTACCCAATGCATGGAACCACCCTCCCAGCCAGTGTTAACATTTGTAGAATCACCTCCAATGGCCTGCAGGCTTTTATCAATGCCCTTCTTCTTCATGAAATCTACAAGATTATCAGCATAACTTCAGCAGGTTTTTTTCTCGTTGAGCCTTTCTCAGGAGTGAAGTGGTAGAGATATCTTCCACCTGGCTCACTGCACACAGAATAATGCTCTTCTTTGATGATGCTGGGGAACTGACGATCTGAATTGTCTGCTTTCAGCATAACTTTAGTTGTATCTTGATGGCCGTCAAAGAAGATGCAGTCAATTTCACCCTTCTTACAAAGATCATCAAATTCCTGATCCAGGGATCTCATAACTTTTTCTTGGGCCCTCTTGACTTTATTGTGATCAACTACAAGTCTCTTGTCTTCTTCAGTGATCAAGCCAGCATCCATAAAGGCAGCAGTGGTGATGGCAGCTGTGGCACGCTGGCCAACACCATATCTGATGCTATGCATAGCAACATTAGGTATTTCTAATGTGTTGTACTCTGGCTTTTTATTGGAAGTTGAAGACGTGCTTGGTATTTCTAATGTCACTTCATAACTTCCATCCTTTCCATCTTGAGCATCAGCCAGTGGCGGTCCTAGCTTACATGACGCCCTGGGCGAACCTCACCTTCAGCGCCCCCCCCCCTGTTCGCCAACACACACACATTCGAATCCCCCCAAAATAAAGGACAGACATAACTCTTTCACAAAATAACTTTTTATTGGACTAATTGTTGGAACTTCAGAACCAAAACAAAGACTCAAATTTCTGAATTTTACAAATCCTTCATCACGTAAATAGAATAACTCACTTAAGAGAATGTAATTATGATACTATGAACAGGAAAAATACAAATTAAATTGCACAACTGCCATAAATAAACTAGAGAATCAAATTTCTAAATTGTACAAATGCTCTATCACATAAATAGAATAAGACGCTTAAGAGAGGGTAATTATTATGCTACACTTTGAACAAGAAACAAAATAAATTGCACCACAGCACAACTGCCATCTAAAGCCTGACTCTTCTTACCTTCCTTGATGCAAAGTCATGAATTAAATCATCATATGAAATCTGCTCAGCAATTATATGATTTATACTGATGATGGCCAGACCGGTAAGGCGTTCCTGTGACATAGCTGACCTCAGGTAGGATTTGATGAGCTTCAGCTTTGAAAAGCTCCTCTCTGCTTCAGCAACAGTGACTGGAAGAGTAAGACCAATTCTGAGAGCAGTCCACAAATTTGGATATTTTAGAGAGCTCCCTTTCATGGATAAATGTCAGCAGTTCAAGCAAGGATATGGTCTTTGATGGCAAGTCAGGCAAGTTCTTCAGCTCCTGTGCAAGCTCTCTGCCATCCAAGTCAGATTGTCCCTTAAAGTGTAGTGTAGTACTAAGGTTCACACATTGTTCTGTCAGCTCCTCAAATGTGAGATTTTGGAAATGTGTCAGCACTCCAAACTTCTCTCCCACAATTTCCAACGTGGAAAATCTTTCCTGAATGGCTGATGTTGCAGCATCAACCACTGCATTGAAAAATGTCACCTCCAGCTTCTTCAAAGCATCAATCAAGGGCTCATCAGATGCTTCATAGGAGAAGTGCCGCTTTGTGGACCTCAGCCGTTTTTGTTTTAACACAGCCTCCACATTCATTTGTTCACAGATATCTGTGGCTGCCATTTGTGCAGCCACAAAACCTGTTGCCCTGTAATTGCGGAGACCTCTCTCTGTTTTTTTTAGGAGATTTACTGCAACATCAACGTGCATGCTAGGAGACTGCATCTGCTTGCTCACATGCTGAATTTGGCACAACAGGTCATGCCACACCACTGAACAAATGGCGAAGCGGTATGACCCAACCTCCTCTGACAGAGATTGAGCCTCGACCTTTATTACAGAGTCTTTGGTGTGGTCCCTCACCTCGATCAGTGCATCTCTCACTGCAGCTGCCTGATATCTCAGGGGCTCCACACTCTTGATCTTGCTTTCCCACCTTGTATCAGACCACATCTTCAATGTGATGTTCACATGTTTTTTCAAAATGGCCCATCGTTGTGTGGAGGCTGAAAACAAGTTGTAAAGCTTCTGCAAGATGCCAAAGTAACTTGTGGCATCAATAGATCCCTTAGCAGCATCGGCCACAAGCAAATTCAGAGAATGAGCCCCACATGGAACAAACAGAGCTCTGGGATTAATTTCTAGGAGCCTGGATTGAACACCCTTGTTTTTTTCCCCTCATGTTGGCCCCGTTGTCGTATGATTGTCCTCTACAGTCCATGAAAGGAACTTTTAGCTCCTCCAGTCTCTTCAGAATCAGAGATGCCAAATGTTGACCAGTGGACTCCTCTGCCTCCAAAAACCCCATGAAATGTTCCTTTATATGGGGCTTCCCCTCCAGTGACAACCCAAATCACAACTGACAACTGTTCAGTGTGGCTGATATCTGGAGTGCAATCTAGAATTATTGAAAAAACTTTGATTGTTTGATGTCGCTCACCATTGCTGAAATGGTCTTGCTGCTCGACAAATCAATGAGTTCGTTTTGTATGTGGTGGCCGAGGTAGCTGGTGTGACTGGAGGTCCCTTTTTGGACACGGTTAATGTGCTCTTGCATTATAGGATCAAATTGTGCCATCAGTTCAACTTCTTTCAGAAAATTGCCATTTGATGGTGAGAACAATTTTTCTGTATGTCCCCTTAGTGCCAAATTCCTAACTGCCAGAGAATGCACAATAGCAGTGAGACGTGTCAGCACCGCTCTCCATCTCAACTTCTCAGCCTCCAGAAGTGCCATCTCCTGCTTGTCAATGGTCTCCCCCTTTCTCATCCTCACTGCCAGTTCTTTCCAGATTTTCATAGAATTTAGGTGTTCTGAACTGTTGTCATGTGATGTGAGCAATGAGCTTGCATGCTTCCAGTCCGAGAGTCCCAAACTTGTTAAATTTATTTTCCTCTTGGAAAATAATGTACAACAGAAACAGAAAAGGCTGTTGTTTTTTAAGGAATAGACCAACCAACTTCTGGTTATATTTTCCCCACTAACCAATGACTTCCTGAAGTATTGATGGTGGAAACTTCTTCCGTCACTGTCGTTTCTAGGGAATACAAAGTCAGATGGTACTTGACTTGGTCCCCTGGAAACCAGTTGTGTCCGAATTCTCTCAGTCAGAACTGAAGGCCAGTTAGCAGGGTCGGTGGACAGAGACTCATCCTCAGGAGGCGATTCTGCTCCAGGCATTTCTAATAGAAAGAACAAGAGCATTACTCATTAGTATACACACCTAAGTTAGATAACGCATTATTCACAGCACTTTGTTATGGTGGTGGTGTTATGGAATTATGGTGGTGAAACACCACACATACCTAGTAACCCAGACCCAGTGATAATAACATTATAATTTATAACTGTTTGCAAAATGCTTTGCAGGGATGCACACACATACACATACACACACACGCACACACTCACAGACATATGTGCACACAAACTCACCTGAAGAGTCCTGCCGGGAAGTAGAAGCAAATGGGTCTTCATCCTCAGGATCAGACTGCATTTGTGGAGACATATGTGACGCTGAGGAGGTAGATGGCTCCTCAGCCTCAATAATGGCAGAAGTAGACGGCTTCTCATCCTGGCTAGTGGCAGAGGGTGTTCCAAAATATTTCAAAAGTGCCCCTGCAAATAGTAAAATAGAACATAACAGACCAATGCATGAATAGGCTAGTACAATTAATTTAACATGTTATTAAGCACAATTTATTAAACTTTTAGAATAGGAAACAAATGAATAATACAACCTCCTTGGTTAATGGCTAATTATATACATAATAGTACACTTCAAATGACTCAGAAAGCTATATCACAAAATAGCAGTGCAATATAGCAGTGAAGAGTAGATGACATAGCTCTATACCTTTATCTTTTGCTCGTTTCTCCTCTTCTTCTTTCCTCTTTTTTCTAAACTGAGCACCTGATAGCTTTGACCTCTTCTTATCCATTTGTGGTTATTTGACAGACCTTAGTGGCTTAGTGTGAAGATTCGTTCTGTAATAAATAATATACATTTCACTATTTAACCAAACCCAGAAAAATAACATTACATATGTTAAAGTATGGGCCTTTATTCCCAATAATATTAATCTGGAAGCATTTTGCATTGTTTAGGTCTTTTATGGGAAGGTTTATGGAAAATGCAATAGATGGTTTTTTATTAATAAAAATATATTTATTGATCTTTTATTATTTATTTTATTTTATTTTATTTTATTTATTTCTTTATTTATTTATTCTTATTTTTATTTTTATTTTTTTTGCAGGCGCTCATGCCGCCCCTCCACAAATGCCGCCCTGTGCGGCTGCCCATATTGCCCATATGAGGAACCGCCACTGGCATCAGCTATTTGTTCTTCATTTTCATCATCAGAGAAAATTATTTCATTTGATGGCATTGAAACATCCTGCTTATTGTCTGCTTATATTCCGCAAGCCTTCTTCTTTCGTCTTCTTGCCGCTTCTGCTTTTTGACTTGTCTGTTGTGCTCAGGTTGATCTGGCAAGCCAATCTGATGTGGTCCAATAGAACCAGACTTGTCTCTCTGACCTTTAATGAAAGCAAGTTCCTTCACAGGGATCTTCATCTCCCTAGGGCATGTACAGTTAATGTGAGTTTCGTTTTTGCAACCAGCATCTGCAAGGCAGCCAAATTCAGAGCAGAGAACAATTTTACACTTGCAACTGAGGATGTCAAAAAGCTTGTCAAGTTTTGCAATGAAAGCCTCTTTGACATGTAGCTTTCCTCTCCCAAGAGATATGTTTTTGGCCTGCTCCCAGCTCTCTTGGATCTTGTTTAAGATTGTGACTCGTGAATTTACAACGGGGGCTACAAAAGAACTGTTTGCTCGTTCCCACTTTTCAAGCACTTTAGGGTAAATGTCCTTTGCAAGACTGGCTGCTGGTAGTTTCTCACATCCTCACCACTTTGTTCTCTTAGCAGTAGCCCATATTTCAGAACGTCTCGCAGAGTTGGGAGTTCAGAGGGCAACAACTCTCTACCAGTTCCAATTAGGTTGCTCATATGTGTGAATGTCCCCAGTCTTGTCCTCCTTTTAGAAGCCATTGTAGGTCAATTCCCACTGGTTAGGATGGTAGCACTGACGGACAAGTAATCTTCAGCACACTGATGAATATGTTTCAACCTGTGAAATAAGCAAAAACAGCAGTGCATTATATATACAGCATATATAATTATTAATATAATAATTATTATATAATTCCACAAAAAAGTCAAAAGTCACTATTTTTATGTAGCTTCTTACCAAGCAAAACTAAATTATATTAAATTAACAAAAATATCTTTAGAATTCCTAAGTCATGCTGCAACTTTTTAGCACCCCTCATATTTGGAATTTGAAAGTTGAAAAATTCGACACACCCTAGTGTGTCAGTAACGCTAGTCTATAGTTCTTTGATTGATATCTATCCCCTCCTTTACATACAGGAACAAACTTTGCTTTCTTTAGGATGTTCGGGATTTCTCCTGTGTTCAGAAATCTTCTCCATCTTCAATGCAGGGGCATAACTATTTCATTCTTACAGTTTTTAATCAGTGAAGCGTTCCATTTGTCCAGACCTACTGCTGAATGTGATTTCGGTTGTCCTATAGCTCGCGCTTTATCGTCTGGTATAAATCAAAGTCCGTTATATTCTCTCCTTGTAATTCTCCTTCGGAGAAAGTATTATGTATTATTATTTTGTCATTTTGGAGGTTTGAAAACCGACAAATTCTAATAATAATGCTAATTTCTTCTACAATCTCGTCATTAGAAATGGCTTTAATTTAACCACTGCTCAGCTAACAAATCTACATAATACCATAGAAAGACCCACTTTATTATATCAAATCTGGATGCGGTCTTCCCTTGAATGTATCTCAGGTATACTCTATTAAATATTTCGGACCATCTGCCCACATACACAATGTTAATCAACCATTTACAAACGCAGGAAAAAAATTAAAATTGACTATAGATCCTATAATTATAATAATAAATTTAAATTTGTCAGAGAAATATCAAGTTTTGACTGGTCAGGAATAACAAAGTAACTGTGACAGAAACAAAATTTCAAACATTCTCAAACACAATAATGGATACATCTAATGCTAATTTTCCTATGAAGTCCAAAATCGTGTGAAAAAATAATTATAACAACCAGTGGGTCACTCCGGCCCTCATTGTAAGCATAAACCGTAAACATTCTCTCTATAAACTATGGAAGAATGATATTATCAATGAACAAACATATAAAAGTTTTTGTAAAGGCTAAATTCACTCATAAAAAAGGGTAAAAGCGGACCAGCCGGACCACTGTTGGTCTAAAATTAACGAACAAAAATGTAATCGTAAAGGACTGTGCGATACTTTAAAGGTTTTAGTTAACATCAAAAAGAAAAGAAAAACTCTAAAGAAATTACTAATTTATCAAACAATTTCTTTTCAAAAATAGGAAGCAACACAGCAGCAGTCATTCCAGACCCAGATAGTCACTACCAACAATATATGCCACAACCCACTCCAAATACATTCTTCTTTGAGCCAATTCTGCCAAACGAAACCTCAGACGCATTGAAAAACTTAAAAAAAATAAAAACGCGGCTATCAGTTCAATTCCAGTAAAAATATATATAAACTAATATTAGATGATATAGCAACTTCATTCACGAGACTTATGAATGAGTCAGTAGTACAAGGGGCTGTTCAAAAATTATGTAACGCTATTTTTGCTAAAACATGACACCCCAGATCCCCCAGGAATGTCGTTCTGTAACGCTAGAACAGACACACCCTAATATGCTATGTAACACTTCTACCACCCCACACCCCACACCCCACACGTTACGGAACGTTACAGGGGGGTGGAGGTGTCAGATTTTAGCAAAAATAGCGTTACATAATTTTTGAACGGCGCCCAAGGAGTTTTCCCTGATCACCTGAAGATAGCCAAGATTTGTCTAGTATTCAAATCAGGCAGCCCTAATTCTCCATCCATTTACTGGACAATTTCCAAATTACCACCTTTAAGTAACGTATTTGAAAGAATCATATTCAATAGAGTAATCAAATTCTTAGCTAAATACGACATCCTAGCAGAAACACAATTCGGATTTAGAGAAAGTCACACCACGGAAGACGTTATCAACATGCTACTAGATAATATCTATAAAAACTTAAACTATAAAAAGCACGCACTCTTAGTCGAAAGCCTTTGATACGCTCTCACATGATGTCATACTAGATAAATTAAACACATAATGGCAAAAGGGGAAATATGTTAAATTGGTTTAAGTCATATCTCTAATCGTCACCAGTATGTTAAAGACATTTCATGAGAATATGCTGTATAGTAAGTCCTCTGTTTACGCGATAGATGCGTTCATCGAAACCATCGTTTATATCGAAATCGTGTAAATTGAATCCCATTTTCCTATAGAGATAATGTATTATAGGGGGGTAAAGCGTGTTCAGCTCATGAATTTTTTACAACAAAAATTAAATTATATGGCTGTATACAAAAATTATATAGAACGTAATGCTTATTATACACGTACATTAATAATAGAATATAAAATACATTATGTGATTTTGAAGGTTGAAGTTGAGCTCTGGGGTGTTGCGGGAGTTCTTTCAACCTTCTTGAAGTAGATAAACAGTGACGTCTGCATAGCCCTCTTCTTTTTTTTCTTGGTACAACTCCCTGTAGCAGCGACTGAGATTTTCCAAACCCCTGCTAAATACATAGCTCAGCTCCATGTTGGGGTCATTCTCTACTGCAATTTCCTTTGCTGCATTGAGGTGTGAGAACAAATCTGACAGCTGTTTGGTGGATAGCAATTTACTTCTTCAACTCCCTCCTCCTCTGCTCGTTCTTGCTGTAGTTGTACCGCTTGCTGCGCCGAAGAACGCCTGTACATATTAACACATACTCGAGCGCAAATAGTTCCGCCAGCCCATTGGTCGTTTGTTAAATCGCATAAACGTGGATCACTGTCACGTATAAGGAATAAATTCCCCTATTTTGTCGATCGTGTATAAGCGAATCCGCGTAAATCGAGTTCACGTATAAAGAGGACTTACTGTAAATGCAAAAAACTTCACTTTTTTCTACGTGAAGGTCAAAATATGATAATAAAAACCCACTCTAATAGAAAGAGTTTATTTCCACGACAGTTTCGATGCCCACTGGCATCCTCTTCGGGTGGATACAGAAAAACGAATGAACCAAAACAAGAGGGAAAACAGTCCAGGGACCATTAAGAAATTCGCACCTAGGTTAGATCCCGTTCTCCCGACACTGGAAGGGCATTTTTA
The DNA here is from genome assembly GCA_023014485.1 of Bathynomus jamesi. Classification (NCBI taxonomy): domain Eukaryota; kingdom Metazoa; phylum Arthropoda; class Malacostraca; order Isopoda; family Cirolanidae; genus Bathynomus; species Bathynomus jamesi. The sequence continues at coordinate 1,415,402 of JAJOZX010000470.1, read as the reverse complement.
TTAAAGGGACCCGCTTAAAAGTATATTCGCACAAATTTAAAACTATCTTCTTGTTCTATACATACAGATTCTATTAATTTTTTATATAATTATTACATTTATTATTAAATTTATTACATTTAATATTGCATTATTATTTATTACAGAAATTATAAATTTATTATTACATTGATTATTACATTGTTGTTTATTATACAGAAATTATAAACCGAAAAACGAATGAAAAAGGCGAGAAGGAAACAATCCAGAGACCATTAAGAAATTCGCACCTAGGTTAGATCCCGTTTCCCCGACCCTAGAAGGGCATTTTTATTAAAGGGTCCCGCTTAAAAGTATATTCGCACAAATTTAAAACATCTTCTTGTTCTATACATACATATTCTATTATTTTGACATAATTACTGCATTTATTATTGCATTTATATTTTTTTAACATTTATTATTATTACCTTTACACTAATTATTACATTTATTTTATTACCGTTATTATTACGGTAATATATATTTATATATTTATTTCCACGGCATTTATATTTATTTCCACATTTATTACTTCCATTACATTTACATTTATGTTTATTATTCCATTTACATTTTACCGAAAAAAAAAAACCGAATGAACCAAAAGCGAGTAAGGAAACAATCCAGAGACCTTTAAGAAATTCACACTTAGGTTAGAACCCGTTCACCCGACTCCGTAAGGGATTTTTTGACCAAGAGTTTCATTAAAGGGTCCAACTTATAACTACCTTCGCATAAATTAAAATTATCTTCTTGTTCTATCCATACAGATTCTATTATTTTTCTTTTGACATAATTATTACATTTATAAAGTAAGTACCTTACTTGATTCCCAATATATAGCATGATTATTTTGGCTGGCGTGATAAAAAATGGCATTATTAGTACTACAACTTCTGAAGGCATATTTGTGTTCTTTAATACGGGTTTCAATATTTCTTCCAGTTTCTCCTATGTATACTAAATCACAACTTTTACAGGGAATGCTGTATTCACAGGCTTGTTCCTGTTTTGCAACGTTATTCCTAACCAATTTACTTTTCACGGTAGACGAATATTTGAACGCCAAAGCAAACTTAAAATCTTTCGTCAACGGTTTTACTCTTTCTAAGCCGGCAATGTAAGGCAAACTCACATATTGTTTTTGGTTAACTGAAGGTTCTCGAGGGGCCTAAAAAGATTTTCTGCCTTTAAAATACGCCTTTCTGATAAACCACTCAGGATATTTTAAATCCTTAAAAATGTTCCAAATTTTTTAATTTTCCGGGTCCAGCAAATGTGGGCTACAAATCCTGAGTGCTCTTAGAAACATGGAAAAAAAATAATTGAGCTTTTAACCCCTACATCATGATATGAAAAATAATGAATGTACGAATTACAATGAATAGGTTTTCTATAGACCGTGAAATTGGGCTTTGCGCTTTCGTTAATGACCAAAACATCTAGAAAAGGTAATTGTTTGTCGTTCTCCCATTCATATTTAAATTTAATAGAGGGAACAAGATTATTTAATGACTGAAAGAAAGTGTCAAAGTTGTTCCAGTGGTCAGGCTAAAATGAGAAAATATCATCAACATAACGAAACCAATTTCCCTTTAATAAAAATGCCCTTCTAGGGTCGGGGAAACGGGATCTAGCCTAGGTGCGAATTTCTTAATGGTCTCTGGATTGTTTCCTTCTCGCCTTTTTCATTCGTTTTTTGGTTTATAATTTCTGTATAATAAACAACAATGTAATAATCAATGTAATAATAAATTTATAATTTCTGTAATAAATAATAATGCAATATTAAATGTAATAAATTTAATAATAACTGTAATAATTATGTAAAAAAATAATAGAATCTGTATGTATAGAACAAGAAGATAGTTTTAAATTTGTGCGAATATACTTTTAAGCGGGTCCCTTTAATAAAAATGTCCTTCCACTGTCGGGAGAACGGGATCTAACCTAGGTGCGAATTTCTTAATGGTCCCTGGACCACAATATCAACTCCCTAATGAATGAAGTGAACAGGCAATTAGATCATGTCTATAAATGGATGTGTGCAAATAAGCTTTTACTAAACTTGACAAAATCATCATATATGATCGTAACAAAAAAAAAACTGTACTCGCGCACACTCCATTAATAATTGGAAACACTCCTCTTGCAAAAGTAAATGAAGTTAAGGTCCTTGGCATAAAGTTGGGTGACAGATTAAATTTCAAAAGTTACACACAACATATCAAATCGAAAATATCTAGATTTCTCTGCATAATATTCAGACTCAAAAAACAATTCTCTAAAATGCTCTCCTTACACTGTATAACTCATTTATCCATCACTTACAGTATGGAATTATAGCACGGGGTAGTACAACGAATTATATAAGATATTCGATAGAGGTAATCCACAAAAAATACTTACGAACGCTCTCAAACAAAAATAACAGACAATCTCATACTTTTCCAGTGTTCAGAGATTTAAATATTCTAAAACTAAATGACTCATATGAAATAACTATGGGTATCAGTATGTACAAAGTTGCTAATAATAGAAACTATACTTCTCCCATTCACATGGCGATTTCCCACCATCAGATCAACCATAATCATAATACAAGACTTCCCACTGATTTCACACATAAACAAAACTATTAACTGCAATTTGCAGGAAATGCCGTCTCTTACAAAGGGAGACTCTACACCTATAAATACCAGACAAGCACCATCGTTAATTTTGTTTCATAAATTACTAAAGCAACACTTTATTAACTCAATGTACAACATCCCTTTATATATATATATATATATATATATATATATGTGTGTGTGTGTGTGTGTGTGTGTGTGTGTGTGTGTGTGTGTGTGTGTGTTACAGAACAAAATAACTGCAGTCCATTTTTATCAAAATTATAGACCCTCTTATTGCAAAATTCAGTCTTAAATAGGGTGCAGTCACAAGCTATACAAGTTATATTTTGAAGGTTTCGATTATATTACGTCATATTTATAATGTGTCTCATTTATCTGTATTTCTATTCCTTTAAGATTGTATCATTTTTCATTTGTAGTAATACAAATTATTATTGGTATTTCAACATACACTATATTGTTTACCACTTCTTCTTTCTATTTTTAGAATTGTCTCAATTTTTACTTGTAATGACCGACTTAATTAAATTTAACTTCATTTTATTTTCTATTATTTCTATTTATTTTCTTATTTTCTTTCGTAAAAATTGAAACGAATCTCAGATTTTTGGCTAAAAAGCTGTCATGCTTCCCGATGTCAAAGTCAGATAAGAACCCTCTGATTCATACTGACCTCTTAATATTTCAGACATCTTTTAGATAATCGGTTAGTGTATTATTTTCTTCCCTTAAAGGACCGATAGTCGCGTAATTTTTTGTTTACGAATATTTGCTAATTTATAGAAGTAGTTTGGCTTTTCCTTAATTGCTTTTACGGCACCTTCCTCCTCTTTCTCTGAATGTTTCTCCATTGGAGCCATTATGTCACGGTCAGTACTCTCAATAGTTTTTCATTGACCACTTTACTATTATTTATTGTCTTTGTAATTCTTTAATTTTGCGGATACTCTCTCTCTTTTGCGGAACATTGTCGAAATTTTGTATCTGGAAATAATTTCTTTCTCCTTACTCTTGACGTTTTTTTCGGAACATATTTTCTTAAGACTCACAACGTCTTCTCTTCTAATACTGTTATCATCTCTTCCGTTATTTTATCCTTGAAGATATCATAGTTTTCAACTCTACTTTTGCCAGGTTTAAACTAATATCTTGCCAATTTATAGCCTTGGAGCTAAATTAAAAAAATTCAAATATGCGTGTTTCTATAGGGTGGTTTTCTTCCAGTGTCGTCATCATATTGGATGATATTGGAATAATGTTGTGTTCTGATATAATATAATAGTTGGGAAGGCTATTTTCATGCCATGAATTTGGTTCTTGTTTGTGAATACTAGATCGAGGCAGTTATTTCTTCTGGTGTTATCTGTTATTTCTTGGGTTAGCGTAATTTAATTTTTTTTGTGTGGAAAGGAGGGGCCAAGGGCGGGTGTTCACAAAAATGACCCCCTTTATAAGAAAGAGAGCCAAAATCGTGGTTTCCAAGGCTCACGATGCTATTTTTTTTTTATATAAATTTTGGAAAGATTGTGAAAAGTGTAAAATGCATGCATGTGTACTTGTGTAGTGAAGAATAGAGGGAGAAGCGTGTATTTGAGAGCTTGCTAGACTGCTCACAAGGTAGATGAGACAAAGAAAAAGATCAGCTAAGGAGGACAGTGACAGGAGAAACGAGTTCCACCACTTCCTGTCTCCTGCCTGATATACCCTCCCCCCCTCCGGAGTACCTCCCTGGTCGATATTGGTGTCTACACCCTCCTCCTAACAATAGAGACAGTAGCATTTTTGCCTGTTTCTGACCTTCTCTTGTGCCTCCCTTGTCTATATATACATATATATATATATATATATATATATATATATATATATATATTCCTAGCTTTCTATATTTTAAATAGGAAATTAAAATCTCCGCAAAGTATAAGATTGGGAGTTGGAGAGTTTAAAGCTTTTATCAAGTTTCTGATCTCATTAATGTTATCAGAGAATTTTGTTAGGGGATATATATACACTATACAGTATAACTGTTAATATCATTGTTTATTTAATTTTTTCAATTTTTGCTGCCAAAAGTTCTATATATAATAGCTGTTTGGTTTACTTAGTAATTTCTGCCATGTGATTGTCATATATATATATATATATATATGCTGCAAACCTACAAGGAAAAAGAAAAACGGGAATATTCCCTGACGAGGTGTAACTCTGAATACACGAAAGGCTTTGGAATCGTTTTTCTTTTTCCTTGTGGGTTTGCAGCATTCATTCATTTCACGTGTTTTTGTGAAATTCATCCTATATATATATATATATATATATATATATATATATATATATATATATATATATATAGCGTAAGGTTAGTACTATAATAATAATGATGATAATAATGGTTAATTGATAATAGTTATAATCGATTGTTAATGATGATGCTAATGAGGCTGGAGTCACCATGATCTTTTCAGATCAAATAATGTTATTAATTGGGTTGATTGATAGAATGAATTTTCCTCTTTTATTAAATAAAATAAATGATTTATGAATGAGACAAAATATAAGTTGGTTGTTTACAGTTGAAATTAAATGTGCACTGGAATAATGACTTCAATCTAATAATGACTTCGATATTAATAACGCGCGAGGTAATGATTAGTCTTTATATAAAGTTAGGTAAATGACAGCAGGCCAAAATGGGGCCTGCACGATGATGGTCACATGGTGGTAGCTCTCGTGTCACTGTTCTTCGAAGAGAGAGAAAGAGTCGAGGTGCGATGGAATGATTGAGGTAGTCCTTGTGACAAAGTTGAGGTGTGAGGCAAGGCATAAGGACATGCCTTGAAGAAGTCCCGCGCTGTAACGTCATCTTGGTCGTACTTGTGTGACGTCATCTTGATCGTGTTTGTGTTGATGGAACATCGCTTAAGTATTTGAAAGCGTCTTTACCACTCACGATATATATATATTATATATATATATAATATATATATATATATATATATATATATATACACACACACACTGAAAGTAATGTTACTCGTTGTAAACCATTCTTCATTTAATTAAATAAGACCCAAATTATGGATATCATTGAAAGACCGTCTATATAAATCTTATTCAAGTTTAGAAAAAGGTACTCGAACTTTGTAATTTTTTTGTTGTTGAATGCGCATGCGCACTGAAATTGGCAATGACGGGTTTCTTTATACAAATTTATCAATAGTTTTCTTTTTTCTTTGTAAAAAGTTAGAAAAGAAAATTGAAAAGAATGATACAAGAACCATTACTTTATTGTATGGAATCCTCGGTCTAATTTCCTTTCTAATCAATTTTTAGTGATGTTTATTTCTAAATTTATTTACGAAATAATGCACCAAAGCGCCCTCTTTCGGACGTGGTAAAACAAATTCTAAAGAGGTTGTACAAAGTTACAATCGAAGGGAAGTTGATACGCTGGTGATATCACGCTTACTTCTTCCCATCATAACGCGGACGTTCTGATTAATGAAACGAACAGGTAATTAGGAAATGTGTATAAATGGATGTGTGCTAATAAACGTTTATTGAACCTGACAAATTCATCTTATATGATTATTACCACAAAACATATTAATACAAACTGTCAAATAAAAATTGGAAATTTTACTCTTGTAAGGGTGAATGAGGTTAAAGTACTTGAAATTAATTTAGACGAAAAACTAAATATCAAGAGTTACGTATAACATATCTCAATCCAAAATACTAAGATTTATTTTCATATTATTTAAACTAAAAAAGACCCTTCCTCAAAACGCACTCCTTACCCTATATTATTCCTTCATCCATCCCCATTTATTATACTGCATTACAGCATGGGGAAGCTCAAAGAAATATACGATGTAAAATATCCTTTGAAAGTAATTCATAAAAAATGTCTGCGAACTCTCTCGAATAATGACAACAGACAAAGTCACACTTCCCCAATGTTTAAAGAGCTGAATATTTTAAAACTAAATGACTTACACAAATTCATTGTTGCTGTCAATACGTTTAAAGTTATCAATAAACATCACCATACATCACCCATTCAAAGAGCAATCTTCCCCCACCCCTATCAAATACACCATCGCTATAACACCAGACTGCCCAGTGATTTTATACACAAACCTAAATATACAATAGAAACTGCGGGAGATGCACTCTCTTTCAAAGGAGCAGATGTATGGAATGCAATTCCCATGCATATCAGGCAGGCTTCATCACTAAATGTACAGGGTGGCGCAAAAGTAGCGCATCATAGAAATTTTCAGTGTTGACTATAGTATATTATTTTTTTCTTTTAGGTAATGGATGGCTGCGAAATTAACAATAGACGAGAGGGTGAGCTTGGTTTTAATGCAGTGAATACCAGGTACTACAAATCGATGAATCGGTACAGAATTTAAATTCTGTACCGATTCATCGATTTGTTGTACCTGGTATTCCATACATTTTACCTGGTATTCCATGCATTAAAACCAAGCTCACCCTCTCGTCTATTGTTAATTTCGCAGCCATCCTCTACCTAAAAGAAAAAAAATATATATTAGAGTCAACATTAAAAATTCCTATGGTGCGCGACTTTTGCGCCACCCTATTTCGTAAATCACTAAAAAAGCACTTCATTAGCAACTGCTGATGTGTAAGTTCACTACTGTCATTTTTACCATAGTAATGAAGTTTTCAATTTGTAATAAACTATTTATATGTTAATTTCATTAAGCACCTTTAATTTCATAATATGTTCTTTTTTTTTTCTTTTTTTATTAAACAGCATTTATTTTCTCCTGAAAATACAATAAATCTTTTAATTTAAAATTAATTAACACTTTGTAAACTTTATATTGTATTTATTATCATTATTATTGCTATTATTATTATTATTATTATTATTATTATTTTTGTATCACAATCACTATCACTTTCACTATTTTAATGTAATAAATAAACTAAATGCTATTAATTTTGCCTAAAATACTTCCATGCTTCCAACGGCATATTTAGATGAAAGAACTGTGAATATATTAGTCATATGAAATATCTAAAAAATTTAAAATTCTGTCACTTGTATTCTTTACTGAATAAAGTTTTTTAATTTTTTAATTTTTTATTTTGATAACAACACAAAGGTTTCTAAAACAGGTTTTCAGAACCTAATCAAAAAACAAAACTGCGACCATTAACGATAAAGTCAGACTAGGAAGACCATCAAAACTATTAGAATCAGATATAAAATATCATGTGAATTAAATCATTGAGAGATGCGTAATTCCAACATCTACCTTTTGTAGCAGAATTGCGGGAAACTGTTGAGGTTAAAGTTGACCCATCCACTGCGTCAAGAGCTAAAAGGGTACATTGCAGTAAAACGTTCATTATGCTTTAAAAAGACAAACTCGAGAGATTAGCATTTATTAAAATCCACTACAACGCACCATTTTAGTTAAGCCTTCTTAATCGAAGCTTAATCAGAGGTGTATAAAAAAGGTGAAACAGCTGCTGTTGCGTTTGACAACAGAGCTACAGTGCTATCCCCCAACTTGCTTTTCTTCCAACGAATAACTAAATAGCAGTAACTTTATCTCACAATGTCAATGTACTCAACTGACCTTGAAAGCATGTATAGTCAACAGACAGGTCCTCTTTTAGATGCGCGGGAGACTGGCGCAGGTTCTTCTCTGGGAAAGCTTCGTGGAGACACCATAAAAGCCTTACTCTTCCTATATATCTTGGATAAAAGAAAGGACTTTTGAGAAGTGCTGGTATGGATAGAGATCTTTGAGCTTCAGCACAAACGCGTATATACTGAAGAAAAGAATCCTGAAGGATTTATGGTTTAAAAGCTCACAATTAGACTTCTCAAACATATATAATGTATTAACCAAACTTTTCGAAACTATTTTGCGTGTCCTTTTCCAACCTTCAGTGGCCTTAAATGATAAAAACGCTGTTGTCAAGTTGGGAATGAGCTAATATTTAAAACGCAGACATCTCTTAGTCATCCCCAAGGAAGAAAAACGTTTCCCAACATCCGCAATTCCTACTTTCGGATCGAGAATGGAATGAAGTGGGAAATAACTCATTTGCGCATTAACGTAACCCTCAATGATGGAGCAAATCTTATCGATGATAGAACAACCACTTATTTACAGCTTATCTCGCTATACTACAAATACAGGAAACCATCTGATGATATATATATATTCAAATATCCGTTTTCACTACTCTTTTCCTCAACGAAATTAATATTTACGATAGAGTACCCAACCACAAGCTCTAAATACAGTAATGAAAAACTGCATCAAATTTTCTGATCACGTGATTACTTCGTTTATTTAATATCAGCATATATATATATTTATATATGTGTGTGTGTGTGTGTGTGTGTGTGTGTTTGGATAACGAATTAAATAATGTGATATGTAGATGGTAGATGGCGTTCTCATTTCACCTCTTTGTTAATCAAGTGCCAAAGATGTTCCTTTTAATTCGTTGGTAAGGAACAACGTCTAAATTTAACTCCTGAAAGCTTATATATATATATATATATATATAACCGATCATACCACTTTTTTCAGCACGTGCACTCAAAAACATTCCTGATAAGGCCTTTTGTGTGTGTGTGTGTGTGTGTGTGTTGAACTGACGGCTGTGAACCCTACTTGTTGAGGGGGGGTGGGGATAAAGAGGAGTTTCATTGTTGCGGGGACGTCCCCAAAGGGGTCACACGGTGTGTGCCTCACGAAGGTTTGTTGATATAAAGATAAATAAATTATGAAGTTAGGGTTCGAATCCCAGTCCTGATTGATGTCGTTCGTATGACGAACGCGTAACCTTATCGGACACTCACTGAATGAATTTGCTGTTGTTGTTGTTTTTATATAGCTTCGTTGTTTTTATGGTGTTGGGTATATATATATATATATATATATGAAAATTACTTCACGAAAGTAACACGTGAAAATATTTATGATGAATAAAACCACGAAGGAAAGGAAACACAGAATGGTGCTCAAGCGCTTTCGTCTAATGACATCCTCAGGAACACTGAATGTTCGTGAGGATGTCATTAGACGAAAGCGCTTGAGCACCATTCTGTGTTTCCTTTCCTTCGTGGTTTTATTCTTCATATATATGGCTCACCTGAAGATCCGTCACCCCAGCCTTTTTTAGTTAGCTTTATAAGGCTAACTAACGAAAATAGCACGACATAACCTAACCACTCGTCAAGGGCGTACAGTTGACCTAACGATTGGTTAGGTTAGGTCGTGATATTTTGGTTAGTTAGCTTTATTAAGCTAACTACAAAAGGCTGTGGTGACGGATCTTCAGGTGATCCATATATATATATATAATATGAAAAAATACTTATTTCATATTTTAATATTTTTTCAAGGATTTACAAGAACTAAAAAATATAATGATAATAATAATAATAATGATTATTATTATTATTATTATCATTAACCCCGCAAGTCATTATTTACTTACACTTCAGGGAAAAATAATGTCAAAAATGTAAGACGTAATATGGTCATTTATGTTCGTATTTTGATTATTTTAATATTGTTAATATTTAGATTGCTTATTTTTATCTTTTTTTTTTTTTTGCAATTTTTATTTAAATTTTTTTTTTCTTGTTTTAATTTTTTTTTTAAATTCATTTTCAAAAACGGGATATTTAGTTTTTGTTGTTTTTTTGGGGGCCACTTTTACTAACTTATTTATATATTTCGCTGCGTAAAGATTATGGTTAATCCTTATGGATCAGTTGAGTATTACTTGGTATGGGTATCTGGTATTGGGTATGAGTATAGATTTCAGACTTAAAATATAGCCCATTAAATTATTGTGTTTCGGGAGTCAAGTTTTGATGACTCTTCTCTCGAGGTGTCTGTGTTTGGCCCAATGTCTGTGTGTGTCAATTTCTGTGTCTATGTGTCTGTTTCTGTCTTTCTTTGAGTTTGTTTCTGTCTCTGCATTCGTGTCTGTGTGTCTGTTTCTATCCGTGACTGCCTCTGTGTCTGTTTCTATCTCCGTGTCTGCCTCTGTGTCTGTGTATCTGTTTCTATCTCTGTGTCTGCGTGACTGTACGGCTAACGAAATTTCTGTTGGTATTAATGTTTCATCTATTATTTGACATTATAATTTAATGGAGTTTAAATATATACAACAACGGATGAACCAAATGATGTAAACCTGGACAGATAAGTCAACATTCTCTCTCTCTCTCTCTCTCTCTCTCTCTCTCTCTCTCTCTGTATAGACGCCATGTACCCTCAATTCACAATGATTCATGAATGATAATAGTATCAAATTCTTTTTATATTATAATTCTGAAATTGTAGATTCTGTTTGATTGCATAACGCGATATTTATCATATGAATGCTTCATATTTTTACCGATGTCAAACAGATGCGTCATAATTATAGATGGTCTTACTCGAAAGGACAAACTTAACATATAACTAGTTTAAACTAGTTCTTGGTGTATCAGAGGGGAAATCAAGTAACTCCATTTATGTTTGCAGACTCGTAATCTAATAGCTTTATAAGTCGGGGAATAAACATTTTGGGTAAGAAATAATGTTATAAATTTGGTATTTATCAAAAAACAAAGAAGAGATCCTTCCCCATCATCTGAAAATCAGGAACTTCAGCGGTCAACTAGACTGAAATAAGAGAAGAAAAGGTCACGTTTTGTTTGTCTTTTAAATAAAAAATGAGTTAAAAAAAAATTAGGAGGCGGGTGGGGTTCATAACTGATGTATAGTTTTCATTTTTTAAGTCTTTTAAGTCTGATATAAAGTTGCATCAGAAAGTGCGAAAAAAGAAAAACGAACGAGCGTCCCATCGAGCGTCCCATCATTCTTCTAAAAGAGTTCCAAACACTTATTTGGATAAAATCCATTTTGGATAAAAAACAAAATAGCAGAAAAATGTATGACGAAATCGTAAAAGAAGGTATTACAAAAAGTATATATATATATATATATATGAAAACAATTCACAAACAGCACGTGATCTTTTTAATAAGCAAGGAACCAGAGGGAAAAGGAAAATAAAACAGGAAGTCCGAGCGCTTTCGTGATATATTCACATCTTCAGGGAAGATATGAATGTGAATATATCACGAAAGCGCTCGGACTTTCTGTTTTATTTTCCTTTTCCCTGTGGTTCCTTGCATATATATATATATATATATATATATATATATATATATATATGATACACACAGACCGTACATAGAACAAGGAACTCTTCTGGGATAATTAAATCCACTATAGTCCGAATAAGTAATGGTAAATGGCAAATACCATAGTTTTTCTTTTTATCTAGCCCGACGTGGGCAACGGGTCACTCGCAAAGAGGTCCCATAAATATAGCTTCCCTCACCAGCTATCTGCAAAGCAGACAGGATCATGAAAAAGAAAAACTATGGTATTTGCCATTTACCATTACTTATTCGGACTATAGTGGATTTAATTATCCCAGAAGAGTTCCTTGTTCCATGCACGGTCTGTGTGTATCATAAAAAACCTCAGGGGACCATTCTGAGTTCATTCCCATATATATATATATATATATATATATATATATATATATATATATATATATATATATATATATATATATATATATATATATATATATATATAAATTTATATATATATAATATTCTTATAAAAAATATATATGATTCAGAAATCCCGTTTCCTTATTCATTCTTTGGCTCACCTTACATTAAAAAGTACCTGTCTAGTACCTCCTCCGTTATCACGTGACCATCACATGATCACCTAAACCTGAAAACAAAAAGAAATTCTGTATTGAACGTTCTGAGCTGATAATTGGTACAATAATTAAATTAATAACTGAAATAATTCTAATTATTTGTTAGTGAAAAATGATTAGTTAAATTTCTTTCTTTAGTTATTTAGTTTTCCTGAACTAATATTTGCGTTCAACTAATGACTACATACACTAATGTTTACTGGTAATTCTCTCTCTCTCTCTCTCTCTCTCTCTCTCTCTCTCTCTCTCTCTCTCTCTCTCGTGAAACTTCAGTACCTTTTGAAGTTATTAAAATTAATTATGTTTAACACCTATTGTCAGTGAAACACAATAAAATTTTATTGTTCAATTGCATAAGTTCTGACACGCATCAGAAGTGGGTATAATAACTGGGTATGCATTATTGTTTGTCTGACTTTGTTTACTTAAAAAAATCATCGCAGTTCTTAAAGTGTTGGGCACTTATTTCTTAGTTTTTTAATTCGTTTGTTAAAAAGTATAATGACCAGTGGGCATGACCAAGTAATGTGGGTGGCGTATGCGCAGAAGTGTGTAGAAGTGTGGGTGAGAGAGAGAGAGAGAGAGAGAGAGAGAGAGAGAGAGAGAGATTTATGATGAATAAATACCATAAATATAAAATTTTAAGGTTCATATACAGTATATAATTATATGATGCTTTGTTTTTAAATAATGAGTATAATGGGAGTTGTATAGGAAGCCATTAAGATAAGATTTGGATGTGGCCCCTGTTTATGTGGCCATTTCTTAACCTTAGATAGGTACACCCCTTAACTTTCATAAACTCCTATCAAATTACATTTATATCAGAACAGAAAGATAAGACTTGTCATTTAAAAAGTGCAATTAATCTATGGTGAGAAAAAATTACATGTGTCCGCGCACACACACACACACACACACACATATATATATATATATATATATATATATATATATATATATATATATATATATATATATTCGTGTATACCTTTCAACCTTTCAAATGTTCCGTGCTATGATTTCTCATTTCACGAAGGTCAAGCTTGTCACCCGTCCTCTCAAGTTAGCCTGGTGAAGTAGTGAGTTGGTTTCGTGTACTCTCCACCTCACATAGGGATTGTTCTGAGCCAGGCGTCTAATCTTCTTTTGAAGATGTCCACCGCAACACCATTCGTGTTCCTTAGGTCTTTGGGCAGCTGATTAAACAGTTTTGGTCCTCTCACAACAAAACTATTTTCTTTCAGGGTTTAGGATGTTCCCTGACTCGTCTTTAATTTGGGAACACGACACAGTCTTCCTTTTCTACTTTCCACTATTGTTTGGGGCATTACAGGGTTCAGAGTAAGATTAGGGACTAGTTTCTCCATTATTTTCCAAGTGTAAGTAATGGTGTATCTCTCTCTTCTCCTTTCCAATGAATATAGGTTTAATTCGTGTAACCTTTCCCAGTAATTTAGTTCTTTGCACCCACTGATCTTGGATTAAATTGACTTAAATTCCCTACTTTTCCTGTTATTCCCATATATTTCAGTTTATGTATTATGATTCCATGGTCACACTTGTCGAACACTTTGGTAAAGGCTGTGTATATTACATCATAGTTTTCATTACTTTCCAGTGCATCAATAATGTTGTTGTAGTGTTCCATTCGTTGTGATAGGCATGATCTGCCTGACCGAAACCCATGTTGGTTATCATTGAATTTTTTCCGAGTTTCCAAAAAGCCATAGATTTTCTGTCTAACTATTCTTTCACTGGTCTATAGTTTTTGGCCTCGTATCGATCTCCTCCTTTATATATTGGGACTTTGTTCGCGCTCTTCAGGATGTCCGGTATTTCTCCCGTGTTTAGCGATCTGTCCCCATTGCATTCTTGCAGTTTTTGATCAGTGTAGCATTCCATTTGTCCGTCCTGCCGCTGAGTGTGCTTTTAGTTTCCCTATAGCTGTCGTAAAGTCGAAGTCTGTTATACTTTCCCCTTGTAGTTCTTCAAAGAACGCGTTTCTATCGCATATCAGTTTGTTAGTTTTTGGGATACTGAAAGATGATTCGTACTGAGCCCTTAATATTTCAGATATTTCTGTTAGATCATCAGATAAAGCACTGTTTTCGTTTTTCAAAGGTCCGATAGACGCATGGTGTGTGCGCACGCACACACACACACACACACACACACACATATATATATATATATATATATATATATATAGAAAGACGCTTACATATATATATATATATAGAAAGACGCTTGTGTAGAAGAGCGTTCCGCACAAGATGAGGAGGGAGAACGAACAAATAGGTAGTGTTGTTTGCAGGTTTGGTTAAAATGTGTATATATATATATATATATATATATATACACACACAACCCAGTTAATAAAATTAGTTAGTGACGAGAACTAAAAATAGTGTGGCAAGGAATTGTTTATAGATGTGAAATTACGTGTGACCAACGCTTAAATTTAAAATGATGGTCCCAATCTTCAATTTCAAACGTGAGAAGGATGTTTTGAGGCAATTTAAAAGGGGCAACTGGGTTTTTTCTCTCTCTCTTTCTGTGACCTCACGCCCTTGTTTCTTGTTACTAAGGCCTTGGGTATATGATTGGAGTACTATCTTTCGTTGGGTCATTTTTCATAGAATCTAAGTAGGGACTCTTAGAATAAGGCCCCGAAAAGGGTTTCAATCATTTCCTCGGACAATGTGAATTAAGAAGGTAGTTTGCGAAGGCAACCTGACCTTCCCTGGGTACGAACAGCGGAAGAAATTAATAAAGTTTTGTCTGCCCTGCGGAGTATTTAAATTTTACACTATTTATATGGAACAATTATGCTGGTTGCCGGGCCACTTCATCATGCTCACTGTGCGCTTTACAGGGCACGGTCATCATTGGGGTAGTTGCATTTTCTGGCGCCAATGTGGCGCTGTTCTACTTCTCCCTTTCTTGACGTCAAAATACCCCTTCCAACTCAATTCTCCCCACCCACCTATCTCTACCCCCACACCCCAACTGGTACCTTCCCCCCAAATCGAACGAGCTCTCCCAACGTCATTTAAGCAAACGCTTTCTTTTTTTTAATATTTCTTTCTTTCTGAGCTATATTTACTCCAACCAGACAATATTTTCATCTCGAAGCATTCAATAACAATAAGATTAGTAACCATAGTAACTGAAAATAGTTTTTGTTGATGAATTACAATATAGACTCGGGGACCTGTACATATCACAGTATTGAGAGAGTGTGCTGCTATTCACACCTTTAGTAGTTAACCTAACTGTAGTTTAACATAACCTCATACCCAACAAGGGCATTTCTCAATAAAGTGCCCAGTCAATGATTTGCACATAAATGATAACATGTCACATAACAATAAATCTTAAGTGTATATATATATATATATATAGGGTGAACCAAATGTAGGTGGACAGTAAATGATAACGTTTATTTTGAGAATACATATTTAATTTTTTTGAATACTATAATACAAAATAAAATTTAAATAAATTTAGTTATAATATTTAATATAATATAACACAAACACCATAGTTATAATGAACACCATAGTTATAATATAATATAACACAAACCGTATTCAACCTACTGTCCACCTACTTTTGGTTCACCGTGTATATACACCATAAGTTTGGGTCCAGTTTTTTAAGCGTATATTCGAGACCAACTGAATATACTCGTAAGAGGATTTATATACAGAGGGTTGCCAAAAGTAAATAGACACCACGATGATTGTCCTCAAGAACAAATGGCAAAACTCATCAATGACAAGCCAGAACGTGTGTCACCTTTACATAATTGAAAGAGGAAAGCAACACGATTCTAAATATATTCATTCAACAAATTAGTTATTATTTATTGACTTTTATTACTAAATCAAAAACTATGAAAAAAAACAAAAAGCTGAATGTGTCTATTTACTTTTGTCAACCCTAAACAGTATACTAATCTTTTGAGCGAAAACTTCCTTTATGCCTTGACAGAACCAGTTATATTGGTGCATTAACATTAATATACGAGCAACCGGGTCAAGTGTCTCTTGTGCAACCTGAATTTTCATTTCTTTTCTAGTTTTTTTTAGTATTCTTAAGTTTGTTATACTGTATATAGTTTATTACTGTTTTCTTGGTTTAATATTTATACAAAACCAGTTGGTTGTACTAAAAGATAATAAAACATTAATTGACAAAGGGTTTATCTTTTTTTTTTATATATTCTTGAAAAATGTGCGATAATCTTCTACTACGAAGTGGACAGAGAGTTAACGCGTGAATTAAGAGCCTAAATATTCACTCTCCATAAACAAGGCAACATTTAAAGAGAAAACTATCGGAGCTCAAAATATCAAAACGAGTAAGTCAAAGAACCTACAACAGGTGCGGGAAAATGGTAGTTTGGCTACTTGCAACATACAAGATTGGTCAAGAATAAGTATTTCAAGAAAAAATCGCATTATTCAAAGGCTTTCCCGAGCAAGTAGCTTTAAGACAGCTTCAGAAATATGTCGAGCCATTCAAAAGGATCATGCAATTGCTGTAAGCACGTTCATTTTGAAAAGGTTTTCAGAAAGTCGGGTTCATGGAAAGAGTGCTGTCAGAAAGTCGCACATTAACGATGTGAATCAGAAAAGAAGGTTTGAATTTGCGAAGAAACATCAGAATATGAATGAAAAAAATACAGTGAAGAGATGAAACCATAACTGGGCTTTCAAAATGAAAGGCGTAGGTTTGTGAGACGACGTACCTATGAAAACTTTCAATCTAATTGCATCAGTAAGACTGTGAAGCATGGCAGTGTTTCTATTATGGTGCGGGGTTGATTCAATTCCCAGTGCTCTGAAACCAGACCAGACCAGGGCCTACTACTAAATAATATGGCTATTTGGAGGTTTTAAATATTTTGGTGTGTACATGACGATTCCTGATATTAGAACAGTTTTATTTTAAAATTAGGAGGTAACTATTTGTTCCCCTTTTGGATCAAGTAAAGACAAGCACCCCCAGCCTTCTTTAATTAGCCTTATAAGGCTAACTAACGAAAATATCACGACCTAACCTAACAAATCGTCAAGGGCGTACAGTTGACTTAACGATTGGTTAGGTTAGGTCGTGATATTTTCGTTAGTTAGCCTTATAAGGCTAATTAAAGAAAGCTGGGGGTGCTTATCTTTACTTGATCCCCCCTTTTTTTTATTTAAACTCTAAAATTAGGCCCAATTTATTAAAAAAACACCTATTTTTTAAGGGTGAATTATAATTCTTTTTAGTGTAAGTATATAATTTATTTATAAGGGTAACTTTGTTATTGAATTGAAACTACAAAACCATTTAAAGTTATAATATAACCTTATTTAATTCCCAAGAAATAGTCAGCCTTATTCAATTATTATACTTCTATCATATTTTGAAATGATGTCATCCCCGAGTTTTTTTATACCGAAGGTATAAATGAATTAATATTGACGTTACTTCAAAGGGAAACAAACTTCAAATTAATTTTGAATCTTATGAATTATTATTAAATGAGTTAAAAAGAAAAAAAAAAATTTTTTTAACTCATTTTCATGAATGACTTAATTATTTTAGCTGTTGACGGAACAAACATTTTGTACATACACCTTTATTAGAAGCACATTCTAAAACTTATTAACAGATAGTCCAAAATGCATATTTACAGTGATTGAAATACTAATAAGATTAATGACATCAGTGCTCGACATTTGCCAACACTTTTAAGCATTTCTAGGAAACCCCATTTGAGAATGCACAATATTACATTTGGTATATGTTACCAAACACTAGCAGATATTACCACGCATAAACAGACATTAACGGACGTTAACAGACACTAACGGATGTTACCAGACATTTACAGACATTAGAAGCTGTTACCAAATATTAACAGACATTATCAGACGTTACCAAATATCGACATACATTAACAGACATTAAATTAACAGGCGCTACAAACACTAATATGCTCATACGTTAGCAGATATTAACAGACATCAGTAGACTTGACAGATGTTAGCAGACATTAGCAGCCACTGCGAGATTATTATAGTGGTATTCAAACTGTTTTCGAAAAACAAAATTACCTGAGAAGAAAACCACAGGGTTCCGTCTCCACGCTGCCCCCTCCCCCCTTAAAAAAAGAAACAAAAGGGGATCGGATCTTACTTAAAAGGTTTCATGAAACTAAACAATTATTTTTTATAGGATTTACTCTAAAGTTACCAAAAAAATGTCTTCTTGCCCTCAGGGTGAAAAACTGGCTGGGCTCAAACGCATACCCCCTCGACAACAAATATTTACAGTGGGGGGCGGGGCCGGTCGACGGGTGGGGTATGGATGATACCCATGTGTTTAATTACAACTGGTTACCTATTACAATTTTGTATTAATAAACTGATAAAGTATTTATTTACGTAATAAAAAACCTGATATTTTTAGAATCTGAACCGATAATTTATTTAATCTTTTTTTTTACTTTATCAACACCCTTTTAGTAATAGCTTCAAATATAAGTTTCTTACAAAACATATATTTTATAAACATTAGGAAATTGCAATCTTGGCACCTCTTCTGCTTTTCATTGCTTGCATACGCAAACGCACCCACGCACACACACGCACACGCACGCACACACACAATATATATATAATATATATATATATATGTTAAAACCCGGACAGAGTTCTAGTATAAATTTGTATTTTTATAATCCATTTGATCTTGTGCTAAAAATCGATTAACTTTTAATTTGCATTTTTATTTTATTTTATTTTTTTTATATATATCGAAACCTGACCATAGGCAGCATTGTGCTAAAACCCGGCAGAGTTCCAGTATAAATTTGTATTTTTATAATCCATTTGATCTTGTGCTAAAAATCGATATTTTTCCTTACAATCTGTACGCCTCATTGGTAATCCTTTAAGGTTTTAATTTTTAATTTTTTATTATTTTTACTTCTCTGTTTATTGTATATATATGTATGTATGTATGTATGTATGTATTTGTATATATAGATATGTATATATATATATATATATATGTGTGTTTGTGTGTATGTATGTTATTTATTTTTTCTTTTTTCTTTCTGTAACCTATATATAGGCTTAACCTTTTTATATACTTCAGTGTTCCTGAGGATGTCATTAGACGAAAGCGCTTGAGCACCATTTTGTGTTTCCTTTCCTTCGTGGTTTTATTCATCATAAATATTTTTCACGTGTTACCTTCTTGAAATAATTTTCATATATATATATATATATATATATATATATTTTGTAAATCTTTCTGGGCCTGCCTAAGTTTGATAGCATCCATAACCCGGTAAAACTGTTAAAGTATTAGTGAGGAACAGTTACTAAGAACATAAAACCCAACCAACCAATCAACATACAAACAATTAAATCTTTGTTTATTTGTAGCTAATTATATATTTTTTATTATATAATTCATATTATACGATTTATACAATTATACAATCGTGACTACATCAAAATCTGCATCTACACTTCGACAGAGAATACTTAGTTGCATTATCACAATAAAAATATACACCAAGCGTTCAGTGAACGTGCCATAGTCATTGTTATAATAATGTGCTCGCGAAGGTTTTTATTATGTTGTTTACGCGATTACGCGCTATCATGTTGTTTCTTTATCTTGTTACGCGATCTTATATTTCTTTATGCGATTACGCGTTATCACGTTTGTTTATGCGATTGTACGCTATGATGTTGTTTATGTTGCTATGCGCTATCATGTTGTTTATGTTGCTAGGCGCTATCATGTTTCTTTATGCGATTACGCGCTATAATGTTCATTCTTTATGCTATTATGCGCTATCATGTTCATTCTTTATGCTATTATGCGCTATCATGTTTATTACGTTTTTATTTAATTGTGCATTATCCTTTTTTTTACGCGAAATCATTTTCCTCGGTGCTATTATAAGCTGTCACGTTCCTTTATGGCGGCTTATGCGATCACACGTTGTTCCTTCACGCGATATCATCTTTTTATTCGATGATTGGCTTTCATAATGTTCTTCTCAAAGAACAGGTCTGTGCGAGCGGTTGAATTGGAGAACTCGTAAATCTATTTACAGAAGGGTAACTACTATAATATTAAATTTAAAATTCACACTAAAACATACTCGTAGTTCGTTCTAAGCTCAAAAATTTATATTATTTTCTTTTTTTTGTAAATTTTATAGATTAG
Organism: Bathynomus jamesi; assembly: GCA_023014485.1. Lineage (NCBI taxonomy): Eukaryota > Metazoa > Arthropoda > Malacostraca > Isopoda > Cirolanidae > Bathynomus > Bathynomus jamesi. Next base: position 1,394,691 of record JAJOZX010000470.1, on the reverse strand, counting down.
TGTTTGTTTTTTAAGGGTAACTAATGAATATTTCTGAAAAATTACACCCAAATTCTTTTTATTTATGAATAAGTTTATTAGGACAGTTTTAATATGTGAACTGGTAAAAATTGAATTTAAAAGGACATTATTTCGAAGAATATATATATATATATATATATATATAAACTGTCAGCTACATATATATATATATATATATATATATATATATATATATATATATATATATATATATATATATAATATATATATATATATATATATATATATATATAGAGAGAGAGAGAGAGAGAGAGAGAGAGAGAGAGAGAGAGAGAGTACTTGGAAACAAACCTATATTCTAATATTTAATATTTAAAAATAAAAAGTAGATTAATTTACTAACTGAATGATATTTATTCTAACAAACATCGGACACTCGACAATTAAATAGCAAACAGAACTTCCACAAATCCGCCATCCTGGTTTTATGAACCAGCGATGTTTTTGGTGTATATACACATATCCGTACGAAGTCGTATACAGGCGTACCATAGACTATGGTCGGACGACATACGGTAATGTTGCGCAGTTGGCCATTCTCTTGTTGCCAGGCGACCTCCGACCCCAAATCCCTCCGGAATTCATTTGGAGGTGGTGCATGTGGTGGGGGGGGGGGGATCTGTCGTGCTGGAGGTGAAGGAGAAGGGATAGACATACAACGTATTTACTGCAATATGAAACAAATTAATTTACTATTTAATAGCGTCTTCATAAGAATACGCACACACACACACACCGAGTGAAATTAACAAAATAATCATTAGATACGGTAAACAAGCGCATTCTCTATCTTTTTAATGGAACGCCCACAACCCTTAACGTAATGGGAAGTAATTAAATATTTGAAAAATAAAAGTATCGCCTGTAGGAGCAAATGTGACTTCAATGACCACCAACGAAAATGTAGGAGGAATTTAGCCATTTAGGAATATATAACCTTGGTTAATCTTGGTTTTGCTTTCGCCCGAATTGTTCAATCTGACGAAGGTCAAGCTTGTCACTCCACTTAAGACCTACAGGTTAACGTGAAATCCGAACCACGCCCCACCAGCAGCCCAGCGTCTTAACCATTAGGTTACCCAGAGTAACCATTTATCAACCAACCAATTTTTATTGTGTGGAAGGATGAACAGCTAGGTTTTTTGCTGCGCGCCTCCTGCCGTCACCGGGTCTCGATCCCGGGGCCGATGGATTCGTAGTCAGCGACACTAACCACTACACCACTGAGGCGCATATATATATATATGAAGAATTAAGTTTTTTATGTAATTTATTGTAAACGCGAGAATAAATTAAATATACTTATGTGGAGCTTTTATTAATAATAATAATAATAATAATAATAATAATAATAATAATAATTAATGTTATTATTCAATAATTTATCTAATGATATGTTCAGGGGAGAAATGCCTCTCTCTCTCTGCAGACTGTTAACCTCCGCCTGATTATGAAAGCCCACTTTCAACTGTAGAAATCGGTAGATTGCCTCCAGTCGTAAAGCCATATATATATATATATATATATATATATATATATATATATATATATATATATATGAGAGAAGTCCATACAACCCGTATAAGGGTACGAGGCGTGACCTGCCTATATAACAGTCCCATACACCTGTCTCTTATACCCCTATACCCCAATCTCATGCCCTCGAGCCACAGGTAAACCTCAGCTTAGCTTACATACGAAAGTTCTTTGGAAATAAATTCATTTTTGGAATACTTAAATTTTAAAACACTGAATTATTCTACAGTTTCTCCTTAATTTTTATTATATATATATATATATATATATATATATATATATATTAATATATATATATATATAATATTAAGTGTTAGAAATTTTAAGTGATCTTTTCAGATAAGACAATTATTTAGATATTAAGAATTTAGGTATTTAGATACTTAGAACAAATTTAAATATGAAACTTTAAATTTGTTACGTAATTTCTATTTTAAATTCAATTTAGTGCTGTCTTTATTGTACTAGGGACACTCAATATATTTTGCCCCACCCTTTTATCGTAGCTAAATAATAGGCCATGAGGTTGAAATGTCTTTTGGGCCGTACGTTTGAACTTTCTGCTCTTCACATAACCGGATTTTTCCAGTTTGAACCTCCCCTCCTTGTATAAAACCGCTTTTAAACGCTCTTGTATAAAACCGATGGTTAACACAGTTTCGAAAATGGCGTCTGACGGAAATGTGCGTCGTAAACAGAGAGCTGTTATCGAGTTCTTAACTGCAGAGAAGGAAACAGTTAGAAATATTCACAAACGTCTACAAAACGTTTGCCGAGATGCTGTTGTTGATCGAAGCACAGTTGGACGCTGGTCTAAACGTGTGAGATCATCGGGGAGAGGGAGAGCCAGCTTGGATGATGAGCCACGCAGCGGTCGTCCGGCATCGGCTGTGACATCTCACACTGTGCAACGTGCTAACAGCATCATTCGATCAAATCGGCGCGTCACATACAAGGAGCTATCACTGGAGCTAGGAATTAGTGAAGGAAGTGTGAATATGATAATTCAGCAGCTGGGATACTCAAAAGTGTGTTCACGGTTTGTTCCTCGCGAACTGACTGAAGATCACAAAGCCCAAAGAAAAGAAATTGCTTCCGAGTCGTTGGTTCGATATGAGACAGAAGGGGATGACTTCCTTTCACGAATTGTGACTGGGGATGAGACTTTGGTACACCACTTTGAACCTAAAACAAAACGCCAACCCATGGAGTCGCATCACGCAGACTCCCCACGCAAGAAAAAGTTCAAAATGGCTCCCTCTCCAGGAAAGGTTATGGCCACCATCTTCTGGGACATGAAAGGGGTGATTCTGGTGGACATTATGAAGAAAGGACAAACAATCAACTCAGAGGCATAAATGCAAAAATCTTCACTTTTCTACGTGGAGGTCAAAATATGATGATAAAAACCCACTCTAATAGACAGAGTTTATTTCTACAACAGTTTCGAGGCCCACTGGCATCCTCTTCGGGTGGATGCAGAAAAACTTTCCTTTTTCTGTATCCACCCGAAGAGGATGCCAGTGGGCATCGAAACTGTTGTGGAAATAAACTCTGTCTATTAGAGTGGGTTTTTATCATTATATTCAGAGGCATATATTGCTAGCTACAGAGACTCTAGAGACGTATAAAGCGAGTTCGACCGGAGAGAAAAATGGAAAACGTCCTTCTTTTGCACGATAACGCAAGACCACACAACAGTGTGCAAACAAGAGAGGCTATCACAAAAATGCGCTTGACTGTGTTATCCCATCCTCCACACAGCCCGGATCTGGCACCTTCAGACTTCCATTTGTTTGGGCCAATGAAGTATCCTATTCGTGGAAGAAAGTTTCAGAGTGACAATAAGGTTGTTGAGGAGGTTATGAGGTGGCTCCAGCGGAACCCAGCGGACTTTTACCAGCAAGAAATAAAGGCCCTTGTTTCGAGGTGGAGGAAAGCCGTAGAAAACGTTCGAGACTATGTGGAAAAATAAAAACTTGTAACAAAGGTATAACTACTTGTGTACAAAATTTATGGAACTTACAAGGAAACTTGGAAAGAAAAAAAAAAAAGGTGGGGCAAAATACATTGAGTGGCCCTCGTAGTTCATGAAGAGGTCAAAAATATTTATCAAAATATTTCTCTATGAAATTAATTTAATAATGTATTTTCGGTCATTTTGGGGAAAAAAAAAAAAAAATAAAAATATATATATATATATATGTTACAGTCAAAGTGTGTAACCAGCCATTTCGCGTTATGGCTGAAACTTTTGGTCATTTCGCAAAATGGCTGTTTCACTTGGTCATTTCGCGAAATGACTAAAATCTTCAGCCATTACGCGAAATGGCTGAAATTCCACCTTGGTCATTCCGTACAAGATCATTTGTCCGGTTAGGTCAACTGTATGCCCGGTTAGGTCACCTGCATACCCGGTTAGGTCAACTGTATGCCCTTGAAAATTGGTTAGGTTAAGTTGTGTTATTTTCGTTAGTTTTAACGAAAATAACACGACTTAATCTAACCAATTGTCAAGGGCATACAGTTGACCTAACCGGGCCTTCAATGGCGGACATCGGAATAACATTGAAGGCTCGGTTAGTAATTGAAAACTTGAAAATTCAAATTCAAATGTGTTCAAATGTGTATTTGAATAGTGTTTTTCATTTATTTGGACAGACCCGTGGATGTATGTAGTATGTTTTAGCAGATTTAGTTAGGTAAATAAAGGTTTCCAATTTTATTGTGATGTTTGTTATTTTTATGAATTCATGACAAAAGTAATTTTAGCCATTTCACGAAATGATCAAGTGGAATTTCAGCCATTTCGCGTAATGGCTGAAACTTTTAGTCATTTCGCGAAATGACTAAAATCTTGGCTGTTTACACACTTTGACTATAATATATATATATATATATATATATATATATATATATATATATATATATATATATATATATAATAGAGAAAAAGTATAAAATAATTTCCAAATTTATTTTTCTTATCTGAGATTATCGAAATATACTGTAGGTCCTTCAATAAATTTTTTTTCACATTTTAGTTAAAAAAATTATTATTATTATTATTATTATTATTATTATTGATCATAATGATGATGATCATCTTTACTGGCAAATCCAATTGCAAATCTAAATCCACGAACTAAATTCAAATTAGCGGAGAATGAATGTTTTTGGATACACTGTAATTTATGTCGAATGATATTCTGAGGCTTTGAATTCAAGACGTTCGGAATGAGTTAATTTCTGTTAACACTTTTTTTGGTAATTTTTAGTTTTTTAAATTTATTATTCTATAAGTAATCTTATCATTTGTTACCTTCATGAATATTGTACTTTTAATGCGATTTATATCCTCCCACCAAAGATTATTATTATTATTATTAGTGACATTCAAATAAATGTATCGTAAAACACAACCCACTTAATTCAAAAGATTTTGTTATATTTTATTATATACTTTTATGGTTCCCAATGATGATAATTACGTACAAATTAATTACAGTTTAATTATTTCTTAAACTACATTGTAGTTAATATTGTAAAGTTAAACGAGTTAATGGCACGTCCATTTTTAACTTCAGAAGGTGAAAAAAAGGGGGGTTGGTTTTGCGTGCCTGCTTTAATGGTTTCGGGTTTTTTTTTGTTTTGTTTGCGAGCAAAAGTCGTCCAAATATTCTCATTTAGATATTTTGAAAGTTCACGAACCGAATCCAAATCCACCACGAGCTGAATGAAGAGAATCCATGAACCAAATCCAAATTCATTAACTCAGTCCAAATCAGCGCAGGATGTTGTCGAAACCAGTTATGTTGAATGTTGCACTCGGTTATGAAAAAATTACATTTAGTTTCTTAAATAAATTAGGCCTCGCGAGTTGTTGAAAACAGTTAGCGTCGAATTCATGCATGCATGCGTGCTTGCGTGCTTTGCATACTGATGGTTCCTAATAACACATTTCTGTTTTGCGCCTATTTAAAGAATCACATTTCACGAGTTACTATTTTTTTACTTTCAGATTTCGTGCAAACTTTCGATGGTGCGATATTTCGTCAATGAGATATCCTCTCCCGCGGGTTAAGTTTAAAATTCTGTTTTATATACAGGGTGTCCGGGCTTAAATGGCAATAAAATAAAACATTATAAATGTATTTTATTACCACTTAAGCCCGGACACGCTGTACTTCATTTCTAGTTCTTTTTTTAAATTCAGGTTCTGTTTTTCGAGTGTTTTGTAGTATTTGGTTCAAACATGCATGCTCTCTCATGTCCTTCTTGTCCTCACAAGTTCCATGTCCTCTTCTCCCTACGTCCTCATAGTCGCTGCCTTTATCTAGACCATCTTCGAAGAAATAGGATTTTTACACCAGGTACACTTGTCCCAAGAGACAAATTGAGTAAAGCGACGTACTCGGCGGGGGTCAAAAGAATGAAACAAGGTGAGCATTAAGGTTACGACAAAGTCCCTATATACAGTACATTAGGTGTGTATGAGTATGCAGCCAAGCGATCTAGTATTATAAATTGTTCCCACATTCCTACGAATTTGTAAGACTTTTTGTTTTTGGAAAAGTTTCTAGTGGAAGATAACAGCTGAACTGGATAACATGAGATGGTACATGATAAACAAAGTATCTTTGTACCATTATAAGCCTAATGTAACGGACTCTCAGGAGAAAGTATGACAGCAAGATATAAATTATGATAATTTTCATCAATACCCGTTTCTCTAATCCAAGATGAAATACATACACACTCACCCACGCCACTTACACCACGCACACCTACACGCACCGACCCCCCTACACACACACACACTTCATAATTTATCCAGTGCTTTAATTATGTAAACCTTGCCAGAGGGACAGGAAAAATAATCGCTCCGAGTACTTTCGAGTTTAATAAACTCTTCTCCAGGGAATGAAATATAATTATAAACTCTGAAAGACTTGGGGCAACTTATATATATATATATATATATATATATATATATATGCGCAATTACAATCGGTGGCAATATTTTTTCATTAACTTACAAAATTTATATAGCATTATTATTATGGAATACCAATATTTATATTCCCAATGCACTACTAATAAAAATGAAATATAAATACATTTATAAAATAAAATAATAATTATAGTGTTAAAAGTCGCTTAATCTTCTTCGTAATGGCAAAGGTCATGTGACCGAGGGAACCTATTAAAGCTTTACGTGAGAGTCGAACCATCTACGAGTCGATACATCATTTGAACATAAAAAAGGAGGTTCGCCCATCCAACTTCTGATCAGACTCATCGTCGCTTTACCTCGCTGATATAACGGGAAGCGTTGTTGCGACGTGGTAACGATGTAGTCCCGTTTAAATGATAAGATATCTCAATTTGGTTGCTAATTCTCCTCTCACACAAACCTGATATAGACGTTAGGCCTATCTTAGGTTCTCAGAGTCCTTTCTGGTCATGTGTGAATGCACCCAAAAAAGGTTTTATTTTAAAGTAGAAAATTGTTTGGGTTTTACACTAACAAATTACTCGGCTCAGAATTATTGTAAGACAAAGTTTTGTTAAAAATAAACTAAATAAATTATTTCACTTGAAAATAAATTTCGTTTACATTAAACACAAATAACATTATAGTTAAATAAAATTAATCATTTTCAAATTTGCCACATGAAGTGAAGCCCAATTACGAGTAAATATAATATATATATATATATATATATATATATATATATATATATATATATACTGTGTATATATATATATATATATATATATATATATATATATATATATATATATATATACACACCGGGTGTCCCATTCGAAATGAAACAATTTTGAAACTGTAATTTTTAAAGTATTAATGTGAGAATGTTGAAACGTTGCCACTTACTACACCATATACATAAGTTTTTGTCATAATGTTTTTTTGTTTGTTTCAGATTGAATTATGTTTACCCCACAAGAGAAAGCGAAATGTGTGTTATGGATGGCTGAGTTGAAGTCCCCTACTCTGGTGCAACGGCGATTCTTACAACCTTTCACGAGGAACCACCCACCAGAAGAGACCGATATGCATGGACCAAGAAATTTGAGGAGACTGGCAGTGTTCTAAAGGAACACTCTGGAGGGCGAACAAGATTGGAAGATGATGATGTTGAACGAATACGCGGCGCCTTTGGTAGTAGCCCGAGAAAGTCCATCCGTCATGCCAGTATCGATCGAACTGCAGATTCCTCGTTCAACTGTGCATAGAGTCGTGCGCAAGCGGCTGCAGCTCTATCCATATAAGCTTCAAATTGTTCAGCATCAGACATGGGCAGTAAATACTTTAGATATATTTAAATAATAAATACATTACTTGAAAATAAAATAATTAAATACTAAATAAAATTCAGGTTTTCAGAAAGTATTTAAATACTAAATACATTACTCCTAAAATGTATTTAAATACATTTCAAATACAATTTAGATACTTTTCAAAAAGCACATAAAATCACTGCAGCCATGTTACAGATGTTGTCCTCGTCTAATGTGATCAATAGGCTAAGGCTACTTACACAGTTAGCGCTGAACTTTACGCAACCACCTATGACGATGCCTCAGGATAGACTGCTGGCTGCCGCACTGCAGCTGTGAGTCTGTGACAATCGCCACTAGAGCAGGCTGGAAGTTCCATTTTTCAAGGTGCTTCCAGAAAGTTCCAGCCTGCTGAGCCTGGTACTTTCTGGAAGCACAAGCACCTTGAAAAATGTTTTACTGTGTTCTGTGGTACCAGTTAAATACTGGGTGGTTAGTACTGTACAGTGTACATCCTCGCAAAATTGAACAGTTCACAAAAAGTATTTTAAAAATGTATTTAAAAACAGGTATTTACAAATACTAAATACTTTTCGAAAGTATTTAAATACATAATTAAATATACTCTCCAAAAAGTATTTAAAAATACATGTATTTAAATACATATTTAAGTATTTTCAAATACATTACTGCCCATGTCTGTTCAGCATATAACATGTAAAGATTTTAACAAAAGGAAACATTATGCTATGCACAATGTATCTATATCTAATGTATCTAAATGTTATAATTTACATATGTCATATGAAACTTTATGACATTGACTATTTACTGTGTGAATATTACATTGTTTGCATCATTCAATAAAAAATTATAAGGTTTCAAAGTTGTTTCATTTCGAATGGGACACCCGGTGTATAATATATATAGTGCCTCGTTTTCACTATGATGATGTTAATTATTAGGCTAATGAGGTAAAGTTGTTAATGATTATGATTGCTTGAGGCTGGGGTCACCAGTGAACTTTTCAGATGAAATGTTATTAATTAAGGAAATTAATAGAGTGAGTTTTCTTCTTTGATTAAACAAAACAAATGAGATTTAAGTGAAACAAATAAGGTTGCAGTTGTTTGAATGAAAGTTGTACTGAAATGTTATAAATGTGCCCTTGATTAATGACTTCAACTATCTCTTTTCATTCATGAAAGTGTCCAAATTTTCCTTAAAATTAACTAACGAGCTACTGTTTACCACATCATATGGCAAGTCATTCCAAAAATCTACTACTCTATGATTGAAAAAGTATTTTTGTAGATCAAGTCTACAAGTCTGTTTTCTAATTTTCATATTATACCCACGAGTTATCCCATCAGTCTCTAGTGAGAAAAAGTTGCGTACATCTAAATTGTCCAAACCTGAAAACATTTTGAACATCTGCATCATATCTCCCCTCATACAACGTCTCTCAAAACTAAACATACCTAGTTCCTTTAATCTTTCCCTGTATTCCACTCTTCTTAGGTTATGGATAAGCTTGGTTGTCCTACGTTGCACACATCTCCAAGCATATCAATATCATGTCTAAGGTGAGGCTTGAATGCAGTATTCTAAGTGAGGTCTACCATAAGAATTATATAATTTACAGATGATTTCCTTACTCTTGTAACTAACACTTAACGCTTTCGCGTCCAGAAGTGTTTTACGTGTTAACTGTAGTAAAAATGAGTTTTTAATCATTATCCTTTCTTTCTCTGCGTTATTACCACTCTTAATCCTTATTTACACTAATTTCTGTGTATTTTGTAATCGTGTAACGTGACCGATTCTCAACTGACATGGAGCTTCCGGCCGACATTTTCCTTGAACAAAGTGATTGAGGGAAATTACAACGATTTATCACTATTTTCTAATTTTTATTTAAATTTAAGCAATGAATAGACGGGGAAGCGAGTGGGGAATTCATAATTAACATTTTGATCGTGGAGAGACTAGAGTTTAAGTTAAGTCAATTTTAAAATCACAAAATTGCATTTTTACTCCAAACCCACCTTCCCTAAATACCACACCCGAAGACTGGCGTCTGGGTATGCCTTCGGCTTCCACTGCATTTCAGTTGTTGCCAACTACGAGTAGTATTACTTACTTCAAACAATTTCAGGCAATATCCTATTTTGGCGTCTCAAACCCTTCAACCAACCAAAAAATAAACAAATAGCGTCCCAAATTAGTTTTTAGCATTAGCTTTGCCTTATGAGAACACATGGCTTTAGCTTTGCCTTATGAGACAACATGACTGAACGGCCTAGTGCACCTACACATTGTGGATCCTGAATTTATAATGACTATTAATGACTGGTTTGTCGTACTATTTTCGTTAGTTTAAATGAAAATATCACAACTTAACCTAACCAAGGGCGTACAGTTGACCTAACCGGGCAGTCAATAATGCCCGGTTACATAGGTCAACTGTACGCCCTTGACGATTGGTTAGGTTAAGTCGTGCTATTTTCATTAATTTAAATGAAAATATCACAGCTTAACCTAACCAATCGTGAAGGGCGTATAGTTTACCTAACCGGGCAGTTAATAATGCCCGGTTAGGTCAACTGTACGCCCTTCACGATTGGTTAAGGTAAGTTGTGATATTTTCGTTAGTTTAAACGACTAAATATACACATTAGCCATTTGCTTGTATTTGGGGCGCTATTTGTTTATTTTGTAACTGTTAAATAATTTGGGACGCCAAAATAGGATATCGCCCAATTTCATTTTACATATCTTAATTTCATACAATTTAAAATTTAATCAGCTTATTATACTCTAAAAACATTATCAGATTTCTTATTAAAAAAAATACACGACAACCCTCCCTCACTTGAGGTAACGGCAGCATTTAATTCAAATATCTCTAGTATTGCATTAGAGTCCCGTTGATGGAATAACACGTATGAGAACATGTGGCTTTTATATGAAACGAATTTGCCCCCACTAGGATTTGAATTCTGTCGTAGTGTTTAGTGTGTGGCAGCATTCGTGTCTCCTACTCAAGAGGTTCAGGGTTCGAATCCTGGCGGGGCAATTTTGTTTCATACAAAAACCAAGAGTGCTCATGCGTGTCATATACAGGGTGGGGCACGGGAATCAAGTGTTTTTTGAATAGCTAGTAATCGGCCATTAGGAATGGGAGGGGCGTGCGGTAGGTAGCATTCCATTCCTGGGTTCATAGCATTTAACTTTAACTAACACTCACCTTTATCTTTCAGGTGCCATCATGGAGCAGTGGACGTTAGAACACCGCATGTTCGCGTATGATCATTTTGTTAGGAGTGGCGAGTCAGTGACAGCAGTTCAGCGTGCGTTTCGCCGCAGATTCAACATTCATCGAAATGACTCTGTTCCCGCTCGTGACACAATCTTACGTTGGGTTAACAATCTTCGAACAGGAGGCTCAATAATGAAAACAAAACCGAAGGGGCCGCAACGCACTGTGCGTACTCCAGAGAACGTTGAAAGGGTCAGACAAGCGATGTTGCAAAGCCCAGGCCGCTCTGCTCGGAGACATTCAGCTGCACTCGGAATCAGCAATCGTACTGTTAGACGGATTTTGCATGAAGAATTACATTTTCACCCATACAAGTTAGCGATGGTGCAGGAATTGAATGTAAACGATTGCCCCCAACGACTGAATTTTGCACAGGAAATGCTTGCACTTTATGAGCAGAATGAAAACATGATGGTGGTAATGAGTGATGAAGCCCATTTCCACCTTAATGGGGCCGTCAACAATCAAAACTGTCGGTATTGGGCTGCTGAAAATCCGCGACAACTCCATGAAAAACCGCTGCATAGCCCTAAGGTTACAGTTTGGTGCGCGGTGGGAAAGTTTGGCGTCATCGGTCCCTATTTCTTCGAACAAAATGGGGTTACCGTTACCATAACATCTGGGCGTTACATTGAGATGGTGAACACCTTTTTCATCCCTGAGTTACGAAGAAGGCGTATTGCTCGTCGACATTTGTGGTTTCAGCAAGATGGGGCCACGCCACACACCGCCAGAGCGTCAATGGCTGTTCTTCGCCCCCTGTTTCCCAACCATCTCATTTCGAGATTTGGTGACATTGCATGGCCCCCTCGGTCCCCTGACTTGTCCACATGTGACTTCTTTCTATGGGGGTACCTCAAGTCACGTGTCTACGAGGACAAGCCCCGTACATTAGATGCATTGAAGGAAGCGATCCGTCAACAAATCATCCAAATCAACAGAGACCTGCTGGGAAGAGTGGAGGCCAATTTTCGTAAACGCCTTCAACAATGCGTCGACGGCCAAGGACATCATATGCCAGATATAATTTTCGGTACATGATTATTATGACATGAAATGCTATGTTCTTACGAATGTTGTTCTACCAATATATTTTCTTTACAAAAATAAATATCATTTTCCTGATTATTCCAAAAACACTTGGTTCCCGTGCCCCACCCTGTATATATTAGTGATGTAGGTCACATCCGCGGAACATCCGCACATTTTCTCGCATCCGCACTTTGGACTGCGGATGTCGTGCGGATGTGGACCGTTGAGATAAAACGTCATTAATAAGCGGAAATTATCAAATTCTACTATATTAATAGAACTAGTTCATTGTGCGCAAAAGTGATGCAAGCGACAAGACGAGAGGCTGTTCTTGTATGAAGTTACTCTCTTGCAACCTACTTAGATCCACGTTACAAAGCTAAGTTATTTTCACCTAGTACATTAGAACGAGTTAAATCATCACTTGGCAAAGCAGTTGAAGAGCTTCAATCTCTTGAATCTGTCGCTTCGCCACCCACCAAAAGAATAAAAGTTTCAGTGACAGAACCAACACCTTCAACAAGCAAATCTATCACAGAATCTGTCTCTCAGTTTCTTGAGTCAAGCAGCGATGACGAGACCTACGCGATGTCAAAAGATGTAGTAAAAATGATCGAGAGCTATCACCAAGAAAAACGCCTGGCTGCATGTGACAATCCTATTAGTTGGTGGAAAAATACGCAGAATATCTATCCATACTTGAGTAAACTTGCAAGGAAACATTTAGCCTGTCCTCCAACAAACGTACCAAGCGAGAGATTATTTAGCAGTGCTGGATTAATATATGATGAAAAGAGAAACAGACTGGCAGCAGAAAAGGCAGAAAAGTTAATGTTCCTTAAGCATAACCTTCCTATAATTAAGTTTGAACATTAAACGATGAACATCTTAGTTTACTTTATTTTAATTACTCATTTATAAATATGCCTAATAAAACTTTAAACTTAATATAAATAGTTATCAAGCTAATTAAAGATCTCTTTCTATAAGGGTGGAGGAGGTTGGGGAAAGAGGTCGGTGGGGTGCATTTGAGTTGGGTTCACGTCCCGCATCCTGGTAACACAATTATGGTTTCTAATTGTGGCTGAAACTCAACAAAATATAACGAATTTATTTGCAGACGAATTCACTAATTGATTTCTATATTAGTTAGATGCTTGATATTATTTTATATGTTCAGAGAAAAGTACAGCAATTATTGTACAATTAATCAATTATACTACATTATAGCTACAGCTCTCTCTATATAATAACTTATTATATACGTTAAACACAACAAATCTCGAATATATCCTAAAAAATAACGAAAATGTAGACATCCGCATCCGCGGATGTTGAAATCAAACATCCTCATCCGCATCCGCGGATGTGAAAAAAATGACATCCGCTACATCACTAATATATATATATATATATATATATATATATATATATATATATATGTCATTAATTCTTCAAAAATGTAAAACTTCAAAAAACCGAACGAACTTTCATTGGTTATTAAAGATTTTATGAGTGAATTTATTATGAAATTCATGTAGAATTCTTTGAAGTTAATCTTATCACATTTTCATTTACTTTTTACACCATAATATTTCTAGTTCGAGATATATATATATATTTTTTTTTCATTATGTCGGCGGATGGGAGTATTTAACAAACCACACACACAGTTTGGTGTTTCTTCTTTTCTTTACCCCTATTTTAGGTGACTCAGTATGTTGCTTCGCTGCCCCTACAGCTGAAGTGTATACCGCTTACTGACAGGTTCTTCAAACCGAGCTCGCTCTAACTGTAGGCGTTGGACACAACTTATACCCTTATCTTAAGGGTCCATTTTCTCTCGATGCGTTAAGAGAAAGAATCGCTTGACTTTCATAAAAAGGATAGGAGCAATCCAAGAATAAGCACCCCAAATCAATTTAGGGTGCTTTTTCTTGGATTGGGGTCGAACGAGGGTGCTTATTCTTGGATTGCTCTAAAAATGGAGTTAAAATGGAGTTAATTGCTCTAAAATGGTTACTTGAATGCCCGGTTAGGTTAATTGTACGCCCTTGATGATTGGTTAAGTTAAGTCGTGATATTTTCGTGTTTTAACGAAAATATCACGACTTAACCTAACCAATCGTCAAGGGCGTACAGTTAACCTAACCTGACATTGACGATTCATTGCCAGTAATAAATTGGTGTAAGGAAAAAAATCTTATTAAAAAGTGATGCTGTATGCTAAGTGCGATCAAGCAATGACCTGGACAAAGTTTTCGAGGAATGTTGATGTTAAAATCCTTTAATTTGGTTAAGTCGTGCTATTTTCGTTATAATATTCGTTAGTATTTCGTTAAAATATTCGTTAGTTTTACAAAAATATCACGACTTAACGTAACCAATTGTCAAGGGCGTACAGTTGATCAAACCGGGAAAGAAGAAATTGTGGGGGTATAACGGAAAAGTATATGGAATGCATGAACACACTAGCGGTCTCACCTTCTACTGAAGAGGTGGTGGATTTGAACCCTGTTGGGGCAATTTTTCATATATATATATGGAAATTATTTCACGAAAGTAACACGTGAATAATATTTATGATGAAAATAACCACGAAGGAAAACGGAAATACAAAATGGTGCTTAAACGCTTTCGTCTAATGACATCCTCAGGAACACTGAAATAAATACTGTAAGTTATTTTATCATATATTATTTTCATAATATATAGAGTATATATATAGGATCACTTTAACATATTGCTTCCCAGGAACCTCTCTTTAACATATTGCTTCCCAGTGTTAATCACTTTAACATATTGCTTCCCAAAAAGGGACATTACACAACCAATTACAGTTACATTACAATAGTTTATAATATTTAGAGATTAGCTAGTCGAGAAAATGTAAATTTATGGACAACTTAACTTATTATGCTTTGTCATTTTTTGTGAATGTAAAATATTTGGATCACCTGAAGATCACGGCCCCCAGCCTTCTTTAATTAGCCTTATAAGGCTAACTAACGAAAATATCACGACCTAACCTAACCAATCGTTAGGTCAACTGTACGCCCTTGACGATTAGTTAGGTTAGGTCGTGATATTTTCATTCGTTAGCCTAGATTACCAACCTCTTTCTAACCAACCAATCTTTCTCTTTTTAACATATTGCTTCCCAGTGTTAATCACTAACATATTGCTTCCCAGGAGGGATCACTTTAACATATTGCTTCCCGAATGCTTTGGGAAGCAATATGTTAAAGTGATCATATATATATATATATATATATATTATTTTCATATATAACCTTTATAGCCTTTGCTTATGAAGGTTATATGTGATGAAAATATAACCTTTATATATATATATATATATATATGTGTGTGTGTGTGTGTGTGTGTGTGTACATTGAAGTTAAGAAATTCTGTAATTTTATAGCGTTCTGGCTGGGGTACCTGTATTTCCTGGAAATTTAAGAAAAAGTTTGGACGGGATCCGTCCAGCAGGAGCTGAGAAAGTTTGGGACAGACAAACAGACAGACATCGTCCATTTCACTCTCATTTACCTATATAATTTATATCGTAAAGATAGAGATGTAGGTTTATCGGTTTACTTTCATTGTATGAATTTTTCATTCTAGTTTTAAGATTTATGAACTTCATTTTCTTTCCCTAAAAACAATAAAAATTGTCATTAAATACTAAAACCTGAATTAAAACCTTTTGTTTCCGCAAACTCTCGCAATTTATAGTTTTATAGCCAGTTTTTAGCAGATTGTGTGATATTTGTTCATAAAATACAGCTATTAAAAAGGTTTGGGCATGTTTGCTATATTTCAGGAATGTTTATTGGAATATTACGGTAAAACTCGTATAACTCAGACTCTAGATAAGACGGAATCTTCTATGAGCCGGAAAAAAATCCCCTCGGAAAAAACCTGTCTTACTCGGAATTTGTCCGTGTTGTACAGTAAAGTCCGAGGTGGCCATGTGGTACAGTCCGATACCCGTTAGCAATGCGGTAAACCGACGCCATCACGTGATATTCTCACAAGTTACCACTTGTTTATCATTGGATTTTACTTTAGATTGTTCAACTGTACACTTATATATAATTTTCTTTTTCAGAAACAGTTTCAGTACACTTTATTGATTTATACAATACACTTTAAAATAGGGTTTTTACAGTACTTTCAATTTTATCTCTATAAGACGGAATCCTTTATTTCTGAGACAACCCTAGTAGTATGGGCGAAAAATAGGAGCGTGCAACAATTTTGCAGAGATAATGATCAATGTTGCAAAAGGGGTGGGGATATGTTGCAATTGGGTGGGGGCATGTTGCAAATGGGGGTGGGGGTATGCAGTGAAGGGGGAGGGGGGTATGCGGGTATGCAATGAAGGGGGGAGAAGGGAGGATGACCTCCCCCCAAAGGGGTTGCCTTAACTTAAGAGAGGAAGAAAAAAGAGAGGAGGAGGAGGTCTTTGGGGAGAAGATGGGATGTCCTTATCCCCCAAAGAGAAACCTAACCTAAGTGTTAACCTAAGAAGGAAGGATAGTTCTTTACTCCACCGAAGTTCGCATCGTTATGACCGCTCCGAAGCCGAGCGGGTCTTATATAGAGGAAGGATGAGTTGCCAGATATCACTTTTTATTTTAATTGTTCAGGTATACATTATTAGGGTGAGTTGCTAGATACCTCCATTTATTTTAATTCACACGGACTTTCTCCTTAAAGAGAATTAATTATTAAAACAATATTAATAAAGAAATACACTTAAAGTTAATTAAATAAATAGAATTTAAATACACACTTTATCTTCTACAGTTGTCAAATAATGTTTTTAAAAGCAAACGAACTTTCTTCTTAAAGAGAATTAATTATTAAAACCAATATTAACAATATAAGAAATTCACGAGACAATGGGCTTAGCAAAAGAAATCGTTCCATTAACATATTCTCTAAGAATAATATTCAGTTTTCCTTTATTAAAACCTTAGAATGTATACTCTGTCTATTAATTTTGTCATTCCTTATATATATATATAATATATATATATATATATATATATAATATATATATATATACACAAGATGTCTACAATTTTTTTTTCGTTCATTTTATTAATTCTTTCGATTTGAGAAATCTATATATACATACACATTTATATTAAATTTCCATATGAAAACACGTTTAATAATATTTCGTAGATATACTGAAATGTATATTAAATTTGGCAATAACAATTATTCTCTTAGAATAACGTTTATTTTAAAATTGTGTTCAGACGGGAAGGAATGGAGCCAGGTAATGAAAAGGTTCAACCATATTAGCCCGAGGCTTTTTCAAGACCACAAACTGGCGAGAATGGAATCTGTCAAAAACTTTCTCTCAGACTCATATCCGCTTCCTCTCGCTATCTAAGCGAATGTCCCCTGTATATAAAAAATGTTTTTATTAAATGCGTTGTTTATTTCTCTTGTAATTTGTATGAAAGCATGTTCATAGTTAACGTCTCTGTTATTGAAATGAATGAATAAAAAAATGGAAAGATATATTAGTATTATTATTATTATTATTATTATATATTTTTCAAAATTAACACACACACACAATATATATATATATATATATATATATATATATATATATAATATATAGAGAGAGAGAGAGAGAGAGAGAGAGAGAGAGAGAGAACGACATACACACACACATGTACTATTTAAATAACATAGGAAGGAATGAATACAAAAATATTTATAATTTCTTTATCATAAAATCCTCTCGATTACATTAGTAATAATAATTAACTCCTCCGAATTGTTCATTTTGAAAAAGATCAACTTTTTACTCAGCCTTAGACCTACAGTTTAACGTGGAAGCCGAACTAAGTGCAGCACAGGCGGGGAGAACTGTCATCGTCCCTATCTCTCAACAGCACCCCAGCGTCTTAACCACTAGGGTACCCATTTATCTACCAACCCAAGCAGACATTCATTTTCATGAGTTATTTATTCACATCTACGCGAGAAGTCAAGCCGAATACATTAATCGAATAGTATGACAGCGAAACAATGCACAGAACAGAAATCTTGGGAAAGCCGAGTTTAGTATGGGTGCAAAACATAGTAATGCACAATAATCTTCTAGATTTGATGTTTATGTCATAGGATATTACTGTGCTGTTAATGTCAGAGTAATGAAGAGTAGCGGTGCTAATTTTGTTTCCTGCGGTACTGAGCTGTGCCACTCTGATGAATATATTCCTATAACGAACTGCATCCGAAAAAAGAGGCTCAATTTAGTATGGCCGCAATGAATATATTCCTATAACGACATGCATCCGAAAAAATTGAGACTCAATTAGTAGGGGCGCAAGAAATAATAATGCACATTCTGGAAATCTTTTATAGAGATGGTTGTTGCGAAGGATATTGCATAAAGGGGTGGGTTGGAGAAAACCAAGTATGGAATGCAAATATTGTCGTGGTAGAGACTGCAAGGGGTAATACGAGCATTAAATCTACAGAGAGAATATAGACACCGTTAGTCGTCCAAAGCCTGGACCCGTTATATAGGTGTTACGATTGGTACACAAATTAGACCCGCCCAGTTACAGTGACAACCAATCATTACGAACAGCCTCTCAGTCTTTTGGGGCGGAGCTTGGTGAGCATGCATATAAAAGGAAATATTTTCAGCTGGGAGTCAGATTAGCTATTTTCACCAGTGAATAAACATTCTCTCTGCCAGTGAGTAAACATTCCCTCCGTCATGAGTCAAGAACTTTACAGGCGGTGCCTATTTTTAAAATAGATTGCAAACCAATGAATCCCTTCATTACCAATGACATCTGTGTTAACAATAAGACTACCGCATTCTCGCGTAGTTGGCAAACTCAATGTTTCATTCTTCACAAACATGCCGATAAATTTGGAACGTGTGATTCGTTCCCTATTCATTACTCTCTGAAGTGTATTAGCATCCATTTTAAAAGTCAGTGATAACGCCCCTAAATCTATCTACTTCTATTAGGGCCTGCGACTCAAGGTATACTAGTACACTAATAGGCGCGTCTATAGGCTTGGTGAATTCCAACCTCACTGAGATGTTTCCGCTCTGTTGTGGACTTAAATGCGTATTTACACTAGCAGATAAGTCAGGCGTAATGTCAAACGGATAAAGGTTAAATTGATCAATGAATTCTTTATGCGTTACCCCATTACCGAGCTCATCACAATCACCAGCAATATGGGCCAGATTACTATAGGCTCTCGCGCAAAGCGGTAAGACAGTGTCTGATGAATAGTCCGTATTCAATGTTCCTCCCAACGCAAAGCCATTAACGTATAGTTATATTTTTAAGTCCGAAATTCTCGAATTTAAAGGCACTCTTTTTATATTTTCCATTCACCGAAGCATGGTTCTGCATTCCGATTAATATCCTTTTAGGAAGATTTCCCAGGGCAATGTTTTCTATCTGCTTCGACGCCAACCCTGCAGGCACCGTATATAGTTTGATTTGCACTCTGTTAATAGGGTAGTTCACCGTAGCGTTTAGTAAATTTTTCTCAATTTCTAGTTGTTTTGGTGAACTTAATTTCACTCGCCGTACACGGAGGTATGTCTCCATAATGTGAACCACAACGGGTTTTGCTCCCTCTTCTTGATCAGCATCCAGATTTAAGCAGATCTCAGGACTCGTGCGGGTGAGCTTTATTTTCATATCCACCCCACTCACAAGCAACTTCTCCTGGAATGTGAAATCTGTATACAGACGACCAAAACACTCGTATATCTTCTTTTTAGAATTTTTAAATTTGTCCTTTATACTGCTTTCGTCTTTAGTTTGATAATATCCCTCGGCACTTAAAAAGGTAGCCTTCGCTTCTTTGGAAAAGTTGAGGACATTTTCCAGATAGGCTCGTAGATGATAGTATCCCGTGCCTGACGATATGTTGGCCTGATTTAAATATACGTCACACTGGTTGAATATGGAGTGCAGAAAGTTTGTTTCAGGGTATAGAGCATATTTGTCATCGCAGTCTGTTCCATCAGAATGGGCTATACGTAGCTTAGCGTACATGTGCACACAGCTTGGATCAAAAAAGTAAGGGCCTGAGCTGGGTATCACGAATTCTATAGGAGCACTAGGGGAACTAATTGTGTTTAAGGGGTTAATTGTAATAAAGTCACTGTGTTCAATAGAAACTTGAGTTGGGGCATCTCAAAGAGGGATAGCTCCGATTTACAGCATTGTGAACTACACGGGTGGATGAAGCGTGCCATGACGAGTTAGAAATAGTGCCTCCTCTCTCGACAAGTAGTAAACAAACTATGATTCATGAGATCAATGTACTTAGCTTATATCAGTCAAAACAATGGTCAACTATAGGTTTCATTCGCTTAGAACACTTCTTTTTTGATATCCTTTTACGTTTAATGCCACGTGGTGATAATCCCACCACGCATTTTTCTCTTTGCATCTTTGATGATTTCGTCCCGTGTACGTTTTAAATGTTTTTTGAGCTTCTTTAGGTTTAGCCGAAGCCAATATGTCTTCTGCAGTGTTAAGACCTGATTGTAGCGCTTTCCTTCCGAGGTATCTGGCACCCCTCTTCAGCAAAGGAACAGCCGTACGTAGTATGGTTGAAAAAATGGACCCAAGTCCACTACCATGCTGGTATCTCACCCCTCGATAGACGGTGAAAGGCTTTCTGTCCATTATAACTCAGTGCGTCGAAAGTGCAGCTTCACTGTTAAGCTCCCGTCACTGAATGGGAAATTTTTACCCTCAATCGTTCTTATATATATTGAGATATTGGTTATTAAATTAGTTGCGACATTCACATAATGGGGTCTGTCATATGTAATACTCAAACTCCTTCCTCTATGGTTGGGAATGTGAGCTATGCGCAGCAGGCGTGCCTGGGTATCCCCAACAAACTGGTGCTCCACTATATTGCTGTAAATATAGCACATGTCTGCGGGCTGAGAGCTTTCATCCAATTTCTCCATGTTCAATTGATACACTAAGCTGGACAAGTCATGCTGTGCCTCGTGAAAGGCGTCTCTTTGGAAGGCTGATCGATATCGCCCCTCGGTTATAATTTTCAACACTCTTCCGTCTTTAATATTTCTGTTAACCTTTGATTTTAGAATTAGAGTATGTGCAGGGTTTCCTTTGTTTACGATTTCGCATAATAAATCATTCGTAAGATTTGAGTTTTTAGACTTACGTTTAAGTCTCTCACAACATCCTCAGCCGAACCATAACGGCCAGGCCCTAGTGTCACTTCTGTACTGTAAAACCGTGCAACCTTAGTCCGGGCGATACGTATAGTTTCATCCCGAGTTAACCCGGCTTTTGCACACTCATTACACTCTCTAAGAATCGTAAAAACGGTATCTTTATAATCAATATTTAAAAAGAGGGTGTCCAGCTGAATTTCACATATCCCCACCTCATACGAATCACGACCCAATTCAATGGGTCCGTGGAGCTCTGTTACAAAGTTGGCTAGTGTGTTGTTAGGGTGTACAGACAGGGACGAGGACGGGAGTGTGACGTAGAAATGGTTAGGAGCCATGTTGCATACTATTTAAGCTTCATTATTGCAGCAGCTTTTATATAGGTCTTGAAGCTTTCTGGGTACCCTAGCCATTTCACCAGGTACATTTTTCTCTTTCCTGAACCTTTGCTTCCTAAAATTTTCTCAATTTTAAACGTTTTTCCTAAATTAAATGCCACTTTCTGCAACTTCTCGCGGTAAAAGCCTCCTGAGATTTCTTCCCCATTCACATCTTCAACGTAATACATCATTATCTCACCTTTAGGTCTCATAGCCCTAACTTTAAAAATCTCACGTGTCCATCCTTGCTCAAAACTCTTTGCGAATTTATTTCCCGAACGCGATAGCCGTACATAGTCATTGATTTTGAAACGCGCAGTGTGGTAGTGGTGTTCCATCTTTTCTCACCTCTGGCGCGTACCTCTTTCTAAAACTTCGTTAGGTGTTGTCCCAATCGTGCGATGGTGTGAGCGGTTGTATGATGAGGCCAATGATTCCAGAATGTCTAGAAATCTGTATGTGTTTTTATGTGTAAAATAACGGTACATGGGTTCATTTATGGTACTTGAACTCTTTCAGCTAAAGAAGCCTTATGTATAGAATTGCTAGTGTAATCGCTGATATTAAACTCTGTCAACATGTTCTGAAAAGCACGGCCTATAAATTCCTTCCCCATATCCGTACAAAAATAGCCAGGAACCGTTTTCTTTTAACATCAATGTTTTGGTGGCTTTAGCAACTGTTTCAGGTGATTTATTTTTCAGAGGAATTAGCCACAGATATCTAGAGAATACATCTATTATGAATAGAATGTAGCGGTAACCATCGTTATACACAGAATATCTTTGCATGTCTGTTAAATCTGCTTGCCAAATAGAATCAATCGAGGCAGCTGTTGTCTTGTCTGTTTTAAACCTTTTTCTCACAGGCTTATGAAGTGTATACGCGTCCTGCTCCCGCAAAAATCTCTCAACATCTTTTTTCCTACTCCGTAAACACTTCTGTAGTCTATATACGCCTCTGTAGGAGGCTGGGCTAGAAATGTTATAATAGCGTTTTCTTAATATGTTAGCCATTTGTGTATTTTAGAGGAACGTGGGTAAGGTTGACCGTTGTTTAACCTCTTCTTTCTTCTCTTCAATGATGTTACCGCCGGGGGTGATGGCGTCTTCAATTGTGACACGTGCGTCGCATGTTCCAAGTCTTTTATCCTGTTCAGATTTCCTATCAATGTTTTGGGGACATTTATTTGTTGTAGTCTTGCTTTAATATGCTTCCATCCTGATGGTGAGAGCCTATCTCACTTTCTCACCAGATCATGGACAATGTCTACGATATTCGATCCCTGTACCTTTGATCCTTCCACAATGAGCTCGCCTGTATCGGCCCACTGTATGGCTGGGTCCTCATTCAATAGATTATAAAGACTTAAACCTTTATTCCTCAATGTATGTGGGAGGGTACTTTTTAATACATGTTCGATATTCTGTGTGGGTGACCCCTTAATCTTTGGTTGGTCAGCTGTATCGTCGGGTACAGGTCCTATGTCACCATGTCCATCGTTCCCTGTGCGGTGCCTAATAACCACGGGAATTTCTGTCGGGTTCTTATAATTTTCGTACTCATGAAATTTCTGCAGAGCTTCTTGGTATAAGATTCTTTTCTCATCAGGTGTTTTTTCACTGTTTAATAGGGCTAGCAATTCGCTTTCCATTCTTTTAAGTCTGCTTTTACGGGATCTAGATCCGTGTCGGATTCCTTTGCAGTGAAGCGTACACTCGTGGAATCACTACCACTTTCTTCATTATATTAATTAGTCAGTAAAGGACCCAAAACTGAAAATAGATGGGGAGGAATGACCCTCCTGTTTGTACAATAATTCGTTTTTTCTTCGCTACAGTTTGACTTTTACGAGCGAGTGCACGTATTATGTTCTTGTAACGGCGTAGGCGAGCCTTCTGAGGTGGTTTCATTGATACATTGCAATTTATAACGTTAAGACAGATTTCACAGATGCATTTTAAAAAGTTGGAGTCGATATTTTTTAATAAACATCCGCTGCATTGCCCGGGGCAGTCGATGATAGATTTTTATTAATTCATGGTATTTCTTTAGCCTCTTTGTCATTCTGGAATATACACCGTTTCAGGCTCGTTTGGAAATATATTCGTTCTTAGAAGCACCCTAAACGTGTTTCGCGGATGAAGGTCGCAAAGCAAATATCCGTAAGGCGTACTTGTAGCTTCTTTATAAACTTCCAAAAACTCCTTACGTTGATTCGGGAACATTTGAGTGGCTAATACCCCAATTTGTGATACATATCTACGTTGCGCGAATAAAACTAGATATTGTGTATTTAACGACACGTCGCGCATGTATCTATTTTTGAAAAATAGATTCTGATTGATGAAGAACACGCTTATGTTTAGATGGTGAGAGAATATTGTAAATGTCTTGGCAAACGTTTTATCCATCTCCAGCATGAGATCGTCAATTACAATGACTGTATGTTAATTTCCCTTTAACGAATTAACATCATATATACCTTTGTGGAACAAAATATCATCTTGGTACTCGTTGAACACATGATTGATATGTCGAATAGCACCATATAACTTTATGCACAAATTTTAAGAACATCTCTCCCTTTTCTTTAATGATTTTAAGCATAAACACAGTTTTACCACATCCTGTAGGTCCAGATATAAAGATATAATACATGTAGATGGGCTCGTGAACCTGAATTTTTCTATAGAAGCCATTTCTAACACGTCACACTCCTAAGTGGGTCATTTACAAAATATAATAAATATTTAAGTGACGACCCTTATATTCTACAGTCTTGCTTTTCGCTTCTCCCACGATGAGGTACAACATAATCTTTTATGTGTCTATTGTTAACTTATTTATTACACGTATTTGTAAATATATATACACCTTGAATATTTCGTTTATTAAATAAATCGTGTTTCAATTTCTCCTTTGTGTGTGTGTGTGTGTGTGTGTGTGTGTGTGTGTGTACACAGGAGAAAGTTCTAAGCTCCGCCCACTGTAAGACCAGCAACGTGAGTCATGCTACTACCTGGGCTTCCCTGCGTGCTCAGTTGATCGCAGTAAGCCCTGGACATCAGACGTGTATTCTCCTGCGTAGACAGAAAATAGTAATTGCTACCTTTAATATTGCTTGTTCAACGTTTATGAAATGGTATTCTGCAGTGTCAAGATGTAGTGGATACTGAAAAACTCCCTATTCCACCCTCCTTTGATGCTTTTAAGGTTACATTGAATCGTGCGAAGGAGCAAGATGTACAAATACTCTATGGCTATTCTGGTGAGAGCATTGTAGGATTTCGTGGGACAAGTGGTGTGTTGAACTATGTTGTAGGACTAAACTTTATAAAAGCTTACATATACCGTGAAGTAAAAGAAACAACACGTGAAGAAGAGAAACAACGGTTATGGATAGTGAGTCTTGATGAGTAGTGTGACAAGCGTTATTATGTCATGTTGCATCATACCGAGTACTCGTACCCTGCGACTGAAAATGTAAATCTCGTCATCATGGAAAATCTTAAGTATTTTTATCACTATATTAATATATATCATGACGAAGTTTGTAGTGAGGTTGTGGCTAATGCCCTGCGTGAGTTTTTAACAGACTTTAGAGATGAGTATCGCTTGTTAAACAAAAAGGAAAAATATGGGCATATGTTCCTCTCAAATAGTGCGCCGGAATGTGAAGATGTTTAGTTTGTGGAAATGGCGTGGTAAAACAATAAAACCGTTATAAAATGTTTTGTTCGTGAAAATTACCCTGAAGGAAAATGCCTGGTGCGTATTCTGGGAAGTGGGAGTGATAAAACATTAAAACCGAAATTAATTCTTGTATCGAAAAATTTTTCAAAACACCTGCCCAATATAATGGGATACAACGAGTCATGTTGGATCAGCGCCGTACACGTTTCATTAGATTATGGCGTGACTCACTCCTCCCGTCGAACCGTCGCGTTGCATGTGCCTCATAGTTATCTCAGAGCTTGAGCCGAGTGGACGTGCGCTCCTCGAATACGATGGAACTTCTTTTGAGCAGTATTCTCAACGCCGTGTACGATGTGTCCGTGACGAAGTCGTTGCGCGTGTTCAGGCGTAAATCCGGTATCGTTAACCATGTACTGGAAACGGATTGTAGACAAACAAACAAACGGAATGTTGTTTATTTAAGTGTCGAGATGACTAGAATCTTCGTGATAGTTGAGAAGTGGAGTGAAGATCGTTATAAAATTCCTACAGGTGTAGGTACAAGAAGAGAGCAGATTAATGACACCCCCTCATACACCGTTGTATGTACGTTTTGTATAAATAACGATCGGCCATGCATTGATATACGGTTGATGTGGAAGAATGCTTCTGATAATAACGCTCTTGTCCCTACGCGAAACCGTTTCATCCTCCTCAGAATGTTTGAAATCGTCGGATTCCGCAAGCTGAAGCCTATATTAGACGCGCGTTATGGATATGCTTTATTTTGATACGGTTCTTGAATACGCATACACCGCTCTGCTCGATGGGTTTACCGAGTGTAGGGTTGAACAAGGTGAGAATGGTCTTGAGCTGGACGTTTATTTAAAAAGTTTAGACTCTTTGAAATATCATGAACTTTGGTACAAAGCACTTGATCGGTACAGGGCTGAGCTCACCTACACCGTTCACCCTGAAGAACTATTTTTTTTATATAACAAGCAGCTGTCGCAACGACTTAGAAGATTATTTCAACTGTGCACAAAAATAGTACTGAACGATATGAAGGCCCTTTATATAGAGTATAGGTATCCCTATACCTTAAGCGGTGAAATATTATTAAACCGCGTATACTGCGTAATGCAGAGCAATAACGATGTAATTGTAGACTCGATTAAGTGAGAGTTTAGCGTTTTGAAAAAAAAGTGAAATGTATTTATATATTTAACATAATTGTGTGTGTGCGTATTTCTGCTACATTGATGGCTATACGTTTTGTATTTCTTATTTTTATTTTGTGCGGTAGAAGATAAAGTGTATGTATTTATTTATTTAGCAAAATTGTGTGTGTGTGTGTGTGTGTGTGTGTGTGTGTGTGTGTGTGTGTGTATTTCTGCTATATTGATGGCTATACGTTTTGTATTTCTTATTTTTATTTTGTGCGGTAGAAGATAAATTCTATGTATTTAATTATTTAACATAATTGTGTGTGTGTGTGTGTGTATATATTTCTGCTATATTGATGGTTATATTATTTCTTATTTTTTATTTTTTGTTTTTTGATCATTCCAATGTGTATTTATTTTCTACATATTTCCATCTCTTCTCACCTCTGGGCGCGTACCTCTTTCTAAAACTTCGTTAGGTGTTGTCCCAATCGTGCGATGGTGTGAGCGGTTGTATGATGAGGCCAATGATTCCAGAATGTCTAGAAATCTGTATGTGTTTTTATGTGTAAAATAACGGTGCATGCGTTCTTTTATGGTACGTTGAACTCTTTCAGCTAAATAAGCCTTATGTATAGAATTGCTAGTGTAATAGCTGATATTACACATTTATTTGTTGTAGTCTTGCTTTAGTATGCTTCCATCCTGATGGTGAGGGCCTATCCCACTTTCTCACCAGATCATTCCAATGTGTATTTATTTTCTATATATTTCCATCTCTTCTCACCTCTGGGCGCGTACCTCTTTCTACGTTGAAAGAGTACGGGTACGTACGTCCTACGGGTACGTTGAACTCTCAGCTAAAGAAGCCTTATGTATAGAATTGTTAGTGTAATAGCTGATATTAAACATTTATTTGTTGTAGTCTTGCTTTAATATGCTTCACATGTCTCCTGTACTGCTATATTGGCGATTTCTTATTTTTTATTTTGTACGGTAGAAGATAAAGTGTATGTATTTATTTATTTAACATAATTGTGTGTGTGTGTGTGTGTGTGTGTGGTGTGTGTGTGTGTGTGTGTGTGTATTTCTGCTATATTGATGACTATATTATTTCTTATTTTTTATTTTATTTTATTTTGTTTTTTTATCATTCCAATGTATATTTATTTCCTATATATTTCCATAATATAATTGTGTATATATATATATATATATATATATATATATTGATGGCTATATTATTTCTTAATTTTTTTATTTTGTTTTTTGAGCATTCCAATGTATATTTATTTCCTCTATATTTCCATAATATAATTGTGTGTGTATATATTTCTCCTGTACTGTTATATTGATGGATATATTTTTTTATATACATATTTCTTATGCTATTATTTTTTGATCATTCCAATGTATATTTATTTTCTATATATTTACAATATTTAATAAACAGAATGATGTAATGTTTTATTTAATTCTTTTGGTTGTAAACAATTATACCAAATGGTTGGTTACGCCTTCTAAACGTACTGACGGATTTCTAAGCCAACTGTTAAGAATTAAATAAATGGCACACTCCTCAACCTGAACAAGCCATTTACGCCTTCTAAGCCAACAGTCAATAATATATGTTTTAATTAAATAAATAGCACAACTTGGTAATTCATCCTGTACAAGCCAATTACGCCTTCTAAGTCAACTGGCTGTGGCTCCCGTTGACTCTGGCGGATTAAGCCAACTGGCTGATTAGGGGCGTATAAGAGGACGGCGGGTCGGCTGAAGTGTTAATATGCACTGGGCTCCTGCCAGGTGAACACCTCTCTTCCTTTCTCTCCTTCTCCTGTCTTTCTCTTGGGGGGATAACGCAGCCTCCAAGTTTCATGACCCCTTGTTGCACCTGCAGCATTCCCCTCCCCCTTCATTGCATACCCCCACCCCCTTTGCAGCATACCCCCTCCCCTTTGCAACATTGATCATTATCTCTGCAACATTCTTGCACTCTCCCATTTTTCGCCCATCCTACTAACCCTCACCCCTCAGTTAGCCCGGGTTATACAGGTTTTACTGTATTTTCATTTTTGGGTGTATCTTTGACAGTACCTTTCCTTCGAAAGTTCAAGTATATCATTGTATGTGTGTTCTAACAGCATAGTAATAGAAGATGTCTGAAAATGTTTGCCACTTCTTCAGAAGTCTCCTCCTACGGAAGCGAGGCCTGTAGAGATAATGAACTGCCCATTCAGAGACCACGTTTCATTTCTTCAAAGGCTGACCAGCCAGAAGAAACGTTTTTACACCTTAAATCTTGAATACGATGCTATTTTGTTACAGTACCCTGCGAAACTATTTTGTACCCCTAAGTTTGTCAGGTAATTCTCACATGTCTTTAGAAATAAGGCTCTTTACAAATACTGTAGGTTACGTATAAAAACAAACGCGTTGTGATATTGTATGGTATATTTGAAAGAGTACGCAGAAATTACAAAACTAATTAGTTATAATTAGCATGAACATAAAGTACCGTATTGCAAATGTATTCATACCCCTATATTAGTACTTCATAGAGGCCCTTTAACCGAAATACCATCTAAAAAGCGATCTCTCTATGTGTCTATAAGCCTGTTGCATCTTCACTGAGAAATCCTACCCTATTCTTCTTGACAGAGTTATCAATTCTTCAAGGTTGGAAAATTTTTCGTCTGTGGAACGAAATCTTTGATTCATGCCAGCGATGTTCAGTGAGATTTAAGTATGGACTTTGACTTGGCCATTCTATTTGTAGAACGTTTATAGCTTTTTTCCTGAACCATCCCAATGTTTTCTAAGCTTTGTGCTTTGGATCGTTGCCCTGTTGGAATATAAATCCATGTCTAAGGCCGAGATGTCTTGCAGAAGAAATAAGATTATCTTCCAAAATATTGATATATTTGGTTGTATCCATCCTTCCTTCAATATGAGCAAGGTGCCCATGAAAAACAACTCAAGAACATGACACATCCACCTCCA
Organism: Bathynomus jamesi; assembly: GCA_023014485.1. NCBI lineage: Eukaryota > Metazoa > Arthropoda > Malacostraca > Isopoda > Cirolanidae > Bathynomus > Bathynomus jamesi. The sequence continues at coordinate 1,364,979 of JAJOZX010000470.1, read as the reverse complement.
TGCTTCATCGTGGGTATAGTGTTCTTCGACTCGTGTGTAGTATTTGGCCTTCTCCAAACAAAGCGTCGCTGAATGCAGCCAGATAACTCAATTTTGATTTTGTCTGACCAAATGACCTCCTACAGCTGCTGAGAGTCATTGAGGTGCTTCTTTGAAAAGTGTACTGTAGCTGGTCTTTGATATGCTTCGATTTCAGAAGGGTCTTTCTTCTGGCAACACGATCATAAAAGCCTTTCTTGTGCTGCGTTCCTGGTCAAATTTCAAGCAGAAATTAAAAAAAAATAAAAATCAAGCCTAAAAAGCTCTAATTCTTGTCTGTTGTATGACTGAATTCTTACAAAGACGATTTAGGTTTGTGAAGATGGGAAACTACGTTCTCGCTCTGTAAGGACGCATTCCGTGTGTTCGGAGTTGTCTTCCCATGACTGATTTATGCGCAATGTATTAATGAATTATTGTGCGTAAACAGTGGATAAAAAGCGTGCATTTTCAGTTTAATATGTGAAAGAAATGAATGAAAAGTAAATGTGGTATAATTGCAATTTTCTATCCATTATTTTATTAATTCAACATTTACATTTCATTATTGGGCGAGTTCTCTTTTGAGATTTTTTCTTGCTCGCTCGCACGTGAGTCACCGAACAGTGGTGGTTCAGATTTTCATACACTTTAAGCCCTGTGATAGACTGATGAGCCATGGTCCCACCATCACTCAAAGAGGTTTTCAACTCACATAAGGTCAATTTAGGATTGACATGGACATCCCTAGCAGTGCCGTGCAGCAAACATTTAAGGGGCACCTCTTTGGGGATGCGGAATAATTTCACAGCCAGGTGATATTAAATATTAAGTGTAAAAAAAAATGAAAATTCGAATATGTTGTGTTGATAAGTACTTAAGTGTTGTAAATAGGACACATTTTTTCCATATATTGTACATACTTAGTGTTATAATGAGGGATGCGTTCCCAAGTAAATTTCGGACTCGCTAACTTAAATTAATAGCCAATATAGAAATGTGACCCCCCCCCCCCCTCCTGACAGGAAAGGCCCATTTCTTTTTTTCACCATACTAAGGCAGGATAAAAAGAGTTTACTGTATTTATATACATAAAAAGTTACTAAAAAAAAAGGGCACATCTGAGTCAAGGAGAGAAGAGGGGAGGGGCTCAAGTCCCTGTGGCCCACCCCACTCTGCACAGCCATGATCCCAAGCATTACTGTATTAGTTCTCATTAATTGTATATATACAGGGCGTCCCAAAAAAATGTATACACACTTTAACAGCTGATAGCTCAATTGATGTTTCTTTCTTTCCAAGTTAAACCCATTAGAATTAATAATGGCAGTCAGACTAAGCTTTGAACAAAGGAAATTCATTCTAAAATGCTACTGGAAGTGTGAAAACGCAGTTGAAGTGCAAAGACAGTTTAGGAGGGAGTTTCAAACAGATCCACCAACGCGACTTACCATCACTCGAATTAGAGATAAGTTTGAAGCCGATGGAACTGTTCAGAACGTCCACAAGAAGCGTTCCGGAAGACCACGGACATCGACAAGCCCCACAAAGCAAGAAAGAGTACTGGAAACGTATCACCAAAGTCCAAGAAAATCTGTGCGGCAAGCGAGTCGTGAGGTAGGAATTTCAGAATCGTCTGTCCAACGCATTTTGAAGCGCTGTCAATGGAAAAGTTACATTCCAAGATTAGTCCATGCTATTAATGAAGATGATCCGGACCGAAGAGTGGAGTATTGCGAGTGGTACTTGGCACGATGTGGATGTGGATTGGACGAAGGGGTTTCGTAGAATACCCTCCGCGTTCACCAGACCTCACACCACTAGACTTTTTTATGGGGATACTTAAAAGACAAAGTCTACGCTATAAAACCTGCAACAGTCGCTGAATTGAGAGCAGCCATTGAACGAGAATGCACACAAATACCAAACGAAATGTTTCGTGATGTTTGCGATTCCATTGCTTCGCGTTATCAGCAGTGCCTGGACCAGAACGGACGTCAGTTTGAAAACAGGCGTTGACAAAACAATTAAATAATGTCTGTAGATTCTATTACACTTTGAAAATGAAATGTATTTTAATAAACACTGCCTTTATAAGTATTTAAAGTGTGTATACATTTTTTTGGGACGCCCTGTATTTCTATCCTTAGTATGTGATTTGTCATTGTATTTTTAATATCTGGAATATGGATAATGATCTGTCAATAATATTATTCATTTTCATTTTCATCTATAAATGATCATTCGTCAGCCAGACTCCTTACTGAGCGGACGCATTCCCTGGTCTCTTTGATATTGTTTTAACTTTTGGATATTGTCGATAAATTTACTTTTGGAAAGTTCTGAATTTTATATACTTGCGTTTATATTCACATTGTTATAGTTAAGTAACTGAATATTAGTGGTTTTTAGCGATTTAGAAGTTTTCGTAGCGTGGTTATAAACGTTAACTACCTTAACTTGCGCGATGCCGTCGCAGAAACCGTCGTGTGCTAGGTGTGGAGTTAATCGGTGGTATACGGATTTTAAAGATTACAACGGCGGTCCTATGGCGATTACCGAGAGCTCGGTTTGTTTCTTTTGTGAGTTAAGGGAAGAGATAGTTGATATAAAACGTAGTGTACGCGAGGTGACGGAAAGATTTGCAACGCTTGATGAGGGCAGGGGTAGGCTTACAGTTGACGAAGATCGAACCTATACTAACGTTGAGGACGTTAGTAATTTGAAGAGTGAGGTCAGGAGCCTAGTTTCTAGTATAGGTAGCTTATCGGGAAGGTTAGACAGAGTTGAGGAAGGGGTTAAGGTTGGTCCGAGATTAGTAGACGGGGAGGGATTTAGAGTAGTTACATTTAGAGTAGTACATGTTTATTAGTCAGACGTTTCGGAAATTCGATTTATCATCATCATTGCTAAGAAATAAAAAATAAAAAGTTAACAAATATAGTTAAAGATTTTTAACAAAATATTTGTACAGTCCTATGATAATAATTTAAAGTTAAAATTATGTAAAATGTAGAGGTAAGAACTGTAGTCGTTGAGGGTAGGTTTTGTACTAAGGATATACAGGGATTCGAGGATGCGGAGGTCGGTTGGTTGGTATGCTGAATTGATAATTTTGAAATTGATGGGGAACAGTGGGTAATTGTGGAGGTGTCAATGATCTCCTATTGATGATTTCGATGGTTTATTTAAAGGTTGTGATGTTCTGGTAGAAATGCTATGATGTTCGTCCACTTTTGTTTGATATTGGCGAATGTTGCTGCCAATATAACTCGTTTTGCAGTGAGTACAGTTGAAACAGTAGACAGTGGATGAGACAAAGGGCTGGGTTTTTTCTTTATGGTTGATATACGATTTAATGCTATTATTATTTATTGGTGAATACAAACTGGAGGCTAATTTGAGGGTAAAGACGGGTGAGTAGGTGGCGAAGTTCTAATTGTATTTTGTAACTAATATAGTCGTAGTAGGGAAAAGAAAAGTAATGTATATCTTTTTTAACAGTGGAGACTTTAAGGGGGGTTGATAAATGTTGAGAAAATTTCTAGTTAGAGATTGTAGTAAATGTTTTGGGGAAAAGTTATTAATGCTGAAACTGTGAACGAATTCTATTTCGTTGCGGAAGGATAAGTAGGAGGAACAAAGTTGATAAGCACGGTGATAAGCACGGTGATAAGCACGGGGTGTGGCTTAAGTAGTTTGTACCTAGGTCTGTATATGTAGGTTTTCGGTGTATGGAAGTGCTAAATTTATTATTTTGTTTTGATATTGTTATATCTAAAAAGGGTAGGGTGTTGTTAGATTCGTCTTCTTTAGTGAATTTGATGGTTTGATGCTGGGAATCGAGATAGTTAAAAAAATGAGGGGCGTGGTTAGCATTATGAAAGAGTAGAAAAGTGTCATCGACATATCTTTTATATAGGTGTAGTTTGTAATGGATGGGGCCAGTTATTTTCGTGATAACAACGATGTTAGCTAGTGTGGCTTTTAGGGGTATCCCATGGCTAGTGAATAGGTCTGTTGGTAAAGTTGTTTATTGAGAAGAAGGTGTCTGAAGCGGCAAGGGTTAGCAGTTTGGTAAATTCTTGTTTCATTAGGTTGAGGTCTGTGTTCTGATTGATGGAAAATAAATTGTTGGTGCAGATGTCGATGGCTTCTCTAATTGGTACACTGGTGTAGAGGGATACTATGTCAAAGCTGTGCATATGGAGGTTGTTTGAATTGTTCAACGTCAGTATTTCTTTGGCGAATTCGTAGGAATTGGGGATGAAATATTCATTCTGCGTTAGGGGGTTGGGGGTGGAATTAGGAATTTTGCTAGGTGGTAATTATGGGTGATGTAGGCAGAAAGAATAGGTCTAATGGGTAAATTTGGTATGTGTATTTTAGGGAGGCCGTAAAGAGTGTCTGGGGAGGAGGAGGAAGAGCGTATTTGGTTGTAATTATCCTCCGAAATTTTATTTTGATCATATAATTTTTGAGGAAACGGTTGATTTTATTTTCAAGTTTTAGGGAAAGTGTTAGAGGATTGTTATTAATCTTTTTGAATTTGGTGGAGTCGTTGAGGGCGTTATTCAACTTATTATTATAATCTGATTTCTTAAGAAGAATGGTACCTTTGCCTTTGTCAGGACGTGAAATTATGGTGGAGTCATCCCTGTATAATTCTTTTAGGCAAGCGATATCTTTACTATTGATTATGGGGAAAAACTTTATGAGGTTTAAAGTTATAAAAGTGTTTATTGGCGATGTGGGTATTTGAAGACTTTAAAAATGGAAGTTTTGTCTTGTTAGCTATTAGGATTCGTTTTAAACTATGAAAAAGTTTTTCAAATGATGAAACGTGCTTAAAATAATTTATCTTAAAGTTTGGTAACTTAAAATCTAGGCCCAAAGAGAGAAGTCATCTTTCGTTGTTGCTCAAAGTTCTCTTAGAAAAATTGTTTGATCAGGGTTAAGATGTTGAAGGTTCAATTTCAGGCCCACTTGATTTAATTCTCTATTATGTCTTAGCTGAATCTGTTTGCGGTAGTTATTGACGTCTTTAACAATTTGATTTTTAAACATTAAATAGTTTATAAAACTTACAGATTCTTTTAGTTGAGTTAAAAAGGGATTTTATTTAGTGATGAGGTTTTATTATTGTTATGCTTAACATATATATATATATATATAATATATATATATATTATATATATATATATATATATAATTATATATATTAGTGATGTAGGTCACATCCGCATCCGCATCCGCATCCGCGGAACACCCGCACATTTTCTCGCATCCGCATCCGCACTTTGGACTGCGGATGTCGTGCGGATGTGGACCGTTGAGATAAAACGTCATTAATAAGCGGAAATTATCAAATTCTATTATATTAATAGAACTAGTTCATTGTGCGCAAAAGTGATGCAAGCGACAAGACGAGAGGCTGTTCTTGTATGAAGTTACTCTCTTGCAACCTACTTAGATCCACGTTACAAAGCTAAGTTATTTTCACCTAGTACATTAGAACGAGTTAAATCATCACTTGGCAAAGCAGTTGAAGAGCTTCAATCTCTTGAATCTGTCGCTTCGCCACCCACCAAAAGAATAAAAGTTTCAGTGACAGAACCAACACCTTCAACAAGCAAATCTATCACAGAATCTGTCTCTCAGTTTCTTGAGTCAAGCAGCAATGACGAGACCTACGCGATGTCAAAAGATGTAGTAAAAATGATCGAGAGCTATCACCAAGAAAAACGCCTGGCTGCATGTGACAATCCTATTAGTTGGTGGAAAAATACGCAGAATATTTATCCATACTTGAGTAAACTTGCAAGGAAACATTTAGCCTGTCCTCCAACAAACGTACCAAGCGAGAGATTATTTAGCAGTGCTGGATTAATATATGATGAAAAGAGAAACAGACTGGCAGCAGAAAAGGCAGAAAAATTAATGTTCCTTAAGCATAACCTTCCTATAATTAAGTTTGAACATTAAACGATGAACATCTTAGTTTACTTTATTTTAATTACTCATTTATAAATATGCCTAATAAAACTTTAAACTTAATATAAATAGTTATCAAGCTAATTAAAGATCTCTTTCTATAAGGGTGGAGGTTGGGGAAAGAGGTCGGTGGGTGCATTTGAGTTGGGTTCACGTCCCGCATCCTGGTAACACAATTATGGTTTCTAATTGTGGCTGAAACTCAACAAAATATAACGAATTTATTTGCAGACGAATTCACTAATTGATTTCTATATTAGTTAGATGCTTGATATTTTTTATATGTTCAGAGAAAAGTACAGCAATTATTGTACAATTAATCAATTATACTACATTATAGCTACAGCTCTCTCTATATAATAACTTATTATATACGTTAAACACAACAAATCTCGAATATATCCTAAAAAATAACGAAAATGTAGACATCCGCATCCGCATCCGCGGATGTGAAAAAAATGACATCCGCTACATCACTAATATATATATATTATATATATATATATATATATATATATATATATATATTAGTGATGGATCGAATAACCGCAACCGCAACCGCACTACAACCGCACAAAAATTCACAACTGCAACCGTAACCGCAACCGCCGTTCCATAAGTGCGGTTGCGGTTGTAAAAGCTTAGTTAATTTTAATTTTAGGTTAATTAGAAATATTTCTTTTTTTAAAAAGAAAATGATGGGTCTCCTTATGCGTGCTTAAACGTGACGTCATACGGCTGCCGTAGTAAAATTGGTTTAAACTGATTCTCCTGACTGATTCTCCTGAGCCAAGTTCTTCAAAGTCGTCACTACTGGACTCGATGAACGCATTTTTGAATTCAAGCAGTGAAGAAGAAGAAAGTTCACCAAGGATCAACAAGAAGATGCGAGTTCTTCTAGACAACTATCACAAAGAAAAAAGAATTGCTCCCGACGATGATCCTCTTCAGTGGTGGAAAGATAACGAACTAAAATACAAAGAACTTGGCTGTATTGCAAGAACATATCTTGCTTGCCCTTCAAGTAGCATTCCAAGCGAGCAGCTCTTCAGTGGAGCGGGAACGTTGTACGATGAGAGGCGTTGCCGCTTGAAAGGTGAAAATGCAGCAAAAATATTATTCTTGAAATTCACACTGCCTGTCATTAAGTTTGACATCAGTTTTTCAAATGAATAATAATCCATAACTTTCCAATGGGTGGAGGCTGGGGAAAGTGGTAGGTGGGATGAACAGTGCGATGGGTCCTCGTCCCTCATCCTGGTAACACACTTAGTGCAAAATATGGTTTTAATTAATTTGACCTATTCTTTCAAAATAGCTATATAAGTTTAGAATATACTTCATTTAAATAGTATTTATTTAGTAAATACCTTATGTTGAACACAAGTTTTGCAACACACAAATAGCGGTAGCGGTGTATTGCAAAACTTGTGTTCAACATAAGGTATTTACTAAATAAATACTATTTAGTATATATTATGTACCAAGTGTGGCTAAATCGCACTATAGTGGCTAAATCCAGTTAATAATTATGCATTTTTCCTAGTATATGATAACCGCAACCGCAACCACAACCGCGGTTGGAAAAAAGTCGACAACCGCAAACACAACCGCAACCGCGGTTGTGAAAAACCGACCACTCGATCCATCACTAATATATATATATATATATAGGGTGTCCCATACGTCCGGCATCATAGGAGAAATTCATATTTTTCTATTTCTACAAACCATAATTCATATTTTTCTCTTTTTACAGGCCATAATGTCTGTGAGCAAGGAAGAACGAATCCAGATAATTCTACTCATAGGAAATCGGAGTCAAAGAGAGGCCGCTGCTGAATTTAACAGACTGCATCCAGACCGCGAGCCAATAACACAGAGTTGTGTTAGCAGACTTGTTGCAAAGTTTAAGGAAACAGGATCCATAGAAGATAAACCACGCAGTGGACCTTCAAGGAGGTCCACTGACGATGATACAGCGACTGCTATCCTGGCTCATTTTAACAGAAGTCCCAATAAGTCTCTTCGGCGATTGTCCGCCGAGACAGGAGTGTCGAAAAGTAGCATCCATCTCATTCTTCAGGCTCACAAATGGCATCCATATAAACTTCAGATCCTACAGAAATTAAGCGAAGATGATGATCCCGACCGGCGGATGGAATTTTGTGAATGGGCTACGGAACAATATGCTCGGGATGCCAATTTCCCGTCCACCATTCTGTTCAGTGACGAGGCTGTTTTTTATGGAAATGGTGAGGTAAATCGACAGAACACCAGCTACTGGTCTCAAAACACCCTCACTGGTATACCTCTTCAAAGGAACAAGGTGCATCTCGGGTGATGGTATGGTGTGGCATTTGGAAGGATCGCATCATAGGCCCCCTCTTTTTTGATGAACATGTCACTGGAGGCACCTACCTACGTATGCTCAAGGAAGAAGCATTTCCCAGTGTCTTGAACGAAGAAGGAAATTTCCCAACATGGTTCCAGCAAGACGGAGCTCCTGCACATTACAGCACCCAAGTAAGGGAATACCTGTACCAACAATTCCCTGGTCATTGGATAGGACGTCGAGGGCCTGTGGAATGGCCAGCTAGAAGCCCGGATCTCACGCCACTAGATTTTTATCTCTGGGGCCACTTGAAAGCGCTGGTATACGCAGAGAAAATTAGGAGTGTTGTACATTTGCGGCAGCGCATTATTGGGGCATGTAACACCATTACTCCTGACATCATTCACCGTGTGTTTGCTGACTGGGTATCACGTCTGAATTTGTGTACTAAAAACAATGGTGGACATATTGAGCACGTTCTGTAAATAAAAGCTTTTGTTTTGCCTTTTTTAATTATTTTTCCTATGATGCCGGACTTATGGGACACCCTGTATATATATATACATATATATATATATATATATATGTATATATATATATTTTTTTTTTAACTGCAAACAACAGTATAATTAATGTAAAGAACGACGCTTGTGTAGAAGAGCGTCCGCATAAGACGAGGAACATGTCCGTACCGGCAATTGGATGATCCCGGGTTCGATTCCTGGGAGGTACCCCATTCTTCATTTGCTCGTGCTTTCTCCTCTTGTGCGGACGCTCTTCTGCACAAGCGTAGTTCTTTACATTATATATATATATATATATATATATATATATATATACAGGGTGACCCCGCAAGGGGGTTCTAAGCTCGTGCTCTTGAGTGCTCTTTGTGCTCGTTTGTACGTGCTTGTTCCTGGAGGTTTCACGTGCGCCCTCCCGGCCCTAGCACCCAAGGATGATGGGGCTCGACCCTGCAGTCCTTGTCATCCTTGGTCTTTTCCACTTCGACTGTCCCCTCCACCCTTTCTTTTTCCTGTCTTTCCTCCCACTTTTTCTTTGTTTTTCCGCTGAGATATGCCCTTTAAATAGAGGCGAATCGGTTCTTCCTAAAAAAAAAAAAAAAAAAAAAAAAAAAAAATATATATATATATATATACAGGGTGTTTCAAAAGTCCCTCATTATTTTTAAAATTTTATTAAAATAGCAATTACAAGAGGAACCAAATGACAATTTGGTTGCTGAGTCTACGATTCATGAGAATTTTGGTGGCATCAAACTTGGCTTCATAAGTCTACTGGAAAGTCACTGGTACACCTCAACGTGGGCACCGTCTTTTTCGAAACAAGCGAGCCACCGTTTTACGCATTCTTGGCCGACATTGGACAACATTTCGGGAGTAACAGAAGCACACGCATTCCTGATCCGTTCTTCTAGTGTGGGGAGGACTCGCGGCTTGGTGGCGTACACTTTGCTCTTAATGTAGCCCCACAAAAAGAAGTCGCATGGGGTAAGATCAGGCGAGCGAGCAGCCCATTCGATGGGACCACGGCGACCAATCCACCGATCCGGGAACTGCTTATTCAGAAATGAGCGAACCTCACGCGAGTAATGAGCAGGGGCACCGTCTTGCTGGAAAATGACTTCTTGCATGTCAGCTACAGCTGACAGTTGGGGGATACAGAACTCCTGAAGCATACGAAGGTAATTGTCTCCGTTGACGTTCACGGAATTTCCATCTTGATCCCGGAAGAAGAACGGATCAATCAGCCCAGCTGAGGAGATGGCACACCAGACGACCAATTTCGGCATGTCCCCTTTCATGTTCACGGTTCTCCGCAGGATTGTGAGTTCCCCAGATGCGGGTGTTGTGCCGATTGACGCGACCAGAAAGGTGGAAGAGAGCTTCGTCGCTGAACCACATGTGCTCCAGGATCGATGGGTCTCTTTCGTAGTGATGCAGCAGTGTCTCACACATCTCCACCCGGCAATCGTAGTCTTGAGGTTCCAGCTTCTGAACCACCTGGATCTTGTACGGATACAGCTTGACACCACGCCGCAAAATCCGTTGGATAGATGTCGCGCTGATGTTCAGTTCCGCAGCAGCTCGCCGAATGGACTTTCCTTGACTCTGAGTAAACGCCTTACGGACAGTTTCGACATTCTCCTCACTCCGCCCACTTCGAGGTCTTCCTGATCGTGGTTTGTCCTTTACGGATCCGGTCTCCATAAACTTCCGGTGGGTGGCGACGATGGTGTTCCTATCCGGTGCATAATGCTGTCCGTAGACTGCCCGGAATCGTCGCTGCACTTCGACCACAGATTGAAAAACCTCCTGCCATGCAGCGATTTTACACCTCTGCTCTAGAGTCAGCATGGTAGCAGAAGAAAACGGAGCAAAACTTCAAATGTCGACTCAAAAACATTCTCAACTACTGAGTAAGAGTTTACCACAAGATGAACGTCGTTGGTCGATTAGCTGCAAAGAAAATTGAAAATCAAATTAGTGAGGGACTTTTGAAACACCCGGTGTATATATATATGGAAGTGCTAAATTTGTTGTTTTGTTTAGTTATTGTAATATCTAGGAAGGGAAGGGTGTTATTGGATTCGTCTTCTTTGGTGAACTTAATGTTTTTATGTTGGGAATTAAGGTAGTTAAGAAAAAGGGGGGCGTGGTTGGCATTGTGAAAAAGGAGAAAGGTGTCATCAACGTATCTTTTATATAGGTGTGGTTTATAATGAGTCGGGCAATGAAGTAGCATTAAGTTCACCAAAGAAGGCGAATCCAATAACACCCTTCCCTTCCTAGATATTATATATATATATACACACACACACACACACACACACACACATATATATATATATATATATATATATATATATATATATATAATTTCGCAAAAAGAAAGTCGAAAAACCATGCGAATATGGACCTTTAAAAAATGAGAACAGTGATTTATCTGATGATCTAACAGAAGTATCTGAAATATTAAGAGCTCGGTATGAATCATCTTTCAGTATCCCAAACACTGACAAATTGATATACGATAGAAACACGTTCTTTGAAGAAGAACCACAACGGGAAAGTATAACGGATTTCGACTTTACGACGGATGATATTACACAAGCCATAGGGAAACTAAAAACACACTCAGCGGCAGGACCGGATAAATGGAATGCCACACTGATCAAAAACTGCAATGCAATCGCTGAGCCCCTATACTGGATATGGAGACGATCATTAGACACGGGAGAAATACCGGGCATCCTGAAGAGCGCGAACATAGTCCCAATATATAAAGGAGGAGATCGATCCGAGGCCAAAAACTATAGGCCAATGTCGCTTACATCTCATCTCACTAAAATATTTGAAAGAATAGTTAAACAGAAAATCTATGATTTTTTGGAAACTCAGAAAAAATTCAATGATAACCAACATGGGTTTCGGTCAGGCAGATCATGCCTATCACAACTAATGGAACACTACAACAACATTATTGATTCACTTGAAAGTAATGAAAACTATGATGTACTATACACAGACTTTGCTAAAGCGTTCGACAAGTGTGACCACGGAATCATAATATATAAACTGAAATATATGGGAATAACAGGAAAAGTAGGGAAATGGATATATAATTTCCTTAGTGAGCGGAAGCAAGTCGTTACAGTACAAGGAGTATCTTCATCAGAATCAGAGGTCCTCAGCTCGGTACCACAAGGAAGAGTATTAGCTCCACTACTCTTCATAATCATGCTAACTGACATAGATGAGGACGTTACCAGAGACAGCACAGTAACATCCTTTGCCGATAACACAAAGATCAGTAGAAAAATAAAAAACCCAGAAGATATAGGATCTCTACAAACCGACAAAAACAAAATCTACAAGTGGACGGAAGACAACAATATGAAGTTTAACACCGAGAAATTTCAGCTATTACGGTACGGAAAAAAGAAGACCTAAAATCCATGGAATATTATACCCCAAATGGACAGGAAATTCAGAGAAATTCTGGAGCAAAAGATTTAGGGGTTGTAATGACAGATGATGCGAAATTTGAAACACAAAATAAGATAGCAGTAAACAGAGCAGAGAGAATAACGGGGCAGATATTGAGAACCTTTAAACGAAGATAGGAATGTAATGATTCCTCTACTGAAAACCCTGATAATACCCAAATTGGAATACTGCTCAGTCCTAACATCCCCATATAAAAAAGAAGACATTAGACAGCTGGAGGGGATCCAAAGAAGCTTCACAGCCAAGATCATTGGGTGCAAAGAACTAAATTACTGGGAAAGGTTATGAGAACTAGACCTATATTCACTGGAAAGGAGAAGAGAGAGATACACCATTATTTACACTTGGAAAATAATGGAGAAACTAGTCCCTAATCTTACTCTGAATCCCATAACTCCCCAAACAACGGTGGAAAGTAGAAGCGGTAGACTGTGTCGTATTCCAAAATTGAAGGCGAGACAGGGAACATCCTTAACCCTGAAAGAAAATAGTTTTGTAGTGAGAGGACCAAAACTGTTTAATCAGTTGCCCAAAGACCTAAGAAACACGAATGGAGTTGCAGTGGAAATCTTCAAAAGAAGACTAGACGCCTGTCTCAGAACAATCCCCGATGAGCCGGGCGTACCTGGCTATGTGAGGTGGAGAGCGCAAGAATCCAACTCACTACTTCACCAGGCCAACTCGAGAGGAGGGGCGACAAGCTTGACCTTCGCGAAATGAGAAATCATCGCGCGGAACTTTTGTAAGGTTGTAAGGTAAGGTTATATAATATGCCTTTAGACATGACTCACGCAAATATGCGTGGCTAGTTATTAAGCTTTAAGTATTAAATACTGTACATGTGTAAAAAGAATATGGTTGAATATATGTTGATTGTAAAAAAGTCTCTTTATTACCGTTTGTACAGAAACTGACAACGGAAATACAGTCACAGTGGTCGACTGGAAAAATAACTTGTACGTTTCTTTGTTTCGAGGCAAGAGTTGATTATTGTATAGCTAATACGAGGTTAAATAGATTAATCTTTACCGATGATGCGAAATGTAGTTGTATTAAAGTTGTTAGCCTTTGACCAAGTATTTTATAGATGGGGTTGATAATTCGAAAAAATCACACAAATAACAGTTACCTCTGTAAAACTCACTAGTCGTTTTCTTTAACTGTGTTGTGTTATCAGACCGAAATTAAGGCGTACTTGCTTACTTATTTCACTGATTTATATGAAGATCTACAGATCTAAAGAAGCTAAGGCTAACAAAGACCCTAAGATCCACTCTAAGGTTAGCCCAAAAGAAAGGAGAGAGTAGGGGGTTAAAAGAAGAGAATAAGGGGTTAAGTAAGTAGCAAAACGTATCATTCGTCGCTTAACATTCACTCAGAAAAAGAAAGAGAAAAACTCCCCATCATCATCCGCAAGCCACTGCCGACAAGTCGGAAAAATAGTCGAAGAGAATAGAAAAGGGGTGAAAGATGAAAAGAAGTAAAATAAGAACGCTTACAAACCATGCAAACACAGCCTTAACTCAAACACTGTCATACCATGCAAACTACATACATGCAAGTAAAGAGAGGATAAGAAAAGAAAAAAATATGAAGAGTATAACAAAAAGCGGGTTAGTTTACGCTACGAGCTACATCTAAGTTCGTGTTAGTCTAATTTTTTTTTATAATTTTATTGCTGGCATATCACACGCTGGCATGTCACAAGCTGGCATGAATCGTCAACAGACTCATCCTCGACCATTACCCCCAGAGCTCCTGTTGCTAATTAATGCAAAAAACCACTTTTTTTCTACGTGAAGGTCAAAATATGAAAATAAAAACCCACTCTAATAGACAGAGTTTATTTCCACAACAGTTTCGACGCCCACTGGCATCCTCCTCGGATGCCAGTGGGCGTCGAAACTGTTGCTAATTGTTTTATAATTTTAAACAACGTTAATATTTTTAAAATGCTTATCTAAACGGTTCTTAAACATATTAACGCTGGTAGAATTCACGACGGACGCGGGAAGATTATTCCATTTATCAATTACTTTAAACGTAAAAGAGTTTTTAGCGATGTTAGTAATGAAACGTCTGCCACGTAATTTAAATCTATTATTACGAGTATTGCTATTATCGAAAATGAACAATTTGTCAAAATTCACGTTATCGATTTTATTAACGATTTTGAAAACCTCAATAAGCTCCCCCCTTAATCTCCTAGTTTCGAGTGAATACAAATCTAACTCTGTAATCCTATCTTCGTAAGACTTGTTGCGTAGTGACGGAATTAGTTTCGTGGCGCGTCGCTGAACCCTTTCCAACCTATCAATATCCTCACGCAAATACGGGCACCAGAACTGAACGGCATACTTTAAGTGAGGCCTGACTAGGGACTTGTAAAGGGGCAATATAATATTCTTCGATTTAAATTCGAAATTACGCGCTATAAAGCTTAACATCCTATTAGCTTTTGCGCAAGACTCCAGGCACTAGTTCCTAACTTTTAAATCCTTAGATACGCGTACGCCTAAATCTATTTCCTCGTCAACGCTCACTAACTGTCTATCGTCCATCGTGTACGTGTAATTATTGTTACGAGAACCTATATGCAAAACTTTACATTTGTCTACGTTAAATTGCACCTGCCACTTATCCGTCCACTCCATAATCCTATTTACATTGTCTTGGAGCCTACTTATATCGTCCACGTTAACCCTTAACTGGTATGGTGCGGGTCCATACCACCATACTAGTTAAGGGTTAAGAACTTTACCGCCTATTTTAGTATTTTGACACGTTACTGGTGAAGCCTACATCTATGTCGTTAATGTAAATTATGAATAGCAATGGGCCTAACATTGAACCATGAGGGACACCGCTACCTACATCCAACCACCCCGATTCCCTACCATTAACAACGACTCTGTTTCCTGCCACGAAGCCATTCCTCTAACCACTTAGCTACCTGACTGTGTATACCGTGCGCTTTAACTTTCGCAATTAATCTTCTATGCGGAACTGTATCAAACGCTTTTTTAAAGGCTAAATAAATAACGTCAGCCGCTCTATGCCTATCGTATTCGCGCACTGTTTCGTTATAAAACTCTAACAAAATAGTTAAACAACATCTATGGCGCCGAAACCCATCCTGACTATTATTAATCAAATCACGACTTTCTAGGTGATCGAAGATACGATCCCTAACTACGATTCCAAAAGTTTACCGACAATTGACGTTAAGCTAATAGGCCTAAAATTGCTAGCTACTGTGCGGTCGCCTATTTTAAAAATGGGCGTAACGTTAGCTAATTTGAAGTCTTCAGGAATAATCCCCCCTTCCAGTGACTTATTAAAATTTTTTGTTAAGGGGCCTACGATAACGTCTTTCAAATCTTTCAAATGTCTAGGACAAAGCGTGTCAGGGCCTGAAGCCTTGCTTACTTTTAGCTTATCGATATAATGCGCAATCTCACCCTCGTAAACACTTATTTTATTCAAAATAGTCTCGTTACTAAATGGAACGATATCGTCCACGTCGGAGACATTATTTACGTCTTCTACGGTAAAAACTGTCGCAAAAAAGTTGTTAAAAATACCCGCCATCGCCTGAGCGTCGGAAGCCAAAGCGCCGTTAACGTCCACTAGAGGGCCTATGTTATCTTTTATCGGCTTACGATTATTGACGTAGTCAAAAAACTTTTTTGGATTAAGTTTACTATCCGCAGCTATAAGTATCTCTAAATTACGCTTAGCATTCCTAACATCTTTCAACCTGACGTCTAAGCTCGATATATATCTATTAAAGTTAGCTACCGTGCCATTGCGCTTATTAAGTCTATACACTCTGTTACGCTCGTTTATGAACTCACCTATTTTTCTAGTCCACCACTTGGGCCTACCATGATTTCTAGTGCGTTTGGGCCTACGAGGAATAAACTCCCTTTCGATATTCAAAAAACTTCCTTTAAACGCCTCCCAATGAAAATCGTCATTACCCATAAATAAATTATCCCAGTCCACTACTCTCATCCTGTCCGCAAAACTATCGAAATTAGCCCTACGAAAATCAGGGACTTCTATTACGTTACTATCTTTACTGTTTTATATCAATAGCTTAAACCTAATAATTTGGTGATCACTACATCCCAAACTCTCACCTACTTCTAAACCTTCGACTATATTTTCGTCGTTCGTCATCACCACGTCTAAAATATTGTCACCGCGCGTTGGCTCGGTAACCATCTGTCGTAAAAAATTATCTTCCATAACTCAATCAGTCTCAAGCCCTCATCATTAACAGTAAAAGTCTCGTAATTAACGTTAAGGCAGTTAAAGTCTCCGACAATTATACTATTCCGATTATTAATAAAGTTACCAAGAAGTGCGTAAAATCTAGTATTGTTAACGAGGGGTTGAACGGGAGGTCTATAAACAGCAACAAAATTAAAGCTAATACTACGCACCCTAACTTCAACGCATATCGCATTAATTGTTGCCGGAAAATCTATCTTCACCATAATAGCCCTAAGGGAATTACGAATGTACAGCAAAATGCCGCCACCAATCCTATTAACCTATCATTAGTAAAGAGTTTAAACCCCGGTACATCAAGTTCCCCCAACAAGTCCCGAATCACGGTATTTAACCACGTTTCGGTTATAGCAATATATCGTAGTTCTCGGAATAAATTAGCGCCTTAAATTCGTTCAATTTATTTTTAATACTACACACGTTACAATAAAAGACGTTTAAATTATTTTTTACCACGGATCGGCGTTTTAAACTATTTGTCACGTCGGGCCGGCGTTTCCCGGACCCACAACGTTTAAAGAAGGCTTCGACCTATACAGCTTCCGAACGTTCTTATCGATTAACCTACCTAGCCTAGCATTCCCTATTTCATTAAATGCACCCCCATCTTTTCTAAAAAAGCTAGGAGTACTAAATTCTGACCACAGCTTTACGAAGGGTACATTTTCCTGAGCACAAATCTCTTCTAGTTTAGTGTTCAAAAATATTGTTTTTGACGTAATCCTAAGACCTAAACCGTGCCTAGGGGTAATACCTAGAACTAAAGAACTATCTGACCTTGCCTTCAGGGACCTAATTAACCCAC